>VWYP01026217.1:175068-435734 GCA_013400435.1 Pycnonotus jocosus | reverse complement strand
CCGCGGGGGCTGAGGAGCCTCCCTGCCGCCGCCGGCTCCCGGCTCTCCCGGCGGCCGCTCTCGCCCTTGGCACACGGCCGCGCGGTGCCGGTCCCTTCGTATGCGTGCGCCGGGAGCCAGGTCCGTGTGCGCTGCCCCCGCCTGCCCTGCGGCTCCCTGCCTGCCTGCTGCCCGCGCTGCCTTCCTCTGCTCCCTCCTCCCGCTCCTGCCCCCGCTCCGCCGCGGCCTCTTTTGTTGTGCGGTGCCGGGCATGTGCCCGCGGCCGGCGGGCGCAGGGACGGGCAGGGGCGCGGCGCGGTGCCCGGCGCGGGTGTGTTCCCCACTCCCGACTATCGGTGTTGACAGTAAATCCGGGATCGCTTCTGCCAATGTAAACCCGGGCCAGGTGGGTTTACGCTGTTGGTCATGAAAAGTTAAGCTTATTCCTAAACATGCCCTGATCTTGCCCTTTCCTGCCCGTGGAGAAGGAAGTGTTGCCTCTCAGGCTGCGGCGGGTTCTATGACAAGATGTTTTGGGAGCACCTTGTGAGCCTGTGTTTCTCTGTCGTTGCGGCCAGCTTGGCTCCCAGATGGCCAATTCCCTCAACGGCCGGAACCCGCGCAAGGGACGGATCCTGGGCTTCATCGATGCCATTCAGGATGCTGTGGGCCCCCCCAAGCAGGCAGCTGCCGACCGCAGGACTGTGGAGAAGACCTGGAAGCTTATGGACAAAGTGGTGGGTGTCTCTGTGCGTCAGTGTATGCACACAGTAAAGAATGGGGCTATTTAAATAGGTACACTGGGGCAAACAGCTTCTTCCTGCAGCTCTGAGTGCTGTGCTGCATGTGCCTCGGGAGGTTAGGGGACTTATGTTTTAGGTTATTTAAGCATCATTTTTCTTTTTTTTTTTTTCCTTTCCTTTCCAGTGGCCTCTGGCTATGTTTTTTTAAATCTTGGTTTGTGGAAAGAAAACAAATGTGTGTGTTTGCCTTAGGCTATTGTTATTTTCAGATCCTTTAAAATGACTCAAAGTTGAAGAGCTGTCCTAACCAAAAGCTGCTTAACTTAGACTTGTAATCACATATTCTGTGTGTTTCGTGTTGTATCACACTGTTAGTCTGCAAACAAGACCTCTGAAGTATTAAACTTCAGTTAAGCTAATTGTCCTGTGAGATATGTTGGTGATGGCAACATAAATGTGTTTGTGCTTTTAGGAATGTGCGTGGGGACTGGGGGATGTCACTCTTGTCAGTTTAGTAAACAGATTAGTATGGCATGCTTAACTTTTTAAGTATGTGTCCTGCATTTTAATGACTTATAAGTATGTCTACTATTAATTTTGAAACTAGAAATACACTGTACTGAAACTTATTTTTCAGGAAGTGAGGGGATAGACTGTAGCTTTTTAGCTCTTATGCTTCCCCTCACCAGCCTGATACATTTTGTTTAGTAGTCTTTGAAATGACAGCGTGCATCATGATAGATTATCTAGGACAGTGCCTTACCAGTGGTAGGAAGAGTTTGATTGTAACATGGCTTGCTGTTCAGGAGATGCAGGCACTCTTCTTTGCGCACCGGGTGATACTTAAAAGCTTCCTCTTGAAACTGCTGAGCAGGGAGGATTGCTACCTGTTGACCTTGGGTCTAGATGGAGATACAATTACCACTTTTTTAACTCTGTGATTTAGTGCAGCTCTTGGCTTTCCCTGTGGCTCTGGTGAAATAAGATGTTCAACATTTCTTAACTTTCATAATTAGTTGTAAAGGCAGGGTGGAGACTATTTCATTTACAAGTGTTATTTTTTTAAAGTCCTGGAAGGCTCTTTTTTGATGCTCCAAGAATAGTATCTGTATTTCCATTGTGTTTGCTGATAGCAATTATAAACTGAACTCCCAGCTTTAGTAAAAATAGGTATTATCACAAAGACTTTGTTGACATTTTCTTTTTAATGGTCAGGATGCTGCTAACAGTAAGTTCTCTTCTACTAAGAACTGCAAGTATAAGTACTCGAACGTAGGTGCTCTTCTTCAGTAGGAGGAAGTTTTCAGCTTGGAAACAAGGAATCTGGTTTGTTGTTGAAACCACATGGAGAATGCAGAGGTCTGATTTCCTTGAGTCAGGTCTTCTACGGATCTATATGGTACCTTGATTTGTTTGTATAATCAGTTACCAGAAAGTCTTTATTCCACTGATTAGACTTCTGGATTTCTTTCACTCATCCAGTACAGGGTAGCTGTATTTGTCACAGCCCATCAGAAGAGCCAGGAAGGCCTGTTTGGTAGAAGTCACTGGAAAGGCTGGATGTTGTGCCGTGCTTCCTTTTTCATTTTACTGGATAAGTGTCCTCAATTTGGATCTTTAATGTATCCTCTTTAAGCTGCTCTCAGTTAATCAAATTTTATTTCCAAATTGTATTAAAGTATACCAGACAGGATGATGTCATAGTGTGGGAATGCTCTAGCTGTTGTTAGAGTTTTTAGCATTTGGTACTTGGGTTGAAAGGATGTATTTGAGGAAATTTAATATGCTGGCAAACAAATTTAAATCTCATAGCCTTGTGTGGCAGTAAGCACAGGAAGGTAATTTTTTCCTCTGCCTAGATCAAACCTAGGGATTAAAATCAGAAATAGAAACCTGCTCGATCAACTGTTGTTTTAAATCCCATTTCTGGAGTGTGTCCTATGACTGTTTTCTGTGGTGGGTCAGTGATCAAATTAATACCTGTTGAGGGCAGTAGCTCTGCCAAGTCAGTGGGGTGCTACCCATAGTAAGGTTGTGGCTTGGAGGCCGATTTTACTTGTTGTAATAACAGTTATTATGCTTGTTTATTCTTTAACTATAGTAGCTGTGATAACCGTCTTATTGCTATGGTAAGATAGCCGAAGTTTTCCCCCTTCTAATGATTGTTAAGAAAATGAATAGTGGAAACAAAGCAAAGCTTTTATTTTGACCAAACACTGAAAAAAGAGCAGCCTTAAAAACTAGTGGCAGAGCTCAATAATTTCTGGTTTGCATTTGTTTCTTTTTTAAAATTGCCATCTTCTACCTTTCTTCCATTTCTTTCTGTAGTTTTGTCGTCTGGCAAATGAGGTTTTCTGTATGAATTACTTGTTTGCAACAGTAAGGGATTAACCAAAACTACAAATATTCCTACCCTATAAGAACTGTACTATGAGGGTAGTTTTGTGGTGTATGCAAAAATTCTGCCTACCTAGACACCATGCAAACTTCTTTGTGTAGAATTGGTTGTGTGTCCTGCTTTTAAATTGTTCAGATTTCATGATAACATCAGTTTTCCATGGGCTGATACTTTAGGTTGGAATAGGTAGAATATTGCAGTTCTGTTTGGGTGCTTTCTCTTTAAACTTCTATTATTGGTCTGAAAATAATATGGATTTTGAAAAAGTTCTTTAGCAGGACACAGTGTCGAAATAGTGCTCCTGCTTAGAGCCTTGTTTGTAAAAGTTGCCATAAACAATATTCTGGCAGGAAATAACAAAAAAATCTGCATGTCAATGAATGTAAATTGACTTCTGTCTATATATCTTTCTTTTTTATACTTCATACACCAGGTTCTAGACTTTTTGTGGTTTATTGGTATGTCTTATGTGAATTTGATTAACTGCATTATTAAGGGGAAAGCAACTGTTAGCATCAATGTCAGGTTTCTCTACTGCTTTTCTCGTGGGTAAGCAGTAGCTTTATCATTAGGAACCAAAAATACTTCAGTTCCTGTGCATCGCAAAAGATAATATTTCTTTTATGGTTTAGAAGGCTGGCCTTGCTTTTCAATGCTTGCATTGTATAAGAAAGTTGACCATATATCTCTATACTTGTAGGAAGCAAATTACTGCTTTTAAAACGCAATCTGTGTTTTAGAAAGTTTGTATCCTTTAAATAAATGAAAAATTAATATTGTTAACAAATAACTCAGGTCTTCTTTAAACTGTGTATAAGTTACATGACGTTATTTTTCCTGAGATTGTAAACCTAATGACTTTTAAAACCTAGATCCTAGCCATGTATTACTATTAAAGAGTAATGGTATGTTGAGACCAGCTTTGGGAGAGAATTACTACTATGTAAACATTGGAGTAGTTAGGTCTGTTTACTGCTTGGGCTATTTAGAGTTGTCAGTACTATTTTTTTCACACTTCACTCTTGTGGGATTCAAGCTGATAAAATCATGACACATTCTGAATGGGACTTTTTAAAAACAGGTATATTTCATCAAGTTTTAATCCCTTTTCATTCCTCCTATGCATTGAGCCTGAAAATAATTAAATTTTCTACTATGAAGATTAACAATATTGACTAAACTGTTTGGGTGCCCGGTCATGGCCCACCACTTGCTTGACTCTGACTGTATAAATGCAGATGACATTGATTTGCTCTTTAGTAATTATTTAAGAGCAAACTAGAGTCCTTCTCCAAAGCTTATACTATCAACTTAGTGAGTAAAAGCTCTGTTACCTCTGCAGCTTAGTATTGTGGTTTTCTTTAAATTAACATCTGTCAGCATCTGAGCATACAGAGCATGGTAGCTGAAACTATGTGTGCATTGGTTATCCTTTGCAAAACTTTGTGTAATTGATTCTGTGGTAAAAGTTGGTAGGAAATCGCATGTCCTGTGTATGCTGCTTATGGAAAAAGAATACAAAATTAAACAGAGAAACAGAAGTTTCTCTTTCTTCTAATTGGAAGAAAGTAAAATTACCCTCCAAAGTCAACTGTCCTTGTGTGTCTGTGGCATCAGCATTCTTATTGTTTATTCTTCCACTGTGGAAACATATGGCTCAGTTGCAGTGTGGTAGCTGTTGAACAAGCACTTACTGTATTCTCAGGCAAAAAGATTGGTGTTCAGGCCACCTCTTTATATTCTGATGAGAACTTTTTTCTATGGGAAATGAAATGCATTGCAGTTAAGGTAACTTCAGGCAGGAAGAAATCTGTGTCAAAGAAGCATAATGTTCAAAGTTGGAGCATTTTCCTTATTAGCCCCTCCTGATTAAGCTTTTCAGAGCTCATTGTGAGTTGCATTGGATCTTGTGGATTGCTGGAGAATGGTTATGGTATCTTAGCTGCAGAGCTACGTTTATGCCATTTGTAGTGTGTTAAGGTGTTTTCTAATTCTTTGACCATTTTGTGCAGCATGGCAGAAGATTCAGCTGGGCAGTTTGGAAGTGTAGTTTTGGAAGTGTGTGAGCACTGATGCTCCAGTTGCTCTGACCCATTCACTGCAGCTGAAAACAGTGTTTGGCGGATGTCCTACTCATTAGATAGATACTCTGTTTTAACTGAGTTTCTTTCCTTGTATTGTCTTTGACTAGCCTTAGGTGTATAAACAGATTGTGTTAAGGCTGTTATACTTTGCTTGAACAAGGATCCTTTTGTCATATGAGTCTTTGAACTTTGCTTTAAAAAGTAAAAAGAAGATAGTTTTTAGCAAGAAATTAATTGTGAAATTAATAAATGAAATAATGCCTTATACTTTAGGTCAGCTATCTTCAAAAGTGTTATGAATAATGACATTTATTTTGGTTGGGGGTAGGAGAGGAGGGGAGAGGGGGTCAATGTTTTTTCTGCAAAGGAACTAGAGTTAACTTGTCTGGAAGTTCCAGAGTTAACTGTTTCAAAACCGGTTTCTGGTAGGTGAAGGTAATGCCTCTGTTTTCATAGAGTAGCACTCTTATTGTTTCTGTGATTCTGGATTAAGTACTTGGATTTTTCTCTGTGTGTGAACTAGTGAAAGGAGCTTAATATTGTCTCAGTTTGCCTCAATAAGAGAGATATTTGTTACTAACTTGCTTACTGTTTTTCATTTTCTACCACTGAGTGCATGCTAAATATATACATGCTTACTTCCAGTCATAACAATACAAAAATCACACAGCGATATGATTCATGTCCGCTCCTAATGTGTTGGTGAGAGTTGCCTTGTCAAGCGCAATATAGAGCTCTTTCTTGTAGGAGTGTTGGGGGGGTTTTTTGGATTTTTTTTTGTTTTGTTTTTTTTGGTGTTTGTTTGTTTTGAGTTCTGTGCTCTTTTGAAGAAAGGTCTTGGCAAATCTTTTGCGTCAGCAGGTGTCATTTCTTATTGCTTGCTTTTAATTGTGAACTGCTGTGGTATGTGTCAGGATATCCTGACTGGAAACCATATGGTTTACCAACCATCTCCTTACAGACTTACTTCCTTTGAAGCCTTCTATACCCTGTAAAGTGAAGGAAACCTTATACTACTTCTGTGGGTCACTGATTTGAACATAATATTTTTTTCAAGTGAATGAAGGTGTTGAAGAATTTTTGAGTGGCTTTCTTAAAAGCTTGTTCTAAAATGGAAGATTCTGGTAATGTGCTTTATTTATCTATCCAAATTCAGCAGAAAGTGAAGCCTTGTAAAGTGTCTTGTATGTAATCATGAGAGACTGAAGAAAACTTTCTAGAACTTCTGAAAGAGGAAATAGTTCTTCCTTATAACTGGATATTCTTTTTGTATAGCTGAATGGACTGACTCTTGAAAATACAGCAACCAGCATAAGCAAATTGCATTTTCTTGTTTTAATATTTTAATGGTTTTTCTAATATATACGAAATCACTTACATTCTGCTTGTTGACACATCTGGTTAAAAAGATAGACTTCAGAAAGATGATTAATTCTTTGTTCATGAGATTTAAGGTAGAATAAATAAGTAATTCAGAATGATTGCAGCCTTCTCTGCTTGTGGTTCACTCTCATTGCTGACTTTTTTTCTGAATGACTTTTTTGATCTTTCAGATGGGTTTTTTTCCCTTGTGCTTGTTACTTCAGATAGTTGTAAGGCCTGATCAGTGACAGATTTATCTCCTGTAGTTGGTCTTGTGAAGAATGTCAGTCTGGTTTCAAGTTTTCACTAAACCAGAAATCACAGTAAACTCAAAGTTCTGAGGAAAAAAAAAAAATCTGGTTTTCATAAAGATATTCACTTCTGTGTTTGGGATTCCAGTTGTTCTTACTCTTCTACTAAGAGAAATTCATGTATGTTTCTGCATGGATGATTTTCAGGTCTAGCTACACATGTAAGATTCTTTGGCCGTGTTTCTGACATCTCCTTAGAGAATTCTATCTGTGTCAGCCTAACTTCAGTGCTTTTCTGATCTTGAAAGAATGTTATCATAGCCAACCTTTATTCTTTAGAGAATCCTGCTTTAGACATCTCCTAACCTACAACTGGGACCCTGTTATCCCTTTTTTTATCCTGATGACCTTATCTTTATCACATAAAATGTAAACAAGTTATTTTCAGTTTCAAAGCTCTTGCAGTTGTGAGTTGCAGTTTCAGACTTCATTACTGGTCAAGAGATGATCAAATATGCTTTAATTTTTCTTTTGTTTCCTTCCAGCTCATTCTAAGCTTTAAGGAGTTCCTTTATAAGCCATTAAACTATTTGAGAGCTTGCTGTGGAACTTAGCAGTTTGTGCCTAGAAATACCAAACTGCTAGTGTTCAGCCTCTGAACCACTCTTCAGTATGTTGAACAGCTCATGTATTCATATTTGCCTGCTTCCATTTTTGTGTGGTTTTATTTTTTTTTCCTTCTGAGATGTAATTTTCTCTGGGATCAGGACTGTTCTACAACACCATCAGAAGGGTTCCTGATGTATTGGTCTTGAAAGAATTATAGAAATTACTAAAATAACAATCGGTGAAATGAAGAGAGCTATTGCAAATGTCATATTTTAAATACTGTTTTGAATGGTGCTAGACTTTTAAAAAACTTCTTAATGCTTGACTTTTGTCTACTCTATATGCACTTTCCTAACTATGACCTCCTGTTACCTCTGCCTGGTTGTGTTCTTGCACTGTATGTTTCAGACACAAACTATTACCTTTTTTCTTTGCTGTTTGGGCATGAAAGTCTGTTAGTGGCAGCAGTCTTAAGGCAGTGAATTTCTTAATGGTGTAGGTGTGAAAATTACAGGAGAGGTCAGCAACAGTGATAGAGCTTTGAGTTTAGAGAGGTGAGCAGGATACAGGTTTGTTCACCTCTCACCCAGAGAAGCTCAAGGATGCATTTTTTTCAAGTTCAAGTAGTAGTAATAGGAATCTACTTTCAGCAGTATTAAGATATTTTTATAACCTCATTAGTTACCTCAAAAGAATGTCAGAGTCACTAATATATAATGCGGCAATCTCCAAATGATGCCTATAAAACTTTTATACCACATGGTCTTAATTTTTTCATAAGTATTTGCATATGTGCAGCTGCACACACATCTAGAATATGTCCCTGTGCAATGTTTTAGCCCAGCCTGAATAGCTCAGCGCAACAGCAGTCAAAAACTACCTGTTAGTTTTAGTCTCTTTTCTTTATAGAACAGAACATTACAGAACAAACTATCAGGAAATTTAGATAGCCAGGAGACAATTCTAATCTTGTTATGTTAAGGATGTGTAGGAAACAAAGAGCACCTTTCTCTTCCAGTAACATTTCCAGTGGAAACTAGATTCAAATAAAGGTTATTTTATTAGTTTGAACTTACTCTGTGAATAACATGTATTCAATTAATATTTGTGACATTTGGGATCACGATAATTCCAAGTCCATTGAGATGCTTTCTTCTATTTGGTTTGAGTGGCAAAGTTTTAGTACTGAAGGGACCACAGGGGTGGTTTTGCTGAGGCACTGCCAGAAGCTTCATCCCTATCCAATAGAGAGCCAGCTCCAAGATGGACCTGCTGATGGCCAAGGCTGATCCCATTAACAACAGTGGTGCCTCTGGGGTAATGTCTTAAAGAGGAGGGGAGAAAAGCAGATTGCAGCTGGAGAAGAGGGGAGTGAGAATATGTGCAAGAAACAACTGTGAGCCATGCAGCTCATTGAAGGAGGGGAAGGTGTTCCACGTGCTGGAGCAGCATTCCCCTGCAGCCCATGGTGAAGACCAGGCAGGTCCACAGTGGAGCCAACATTCACTGTAAGCCATGGAGGACCCCATGCCAGAGCAGGCTGATGCTTGAAGGAGACTGTGATACCATAAGGAACCTGTGCTACAGCAGGCTCCTGGCAGGACCTGTGGTCCCATGGAGAGAGGAGCCCGTGTTGGAGCAGGTTTCCTGGCAGGACTTGTGGCCCTGCAGAGGACCCATGCTGGAGCAGTCTGTTCCTGAAGGACTGCACCCTAACCCCTGTGGAGGGGATATGTTCTAGAGGAGTTCATGAAGACTCATGCTGGGGAAGTCCAAAGACAACTGTCTCCTGTGGGAGAGAGCCGTGTGAGGAGTTGAGGCGCTCTGGAGGAGTGTCAGAGACAAGGTGTGATGAACTGACCACGGCCCCCATTCACCATCCCCCCTGTGCTACTGCAGGGGAGGAGGTAGAGTGGAAAATAAAATTAGGCCCAGGAAGGAAGATGTGGGGGATGGAATGTGTTTTTAAGGTTTAGTTTTGTTTTCTTGTTAACCTACTCTGATTTGATTGGTAATTATATGAATTAAGTTCCCCAATTTGAGGCTAAGTACCTTAATATTAAGTACCTGTGACAGTATTTGGTGAATGATCTCTCCCTGTCCTTGTCTTGACCTATGAGTCTTTCATTATGAGTAGAGGAATGAGAAAGAAACTTTGGTGGGCACCTCCTCATCCAGCCAAAAACGAAGCATCGAACTTCTATTCCAGCCAGGAGCTGGAAAACGATGAGTTTATAGTATTTTTGTTTCCTGGTTTACAATATCTGTTTTTGAGTACCTAAAGTCTGTCTGTTGTAGGTAGTAACTTTTGAACCACCGTCAGAGTTCAGACCATTTTCTTACATGCGGAACTTTCAAAACTGAATTTCCCTAGGCTCTAAGAGGCTATATGGTTGGATAAAGGGAGCCAGCAGATGACAAAATAATTTATGTCAGTTCTTGGTAGATAAACACCTGTGGCTAAGTTAACCTGCAGCAAACAGATCTGTATGAAAGTACTGCTCTTGGCATTTGTTGTATGCTGTGTTTTGATATGTTCCTTAGCATACATTAGACAGGAAAAGACATGCTTTAAGGGCAAACCCACAAAATATGTAGGTAAGCTTGTTTGCTTTTTATAGACGTGACAAGATACAGTAAAATTTTGCCTCTTTTGACATGAAACACTATGTTTGAATTTCACAGAATATAAATGAAGTAGAATTTAATTATTTGGCATTGGAGGTTAGAGAAGTATGTTATACCTGATACATTTGAAAATATCAGATCAGTTTTTATCTCAATGGATTTCTTGTCTTTTACATTCTCTTATTTTTGCTTATAGGTAAGATTGTGCCAAAACCCAAAGCTTCAACTGAAGAACAGCCCACCCTATATACTTGACATTCTACCTGATACTTACCAACATTTGCGACTCATACTGAGCAAATATGATGACAACCAGAAACTTGCACAACTCAGTGAGAATGAGTATTTTAAAATCTACATTGACAGTCTTATGAAAAAATCAAAACGGGCCATAAGACTCTTTAAAGAAGGAAAGGAAAGAATGTATGAAGAGCAGTCACAGGACAGGTAAGTGAAATAATTAAATATGAAGTAGATCATCTGGTCTGTCTGCATTCTTAACACTGTTGTCTGCAGCCATTGTGTTTTAACATTCTTAATTATTCAAAGAGCATAAATATTTATTGCTTGGATTCATTGACCCTGCAGGTCAATCAGTAATTTGCAGGATTTGTTTCACTCTATGCTCTTCTCTGTCACTCTGTGACCTTTAAAGCCAAGTGCATTTCCTTCATAAAACTTTCATTTCATTGTAATTATTTATTCACAGGGCTTACAGTATGTAGTTTTTCCTGTGGCAGACAGAGGGATGGTTAACTTGGATTGAGCTTGACCCCCCTCCCTACCCTAGATCCGTAAACTTTGGGAGCCATGACGGATATTGACTTAGTTTTCACAAGTGATGGAATGAAGCAAAACAATATTCACACTTTTCAAACATTATGTAATTTCATGGTAAGGTAATAATGTTAGTTTCATGCTGTGAAACCTTTTCAGAAACCTAATGGATTCTTGATTTGCAATGGTTCAGTTTTAATAAAAGGAATTAATGTCTGCTTTATCTGCACTCTTGGTGGTAACCAAAGAGGTTTTTAATATTTGATTTGATTACCTAATATTTTAAAAAATAGTATTTCAGGAAATTCTGTGCAAGATCTGCAATCTTGTGGGAAGAGGGGGATACAGCACTGTTGTGGCCATTAGTCTTTGCCTTGTGTGGTATTACTGTAAATCTGTTCAAACGGAAGAGACGATGCTCTTTCTGAAATCTCCTCTTTTGAAAGGAGATAGTGGGGAATGAGATGTCAAGTGAGTGGAGGATTGAATACCTGCTCTGCTGTCTGCCTGTCTGTCTGTCTGCACTTGAGCTCTGAGGCAGGCATGGTGGTAGTATAGTTTTACAGCTGGTGAAATTGCTTGGTAGAAACAGTGAAATGTCTACATTCTTGTAAATGTCACTGCTGTTATGTTTGAATTATACATATGTTCCTTCCAGATCTTTGGCAATGATTATAGCTATTCAGTCTACTGTGGTAGTCTTTTGGGCTTGGTAGGGTGTCTGAAATTTGCTTGACATCTAAGGAATTTTTTCTTAAAAGAACATCAAGACTGCCCAATATACATAAGTAAAAACACTCCAAGAGGAGCAAAATACACTGTTAAAGGTGTTTTGGTGATCAGTAAAGATTTTGCTGAATGCATGTTTTTTTGTATTTGAATTTGTAAGTGTGTAAAGCAGTGTTTTCACTGTAGATGCATTCTTACCAGAACTGAGAGAGTTGTTCATCACTGAGCCTATGGCTGCCTATGTTAGGCATCCCATTATGGTGTATGGACAGAAGTCATTGTGTCTCAAAGGAAGTATGAATTTGTTATGGCAAGGGAAATTTGACAGAGGTAGTTGGATTATATAAGCAGGTTCAATTTTGGTTTACCTGTGTTATAGGAAATTCTAATCTAGTTACAGGTTTGCTTAAAGTTAACAAAAATTAAAGCTGATTTCAGTGTCACTTTTTCAAAATACTTGCTATAAGCTCTGTGCAGTCATTCTGGCAGTATGTTAGTAACTCCATCTAGTTGCTAGACTTGCTTCTTTCCAGTTACTCATTTCATTTCCTGCATTTGGGTAACAATGGTGATAGAAGAATGTCCTTTGTGAAGCACAGAATTTTTGAAGAAGGCATAGTTAGCATATTTACTGTCTATTTAATATGTTTGCATTAACCTTATTTGTTAGCATTATAATGTAATTGTTGCAGTGATCATTTAAAGATTGTATTTTTGAAGCTGCTTCTAAAATGATTGTCAAATTGAAGTCATCAATTTGTAGTAGAAATATTGGGAAATAGTCAATCTTAAAAAAAGGTAAGGGAGATGTTGGCACCTGGACAATTTCTGTGGTTTTCATTCTTATTCTGTTTTGGTTTCTGGATAAAAGGTCATCATGGAAAAGAGAAATGCTTCATTCTTCATAAATTTGATTGATATCATTTTAACCTATTAGCATTATTGACTAATCTTCATTTTTATAGTGATGGTACATTTAAGAACCAGTGCCAATGGTTCCTATACAAAACATGTGATTTTATTTGTGTGATAACACAAAAACTACTCTATTATGAAAAAATTATCATAAATTTTAGTTTTCAGAGATCATGTGAATGAATTTTAGTTTTCAAAGATCCTGTGGATGAAACAAGTTAGAGAAGCAGCACTAATGCAGCGTAAGCTTTTGTGTTAGCCATTTGTACAAAATCTGACTGGCACAGTGTCTTGTTTCCCTATCAAATGCATATGGTAACCATTTAAGAGTAGTTGGTGGTGTCATTCTGTACTCTGTTGGATAAGGCTTGCGAAGAAGGGAAAATAGGGTTTGCAAGTTTGTTTCTTGTGCTTAACTGCATCTATTTTCTGAGTATGGTGCCTTCTACAAACATATCCTTTCAGTCTTCTTGCTTAATGAAGTAAGAGATAATGTCCAGTAAGTTCCGTAAACTGTACAAGATATGTGCTGTACAGAAGTCTTTCTCTGAACTAAGTAATTTTACTTTTTGTCACAGATTTTACTTTTTAAAAGGTTGTTAGTGCAAGCTTATTAGAATTACTGGTTCAGGCTCATCTACTCTTAAAAGGCTTTCTCGGTCTTTGGGGGTTTTGGAGTTGTCTTTTCTTTTTTTCATTGCTTTTCTTTGCTCCCTTTGCTTATTGGGAAGTAAACTAAAGCTGGAAAGCATCATTTCTGTGAAGTCCAAACTTCCTCCCCTTTTGCTGTATTCCAGAATTAGGCATTCAGAAAAAATAAAAACTTTGTACAATGGCAGTTTTTGAGACAAATGTGTTATCCAGGTGTGGAAATCAAGCACATAAGTTAAAGTAATAAGACTATAGGAGGAATAAAGTGGTAGTGGAAAGATTACATTTGGATTCATTCAAGGTGCTGGACATAGTCTTCACTTCTTACTAATGGAGACAAGTGGAAGGTTTCCTGTGATTTCCTGTAAATCATATCCTCAGAAGAATGTCTTGAAATGGAACTTATTCTCTTACTTATAATATTACTTTCCTTCTGCTATAGGCCCTTTATATGAGGAGAGGCAGAACAGTATAAAATCAGTGTGTTTATTTATTTTTAATAATCTCTTAAAATGCTCCTTGGTTCAGCCAAAGTTGGTTGGCTGTTTGTTTTAAAGTGGTGTTCCAGAAGTGGAAGATGGATATTTCTTAAGTAGTGGATGGTACAGATGAAGATGTCAGGAGGAGAAGATCTGTGGTGGTTTTGGGGTCAGTGTGGGAAGGTGTGTGTGAAGGAAATGTCAAAGAAGTCCTTCAAGGTGATCACAAACCCACTTTGGTTTCTGTCTAGAAAGTCCTATTAAATTCTCTTGTGGATCTTGCTATTTGGTGTCTTGATTCAAATTACATGTTTCTATATTGTATAGCTTGTTTAAATGTTGGTGCAGAGTTCTAATAGTCTCTTGAGTCTTCTAAGGAGGTCTTGTTTCTGCAATTCAAATGCTAGGTCAAGTTCTCCTTTGTTACTTTTCATGTTGGTTACTGGGGTTATAGAGTATTCCATTTCTCTTCCTTAAGTCTGTGTTGGCAACTGTGATCAGTTATGGTTCTTGGATCAAGTCCTTGAACTGGTACCTTAAAGTATACAATGTTCTTTTTGACACAGAAACTTCTCTCCTATTTCTCCTAGTCCTGGAAGTACAGACTTGATAAGAGATTAAAATAGCGTTGTGATGGGTGTCAGGTGTGCCAGCTGTAATGCAGCAGCCTTTTGTGTGCTTCTGTCCTGTGCTAAGTGTGAGGTAACTTATCCTGCTTCCTTGAATCACCTCCTCTTATGTCACAACCTTGCTGTTTTATTTATAGGAATTTAGGAAATTTATAACTTAGCTAGCCTCACAACTTGTTTGTGTCTCCAGGCAGAGGAGGTTTTGTTGATTGTGGGAAGGATCAGGAAGAGTAAAGTTTTAATTCAGGATGATATTGTTTGGAGAAGTTAAGATTGTTTTGGCTGATGTTTTTTGTTTGACAGATAGAATGTACAGATTCAGAAATGGATTCTAATGGCTCTTTTCATAGAGCCAGTTTTGGCTTTTGGTTGACATCACCTAGATAACTGGTTAATTGTCAAATAAAAGTTACAGATTTGTTGGTATCCTGTGATTTGTTCTGTTTTCCAAGCATATTTTGTCGGTTTTGGTCTCCAGTAAATTCTGAGCTAAGCTATACATACTATCGATCTGTTGGTTAATATGGTATGTGAACCTCTAAACTTAAACTGCCTCAACACATTTTAGAGGTACAATATATTGACTGTTTTACCCTAATCTTACTGAAATTGAGAGAAAGGAATCTAGCATTTGTTTTTCCCCCTCTTGTATTTGTTTACCTGTATTTTTAGATGATTCCTTCACTAGATTTTTTTAGTAAAAGTTGCCTTATTCTGCTTGAAAGTCTTCTGGAGTGTTGGCCCTTGCTCCTCTGTGTGTCTCTAGAAAAAGGAGGGCACCTTCTCTTTCAGTGTATAATGTTTGGTAAGGTAATTGGGAATGAAACTTGGCTACAACAAATAGCCTCTAACAAAGAGGCTTCTTCCAGGGAAAAGTGAGTGCATGACTGATTAGATAGGGTTGCATGGGAGGAGGAAATATGATTTTTTTTTTTTTAAGCTTTTATGTTATAGTGAGAATTTCCACGCTCTTCTCCCCTCCTGTTCCTTAGATGTGATGTAAAACCAGATGTAAACCAAACAGCTTTAATAAACCCTTTGGTGTACCTGACCCACATGAGTAGTTGAGCTTCACTGCAGACTTGGTGGAGCACAAGCTGTTTGCTATTTTTGGTTATAGTTTAAATTAAAAAAGGAACGTTACACAAACACACTTTTCAGACAAAGAGGCTCTTGTTGCAGAGGGCAGGTGAGAACGCGTGGAGGTTACAAATGGTAGAGCAGTATTATGACAGCTTGTTCTCAGCATAAATGCAAACAGGCTGTGTGACTGCAGTTGTTGTAAGGCAGTATTTAAATTCTAGCTTGTGTTTTTTTTATCATCTTCAGTGCTTGGGGGTGGGTATTGTCAAATGAGAACAAAGGAAGTATTAGTACCAGAGTTACTTAGAGGCAACTATTTATTCAGATTGCAGAGAAAGACAAGGATTTTAAAACCACAAAAGGTCCTAATGAAAAAATAATGGCTCGTAAATTCTTATAATTGATTTAGATCCTTGATTCATATCTAGTTGTGTACAGGAGAGATATGTGCACTTTGTCTTTTACTTTTTACTCTTATAAATTCAAACAGCATTTTGTATGTTAGTGAAAGGTCTCTTTCAAACATTACTTTACAAGTAATGTGGTGTTGACAGTCATGTCTGAGTAGAGTTCAGCTGGTTGTAAGGGGATATATACACAGTCTGATATTTTCCTTGTTGTCTTTTGTATAATTATTTATGCCTTATGAAAGTGTGCATGATGCCAAATTTTAAGGTGCTGTACCATTTATACCCATTTTGGGCAGGTCTGAAAGCTCACAAAAAGCTCAGTTAGGGGAATCAGTCCCGTAGGCTTTCCATATGTTAGTTTCCTTTATGATAAAGCTAATGATAGTTCTGCTGCTAGGATTGTACAAAATGGTTATTGCGATGTCTAAACTGACATCATTTCCTATATGATTTCAATTCATCTTTCAAGCGTAATAAGGATGGCACAATGAACTGGGGGAAGTAAGTGGTTTTCTGACCATACAGTACTTTTAGTCAGAGATGTCTGGAAATATTGTGTTGCAGTGAGGATACCAGGACCCATTTCTGGTCTGCAGCAGCTCTGCGTCTCACATCTCTTCCCCGTACTGCACTGTCTGTATAGGGAGCAGCTGTGCTTGTGGGGGTGGACCATGGTGACCAACTATCAATAAAGCTGTGTTATTAGGTATGATAAAGCCCAGTCAGCAACTTTGGGAACTTTTTGAGGAGCAGGCAGTGCTGACTCCTGAATTTAGCATGTAGAAAGGAAGGCTCCTGTAATGGACCTGAATGCATCTTTTGTAAATCACTTTTCTATGTGCCTTTGATTTTTAGAAAATTTGGTCTCTGCTTCTCTATCTCCAGAAGTATTCTATATTCAATGATAAGGTATTTGCTTTAGGATGCTTTCAACACTAACCTGCATGATGGAAGCTGCTTGCCATGCAAGCAGAACACAGAAAGATTATAGAAGAAAGGATCCATTTTTTGTGAAATGTATGTCTGAACTTATAAGCACATGCAATTTTATTTTTAGTCTATAAAAGAAATGGTTTCCTTTTCCTAATCTTCTGTGGCATGGTTTTCCATTAAAAATTAGAAACATGAAAGAGTAAAAGTCTGCTTTTATTCTAAAGAGAGATGAAAAAAAGTTGGGAATAATCACTTTCAAGTGCTACACTTGCTGTTTAGTCAATAGAAACTCTTTGAAAGTAAGTAAAGCCAGTTTATAAAAACAAATGTGCTGTAGTTGCAATTCTTTGTCCAAGGAAGGCTTGATCAAAAAATTAGCCTAGAAGACATGCTTGCTATGTATCAAACCTATAGTCAAGACAGTTTTGCTAGCCTGTGAAGAGTAAGAAATAACCTTCATCTGAAAAAGTGGCAGTATATGTTTAGATTTACACAGTTGATGTTTTAGTTCAAAACAAAAGTGACAGAGTGAGATATTGATGGAAGAGTTGATGGATGGAACTACTCTATTCCATTCATTAAAATCTGGCATGCTAGGGAGTACTTTGATAATGTAATGGAATTTTAAAAATACTTTATGATAATTTGATTTAATTTTTTTTCTTCCTATTCTGTTCTTTTCTTCAGTATTAATAAAGTTGATTTACTTGAATCATACTAAAAATAACAGAGTTATTATAATTATTTAGCAAGTCTTTTTATGAAGTGGCTGCACATTTGCAAGCTAACTTTGTCTTTACAGATTGTTGAATAATACTCTAGATGCTCTAGAACAAGGCAAAGCTTTAATATGGTTAATTTGTATTGGAGGAACAAAGATTTGTGGTTAGAAATGTAGGTTTGCTGTTGTCTGCACAAAACAGTTTTGTTGCTTGGAAGATGAATATGTTGGCATGTTTCATTCTTTTGTATTGAGCAATTTCAAATGATTTAAAAGCAAATTCTCTTGAGAGCCAATTTAAGAATATAATTTGGTTGATTTGAAAGAAAATGTGATATTTACATAAAAGACTGTGCAATGAATAAAACTATTAAAAAAATCCAAATCAATGGAATGAGTAAACTATGGAAAGGACCAAGAATAAACTCTGAAAAGAAGCATGTCTTAACCCATAGTACAGATGGAAAAAGAAGTCAGTAAGTGAATTTATGAGGGATAAAACTTCCTGAGCAAGCAACCAGCTGACTGTCATCAGAATCTTGTTAGTAATGTAGATGGGCAAAAACATTTTTAATCTTTCTGATTTCAGTGCAACCAAGGTATTTATTATTGAGATGTTTTTATATTTGTCTCTAGCATGTGAGAAAACATTGATTACTTTCACCATCATTTGCTCAGATTTCATGTTGGAATTAAGGAGGTATTCTGTCTCATAATGGAAGATTTTTCCCCATAATCTGTTTCATTACCTAATTTTTAACATTGTGTGAGGTGAAATACATATTGAGTAGTATATTGACTTTACTTATATCCTGCAAATATCTTGGAAGATCAGAAAACTAGTGAAGAAGTAATTGTTTATTTTAGTGTATTTGGTCATAATAATGATTACTTGTTGTAGTGTATCCTATGTAGAGGTAGATTTAACTGTATTTCTTCCTATTATGATATAAGACAATTAACTAAAGGGGAAACACAGAAGTAGCAGATGCCCAAGAAACACATTTCTGGGGTATACAATGAAAGATTATAGCATATAGGTTGAGCTAAATTTAATTTCTGTATGGTTAAGTTTGCTGTGATCTCTCTGTAAGAGGACTTTCATTTATAATTCTTGAATGGTCAAACAGTGGAGATGTAATTTTAGTATAGATCTGATGCATTGTAATGATCAGGACTCCACTGGGGTCCTAGACAGCCCACCTGATAAGCTAGTCTTTTACTGCTACTAGCTGATTTTTGGCAAGCTGTGACTCTACAGTGGGAGAAGAATTTTGGGGGAAAAAATTAATTTTTTTTTCTTCTACTTGTTACCACTTCTGGGAGAGTTCACAAAACATATCCTTGCCTTCCTCTAAGATAAAACGGTGAAACTATATGACTTTGAAATTTGAAGCAACAACAAAAAAGGAAATTATTCCTATCATCTCTACTAGAAATGTGTCAAGATTACCTTATTTATTCCACAGTTCTTACTCAAAGTTATCACTAATAATAGTTTGAGCCTTACTTTGTTTTGTCTGTGATACTGAACAGATGTATCTTTAGAAATAAAATCCACAACCATATGTCATTTTAATTATTAGCCCTGGTTTTGCATGTACCTTGCACAATGCAAATGTCTCCTGGTGGGGAGGAGTACTGAGTAATAAGGGATGGAAGTCTTATCAGCTCTTGATTAGCTGCTATCTCTGTCTCTTGAGCTCCAATCCAAAGTATTGCACTGAGTCTGTTTATGTTGATATAACCAACAGTGGAGAATATTAAGACTCCTGAGAAAGTACTTGACATATTGCAGGACTGGATTAGACATGGGGTACTGATGGCAGAAAGGATCCATGGGCTTGTGTATGAGTGAATAAAATAAAGGGTGTCTTGCAAATGCTGTTTAATTATTTCTGGGACCCAGTGTTCATCTTTCTTTCTAGTATCTGTTGACTAACTTATGTTCTTGTTTTAGTAAAGATATTCTCCCCAATTTAGTGTTCCCACGAATCCCAAACCACACGCTGCCACTTGCTCCCCTCCTTTTCCTCTCTCCCTCCCTGCTGCAGCAGGTTGGAGAGGAGAATTGAAGGGACAAAAGGCACAGATAGAACAATTTACTGGAAGCAGCATTGAGATAAGAAAATGAGCAGGAACAGTAACATTGTTAAATAAGAAAAGTTTACAAAAGGGAGAATGCTTGGCCTGACCACAGCCGTGTTCTCTCTGGCTCAGGACCAGTGTTCCCACCACTCTGACCAGAAGGAAATCAATCACCTGAGGTGGAATGGAATAGCATTGAGGTCCTGGCCATGCACCCCCAGTCCCAGCTACTGTGAAAAATCACCCTGCCCTGGCTGGAACCAGGGCACACATTCAAAGAAGTGAAACCTACATACTTAGTAGAAAATCTGTGATCATTCCCTGGCTTGTGTACAGAATTATTCTGAGACAAATTCTAGTCTTGATTACAGTATAAATAAAGAAACGTTTTAATCATCTTAATTGTTTCTTGTGTATGTGCTAGGCCTCAGTAATGTTCTGAAGGCTTTTACTAACCTCTTTATTTGTCCTGAAAAAACCCAAACACCTTCATTGGCTTTATATCAGAAATCTTGCTACTTTTTAAGAGGTGATAAGTTGATTTGTTAGCTATCCCTCTTAAAACAGGAAATTTTGGGCAATACAGTATTGTTTAAGAAATGACTGCATGTGAAAAAAATTTGCCTCCCATTACAAGTTAAAGGGCATTAATGTACGACAGACAAATGTATTAGCATCTGTTTTCAGATTGTTCCAATGGAAGATGGTCCTTAGCCAACAGAGTATTTTGTGAACTCTGAAATGAGTTGATTCTGAGTCATGAATGTCTGTCAAGGGAAGTATGAAATGCAGGGTCAGTAATAAAACATCTTGTACCCAAGAACATTTGTTAGACCAGTGTTTAATTTTTTTTAAAAGCAGTCATTAATTGGTGAGACCTGACAGGTGTATATCCTACAGCAGGCCTTTAATTCTAACTGCTCTCCAGTGGGAGAGTGTGAAAAGACAAAGAGAAACACCTTCAGATGTTTTTCCTGTCAGCATTTTCAACACTTTATGGGGCTATAGAGAATTAGTCATTGTGTAACGTGTAAAAAATTAAATAACTGTGTTAGCAGATTACTGTAAGGTTTAGTATCAAAATCCCCGAGCACCATTCTTATTTTTGAAAACACTTAGTTTTGGCAGATGAAAAATAGTTTCTTTGAAGTCAAGGTTAGAAGTTCCAGCAAGTAAGGTGTGTAAGTCTTCCATCAGTATACTTGCGATAGAGCTGTGTCAAGTTGTATTTAATACTCTATGAATGTCATGCATGTTAAAGGAAGATATAATGCAACAAATAGAGCCTGAAGATATTTGTTTGTTCAGATATACAGCCTGTTGTGAAAATCCTGATGTGGAGAACCTGTGTTCCAACTGTTTTTTGTCATTAAAAATGATGACAGTCTCTGTTAAGAACATCTGCTTGCCTAATGTGCCAGCAGTAAAGGAGATGTCTATGTTACATTAACTTAGCTTGTCTCTTCATTTCTAAGTATTTGGTTTTAAAATATTAGAAAAATACTAATATTTTTGTAATGAAATATTGTTCTAGCTTTCAGCTCTGAAGCACTGTAGTAGGAAAAGCACATCTACAGTTGCTAGATCATCTCAGTAACACTGAGTTGGTCATAATGAATAGGCTGTGTCTGTATTTTTTGTTCTGAGTTTGAACAGCTATGCTTTATTTCCAGTTAGGTTATTTTTTACTGGTTGCCTGAGTCATAGTAGGTCACTTAGATGAAGTATTATGCCATTTAATTTACAGTTCAGCAGTTCCAGGTTTTTTCCTAGAATTAAGAATACTATTTACAGTTACGTGCTTTTTGGTCATAGCAGCAGGGTAATGGTGGGTGATACCAGTGCTGATAAAGGCTTGTGTCTGTTCTTACTTCATAAGAATTTTTAATCCACTTCATTAGTGCATTTTACTGACAGCTCATTCTCAGTGGCTAATGCTCCGGTGGTTTTACAGCTTAATGATACATATTCTGGGCTGAAATTGGGAAAATACAGAAAATGTGGCATATATAGCCAATTTTTTTTTTTTTACTTCCTTAGAAAGCCATATTGTCAGCATGCTGAAATCCTCTCCTCCAGTATTTTTTTTTAAAGAGCTTCTTTAATATGGCAGACTGGAAGACTGCATTGTACTATTTTGTTCAGATCTCTGCACATCCTTTTTACTCCTTAATTCTTAGCTGCAGCAAATACACAAAGATTAAAAGCAAAAAACCCCAAAATCCCCAAAGTATGTAGCATCCTGTTCATGTGTTTCCTTTTACTGTTAATCCCTATAATTAATGCCCTATGAGGAATGGGGCTCTAATCACTTACAGAGCAGAGTGCTGGTCTGGGGGTGTTCAGCAGGATGGGGCAGGGTGACCCAGGCAGTGCCCAGCTGTCCTCCAGTCTGTGCTTTTGTGGGTTCATTAAGTACACCCATGTAGGGCTGACAGGCTTGAAATGATTGTCTGAAAGGAATCTTGCCTTATGAAGTTGTCTTAAGTGCCAGTGAGAAAGAATTGCTTATTTTCTCTCATTTTTCCTCTTCCATTGGGAGGAAGAAAAGAATGGGGGAGGGAAGCTGTTCTGTGAGGATCATGGATCTTGGCAATCACTTTGAAATAATCTTTAATTAATCCCAATGCCAGGAAGAGACGTGTTTGAACACCACATACCAGTTTTTAGTGGCTCAGGAGGAATATGAATACAAAATGCTTTTCTGAAAGCACAAAAGGCTTTTTCCACATTTTCATTTGTTTGCACTCCATGAATTTAGTGTTATTAATGCTAAACTTTCATGGGCAACCTAAAAGATAAATTACAGTTTTTTAGAATCCTCCAATATGTCTTTAAATGGACTCGGAAGAGAGATTTTTGGATATTTGTTTTAAAAATCAGTCCTTTAATTAATGATTTTTGAGAATGCAATTTGTTGTTGGAGTGGATGACTAAAAGGACTTTGGACATACCTTCTCCAAACCTGTAAACCTAGTACACCCAGTCTACTGGAAAGGGTAATAGCTAGAGAAATATTAGCAAAATAAACTAGCTTATGTTTACTCAGTGTAAACAAAGCAACAAAAATTACCCATTTCTTAGTATCTGTTTTAACATGGTAAAAGTGTCCAGTGGCTAAATCCTTTGAACATAATTGAAGAAGAGAAGAGTCCTATCTGTTACACGGGTTTGAGGCACCTGTTGGGAAAAAAGAGACATGTAAATGTACTGTTCCTTTGTTTATTTGCACTTTGTTTTCGAGTAACATTGTACTATGCAGGAAGTGTTTTCAAGGCAGTCTTTTCCTTAGGCAGTTACTTGTTCACATTTGTTTTAAGCCTATTAAGGAGTTCTGTTTGCCTTGTGCTTGATGTGCCTAAATAAACTGGGAGGGTAAAAGTAAACCTTAGAGTAAAATCAACTGAAATATGTGAAGGCATTTAAGTTGTGGATGTTCATGGATATGCAATTTAGGACACCTGTCATTTAAGATACCTTTTATCTGTACCCTTGTGGAACTCCAGTTCCATGAATGCCAGCCATTCGCTGTATAAACAGAAGGAAGAGTATTTGTCACTGGAAAATTGGTATATGAGTTAGAGTTGCCAAGAAAAGGAGTAAAAAAGGTCTTAAAGGATGTTTCATGTTCTTTTTTACCTTTATGTATGCTTGTGTCTCTTACAGCTTTCCTGTGTGGTAGCCTTTCTTGTTTGTTTTGTTTTTAAAAGCTTAGCTAAGAATCTGGAGTGAAAGTAAATGGAAAGGTAGTGCTGTTTTTAGTACAGCTCCCATATATTCTATTCCTGGATTTTCAGTTTGCTTCGTGTAACAGCAGATGGTCCATCTATTGTTCCTTTATTCTTTTGGGAGTCTGACCCTCTATAATGCGTGTGTGCTTCAGTAGAAAAAGAATATCTGAAGTAAGTCTGTTTGTAATGGATGTTACTGACTTTATTAAACTGTTGATCACCTCTGCAATTCTAGCTCTTAAGATTTTTTTTATTTGAATGATTGATATTGTGTGTAAATTCTGTCATCAAGGTGTTTTTGTTGAAATGTCAAGAGTAGTTTAGTTTCAAAAGGATTGTTCACTGCCTTAAGTGCTGTTTTGTGAAATGGCATAATTTTACCATATGCCTTGGATTTCGTTTGAGATACTATGAATAAGCAGTGTGAGTGCTTTCAAAGAGGCATTCCTGCTGTCCCACATCAACCATGTGGGCTTTTAGCTAAGCTTCCCAGGAAGACAGCAACATATGTGTACACAATGTGTGTATTATATTGGCGCCCACTCACAGTGTTAAAGATGTGTCAGCATTTCCAGAATAGTTCCCTATTTTAAGAGCCTTGTTTTAGCCTGTATGTGAAGTTGTCTGTGACAGAGCTTTATACACAGTCTCACCCATTGTAGTTTTCAAGTGTGACTTTTTGCCAGGTGAATATAAGCTGAATTAAATTAATGTGTGCAAATTGAATGGAATGCATCTAGAGGCATGATGTCTTGATGGACTCTTAACTCTAAAGTAGTACCTTACCACTAAGTGTACTGAAGCTATGGTGGATATGACTATTTTTGTCATTGTAAGAATTGTAAGAGATTTGTGGTAAAAGAAGATGGCCTTGGGCTTGGGCTTGTGACTGTTGTCTAGGCTGAAAAGCAATTTTGTTTTTCTAGTAATCATGTCTGAGTATGGCGAACTTCCAGTTTCACTGAATTTCTTTCAGCTGTTTGAGGTTCCATTAATAGTCTAGAATGGTGTTGCCCTTATTTGTCAAATCAATCCTTTTTTAATATACTGAAAAATGGGGTAAGTAGGTGGGTTTTTATTTTTTTTTTTTTTGTATTTCAACTGTGTTGCCCCGAGTTACAGTGTTGTCTTGCTAGAAGCCTTTGCCTAATTAAGAAACCGTCTTGTTTCATACACGCAGCAGAGCAAGCCATGGGGCAGGACATGCTGATGCTGTAGTGTGTGGGTGGCTGTGTAGGAGCAGAGTTCAGATTGGATGTTGAAACAGGCAGACTTCAAACATTTCAGTTTGTGCGCAGGAACAATAACTTGCTACTATAGTTTCAAAAGCTGCATGCCGTAAACAAAATGTTGTTGTGTTAGAGCTTGGGATTTACTTACATGTGATTGTATTTGCTGGACAGAAGTTTTATTTTAGATGAATGTGTTTTGAGCCTTCTTTAGCTGAATGCCATCTACAAGCCTCCATATAAATGGCAAATGGTTTCATTTGAGTAACAGCAGGCCGACAAGACAAGCCTGCAGTTTGAAGATAAGCAAATCAATCCACATTTTGAAATCCAAATTGAGAACTGACACCCTGGAAAGAGCCCCTCTGTGCATCCCTGATAGGAAAGGTGAGTGGACAGGACATTGCTGTAAAAATTCTTCTCTTGTGCAGCTCTACTGATCACATTAGGACATCCAGCGGTTTCTGCAGTGGTAGATTATTCTAATTACTGTTTTATATGGAATGAATCCTGTTTGTGGCTTACTTGAACCTCTTGAGAGGAACTAGATGTGCAATACATCAGGTAGTATGCATCATGACAGCGAGTATGCAAATTGCTGGTCTTACTTTTTGTGCCTCTCTTAGGAAACACAAATTAATATTGCTAAAAGAATATGGAATTGACAGAAACCTGAGATTTTCTGTTTCTGTTCTGAAACCCTGTCAGTGCACTCCCACCAGCTAGCTATAACTCGTCCCCAGACTTTGAAGTATCTTCTGGAACCTAAAACTTTGACGGCAGAGGACAATGAGCCCAGATGTTGCAAGAGCTTATCCTCTGTGAGCTGGCGAGGTTAAACCCTGAAGCAAACAGTAGTGTAACCTTTTGTCTCAGAGTGGATGGAGTTTGCAGGGGAAGGAATGATCCAGGTGATGACCTAGTCTTGGATGTAATCAGGTAGCTAGCAGGGCTCATAACGCATTAATCTGTTGGGTATGCCACCCAACTGCCCTTCTGATTAGATGATTCACTGTAGTCTGAGTTCCTTTTAATGTTAGTCCCAGAGAATTGCTTGTCTATAATGAAGTCTGCAGGTCACTAAGGCATTAAATCTTGTGTAAAGATCTAATTTAGAGTGCAATAAATATGCATAGATGGTCAGCCACTACTGTGTCCTGCAGTAAATAGCTTTGCAGGATGATAGCCATAATTTGTGATTAGAAGGTCTGTGTCCTGTTTTCTCCATCTGCAAAATGTGATTGTTTACTTAATGTATTCATGCTTGTAAGTGCTTTTGTCTTTTTAGCATCAAACTGCACTGATGTCGGGTTAAATTCGTGTGACTGGTGCCTAAGCTCATATTTACATGTTTCCTCTGAATGGTCCACATCAGAGATAGAGGGAACTTGCACAAACCTTAGACAAAATCAAAAATTCTTTAGGCCTTTACTTTTTAAGATACCATCTAATAATACTTTAAACAGTGATGGATGCATATGCAGGTCTGAGTGGTTGATGATATTCTGGAAGTTTGAGAGTAATTTGAGTTCCATATAGATTTGATTCTGCTTAATAAAGTGTACTTGATGGCATACTAGTTTTGTGTATCCTTTTGGAATTTTTCATAAAGACCATACACTTTCTGGGTTTAATATTAGAAAACTAATTTTCTTTCATGATAGCATGCTCCTTTCAAGAGTAACTAGATGGATGATAAAATGCACACCAATCATGATAAACAAGAAAAGGTGTTTGAATAGCCTTGGATTAGTCATATTTCTTATTTTGCAACTACTTTCATTTCTGTGTTAGTCCTATATACCCGGGAGCTCCCACTCTAATGGTTCTGCCTCATTTTCATAATTAGCCTTCCCTCTCCACTGCAGTGTTGCTAAAATGTCCCCAGGGTTCCTTCTTCCACAAGGCTTGATTCCCCTGTGAATCTAGGATGAATGTATGGCCCTCTGGGGAGAAAAAATTATATAGTCAGCAAATCCAGCTGTCCATGAGTGCAGTGTTATAACACAGTTTTACACTGACAGTGGAGATTTTATATACTCTTTAGCTTATAATGGAGAGAACTAAGCGGTAGTAATGCTGTCCCATCAAGGACTATTCAAACAATCACATGCACTTAAATAGATACTCTTTCATCTTTGAATAATTAGAGAACATTTCTATTTTGCCAGTCCAGCAAATGTTCACCAGACCTTCACAAAAAGCTAACTTTATTCTTTTTGATGTTGTTAATTTGAGTGGCAGTTTTATTTGTACAGTACTTCAACTCTTCAAAGTGGTGTTACAAAGGGTAGTTAGATTTTTATGTTCAGAGAGATTTATTTTTAAACAACCATACTTTAGCTTTTTAACTTAGACACTTGATTACACTGAGAATTTTGCTCTGCTTCACAATTCCATGTGCCCCGTCTAGTATAATTTGTTTAAAGAAATCTGCACATGAACCATTAGAGGATAAGTACTTGATACAGCCTGAATTTGTGCATTCCAAATTAAATAGTGGAAACCTTTTCTCACTGTTCAGTTCCCAACAAAATATTAATAAGATTTTATCTGCAAATTAATTTGAAATTTGGTTTCCAAAGTGTGGGTCAAAGCAATGCAACAGAGATGAGTGTTAAAGAAGACCAGTTTACTGCTACTTCTCATTAAGTGGACTGAATTTGGTGCAGTGAGAGTTGGGATATATTGCACTGGGCTCTGTGTTGCTCTTGTAACAATCTTAAAAGATATTAGGTATGGCCAGAGAGGGTCAGAAGGGAAAAGTTTGCTGAGGAGGAGTGAAGGAGAGGCACGATACATGAAGTTCTGACTGACCCATGCTCAAACCTGGTATCTTTGTGGCCTGTGACTTTTTGGCAAATCAAAAAGCATGACATGAATAACATTATTCTTTCTTCTGTTATAACATTTAGTAATCCATGATCAGTTACTTAATTTGTGTAAAAGCAAATGACCCCTGAGATTTCCTTCTTTTTGAATCTGTTTTTATGGATAGAGGGAGGCATAGTCACTTAGAATAGTTAGTCAAATTGAGTTCATGAGAAAAAACACACAAAATGTACATGTCTTAATTTCCCCTAGCTATATATGACCTTAGTGTTTTGTTCCTGAAAAATCAACATTTAGTCAGTAGCTCTCTCCAAGGAGTGCTTCAAGTGTGTAATTTAATTTGATTCCATTTGGTTTATGGTACCTACTTAATCTGGAATTTGTGGCTAAATTGAAGAATGAACTAAGTTTATGTACCTCTTCTAAGTCAAAGCTAGTTGGAGGGTTTGAGTGTTCTTTGCAGTGAAGAATGAAGTAAGATTTATTACACAACTGAATGTCTATTCAAATCTAATTTACCCACCAGTAAGTTCTAATTTGCTGTGTGTTCATTTTAACTTAAAGTGATCTAATTAAAATGCTTTGGTTTCATTTTTTCTGTCCCATACCATAAGTTTTAAAGGAAATGCTGGGCACTGGCTGCTGTCCAGAAATCTTCTGAATCGTGAGACCCAAAACCGCTGATTCTGCTACTCCTGCCACCATTCTTGCAAAAAACTGTTTGGTGTTAGTGCATGCTTTTGGAGTCAGTAGATCTTCTGGTTTGCAGGATAAAATGTACTCATTTTCAGGGCAAAGGCTGCCTCAGTAACATATCTGAAGAATACAACGCATCACAATTTGTCAACGCACAGTTTTGTTTCTGTGAAAGGTGGTGTTATCCCAATGTGTTTGAGTTAGTGAAGTTATACTCTGTGTAATACTGGCAGAGGGATCAAGTTAAGGATGAAAGAAGTTGAGCTTTTGCTTTTCTCACATGGAACTGTTTTGAATTGGAGTGCATGGGGAAATAACCCCAGCTGACTCAAAATATAACAGAGCATTCTATGGTTTTTATTATATTACTTATCTCACTGTTGGAGATGCAACTGCTCTAAATTTTAATATCTGACTTAGCAAAATAGTTTTATGATACTAAGAATTTTTTTGTCAAAGAGAATTTTGCATCATTATTTTAATAAGCTTATATGATGAGTTAGTTTATATCAAAGTTAATGCGTTTTCATGTCTGTCTAAAACTTGATGAAAGATGAATGCACTTTAAGACATGTTTTTTAAAAAACATTATTTTAAAATAATCATTGCATTATATTTCTGAAAGTTGATTCAGAATCGTATCTAGTAACGTTCAATGTGTAAATAAAGATTTGGAAGCGTTTGATTCCCCTACCCTCACGTGCCAGTGGTTTATATATTTTACACAAAGACTGACCTGTTAGCATTATGTGTGAAAAAGTTCAAGTGGGATTTTGGTCATATTCCTGACTTTTATAGGGTATTCAGTTATTAATGCAGAAGTGCTATTAGATTTTTCTTCAACTAGAAATTGTGGAAATGGAGATACAGAGAGGTGTGAAAGTAATTTTCCTAGGATTATGTAGCTTGTTCAGAGCAGTGCCAGGAAGAGTGTCTCCAGCTCGTTAGGCTCTTGCTTTGATTTCTTTATTATATCATGCTAAAGAGTTTGCTGTTTCCATACTTTTATTAAAAAGGGGATGATATATAAAAAGATATTTGCCTTTGTTAAACCCCTTTCTGATCTAGGGATTTGCTGTAAGACCAGGATGATCTTTCCTGGAGAAACTAGCACATTGGATGTAGAGTTTGCTTTTCATGTGGATAGCTACCAAGCTGGATTAAAAACTCTATAGGCATTGCCTGGCATTAAGCACATACACAGTGGATATAATGAATAATAGTAGAACCACATTACATAACTAAATTTCCATGAAATGTTAGGTTTTTCTGATTTCCTTTATTGAGCAAAGCAGAAGGGAACTTAATCAGCTATAACCATTTCTTTTAAACTGCTTAAAAACAGGAGAGTGGGCTTAGTTTCTGCTATAGTAACAGGAAATAAAGCATTTTTAGTTAGTTAAATGTAGTACAGGTAAGATGCAATGCAGTGGTTTGTGACAGCATGTGAAAAAGGTGCCAAGTTGAGCAACAGGCATCAATGACTCACTCATGATTAAACCTACCTCCATATCACCATTCTTGTATCCAAGTATTCAGAAGTCTGTGAAGAGGAAGTGAAAGGTTTTAAAGCTAAATTGAACAGTTTTTATTTCCAAGGGTCACACTGAATTTTGTCTTCAGCTATGCTGAATGAAGAAATACTGTTCTCAAAAGGATCTTGCCCTTAGAGCAGAAGTGGTTCTCCTGGAGCTGGCTGTTGGTGCTGTGCCTGCCTGAGTGTAGGGAGTGCTGCAGTGTCTTATGTTGGCTGTTTCCATGTTCAGCGCAGAGATGCTTCCAAGCTGAGCTGCAGCTCTTGAACAGATAGTACTCCAGGACACAGCTGGGGACACACAGAAACTAGTTTTAAACTTCACACAGCTTGGGAATTGGATCTCGTGGGAATCTTATCTCTCATGTGTTTTTGTGTTGATGTTTATTTAGTTAGCTTTGCTCAATGGAAATGTAGTCTTTTTCTGAAAAAATGATGTTGCTAGCATTCAACAGTCAACTCCTCAATTTTACTTCTTGTCAGACTTGCATTTCCAAGTGGTTGTGCTGATCTTGCGATTTGCGGAATAACTGAAGTTGGAAAGGACCTCTGCAGATCATGTGATACGGCTCAAACCCCTCTGCTCGAGCAGGGCCACCTGCAGCCAATTGCTCAGGGACAGGGGTGGAGGGGGAAGAGGAATAATTAATTTTCTTCACAAGTTCAAGGGAAGGTCCATGTCCTGTCTTTTGTTTTGGTTCTTGCAGACAGCAGTCATAGCTACATATAAATAACTGTCCTAAAATATTACCTATTTTAATGTTGTGGCAGCTGGCATCAGATGGATTTTTTTTTTAATTTTTTTTTTTTGGTAATAGACTCTGGTTTCAGTTTAACACTTACTGAGTATGTATCACATAGACTCATGTGAGTGAAGTTAATGGGATGTCCTCTATTGATAACAGAGATTTCCTGTCCCTTTCTCCCCCTGCCACTTTTTTTTTTTCCTTCTGTGGGGAGCTTGGGGGTGTGGATATATCTGATGCTGCCTTTGCTGAGCTATAATCCACTGCATGTGTTTAATAGATACCAGCTGGATGACAGTAGCTCTGAAAACAGACTCACAGAGAAGGTAAAGCTCGCAGAGCCACACAGAGAAATTTGATTTTAAATGGCTGGAGAGGAGACCACCCTGCCCACTTTAATTTGGGTGAGGTGACATATGAGAACAGAGCGATGTTGACACAGAGGAGGAATGTAGTGTGGGAGAAGGTCCACTGAAAAAGATGTTCCCTGGTGATGAGGAAGTGACTAAGGCACCTTGAATTCTATTCAGTCTTTAAGCTACAAAAATTACTGAGCTAACAAAATGCCATTTTGGAGGCAAGAAGACAGCTAGCATGATGCAGGGTTCATTGATTTTGTTTGCTAATTTATATATATATTTTATGCATCAGGGTGTGTACAATTGAACTACAAGGAAGCAGATTGTAGATGGAGACCAAAGACTTACTAAAATGATGTAAATAGGTAACAAACAATAATATATTTTTTTTTCTTTTTCAACCAAGCGGTAAGCATAGGCTGTTGGACCTGTTTAATCTAAAATCAACATGTGACTTTGAAAATAAAAGAGTACAAGACAAGATTTTTGAGACAGAGCCACATGACTTTCTCACCCCTGGTTTGAATAGGGAGGAACCATGGAAGCAACCTGTGGTCTAGGTGTGTTTCAAAGAGAGGGCATTGTCAGTGACATTTAGATGCATGTAAGAAAAGATGGGGTTAAAGAAAGTGTGGAGAAATCCTGTAGCATTTCATGGAATGATGTGTCTGAAGATGAGAGACTAATGCCTAGAAGTCCTTCACTGTAAGTGGCCTGTTCATGTTGAATGTGAATGAGGCCCTACTAAGGCTGTACCTCAAAACTCATCAGGTGTGCAGATTTTTAAGCTGCAGGTTTTACTTATGCTTAGAAGAGCAGAATATTAATTTGCTAGACTATAAATATAACACAGTGAGAGACTGACATTTTAAAGCTCAGGATGTATTCTGATGTGTAAGACATGCTTATTTCCTTGAAGAGCTGTTAATGAGCTCAGGTCTCCAATTCACGTGTACTTCTACTAATTGGAAATAACTCCAAAGATGTTCTTGACCAGTCCCTTGTTTTGGCTCCCAGGGGCTTAGTTTCTCACATTGTGTTCTGAAGGGAAGTATATAATGCAAACGAGTCATCCAAGAAAGGTGACTAAAGATTAACAACCTGAGCTGCTCTGTTATGCGTGCTGACATAAGAAGAGGTTTCAATCCACTAGATGACAAATAATGATATCGTAGCCCCAGTGACACAATTTACATGCACAAGTTTGCTAGCAACATGTGTATTTGTCAGTAAAACACACAAAGCTGGCTTTAAAATTTGACAGGCACATAGAGATTTAAATTTCTGAGATATTTCTCTTCCACTCTGCATATTATTTTGTGTTTCTTTTTAATGCGGCAAGTACTGTAACTCCTTGGTGTTTTAGTCCTCTGCTGAATCATTTCTTTGTATTTGATACAAGGTGTTCTTAATTTCTGGCCAACATTTAGAGATACTGCTGTTTGTGCTTAGGCAGTTGCCAGATGTGTGTATAGTTAAGTTCATTACATGGATGCACGTTATTATCATGCCTGCCCATGGTGGGAGTTCTGTGTGTTTAGTTGTTGTCTGTCAAATTTACCACATTTAGAATTTAAAAGCAAAGGCATAAAATTATCTTTGGACAAGTAATATGCGTGTAGAGGGAACTATGTTTTTTATAAAGTAGATTGTATAATTTAAAATCTGGTTCCTCTTTAGATATTTTGGATTTGGATGTTGTAAAAATGAATATAATGCTTCCAGACCACCTTAAAAGTTACTTATAGACATCATGTATGAAGTTTTTTTAGAACTATATAAGAATAAAATATTAGATTGTCTTCTGTTTAAAAAAATGTGTGCAGAACATTAGCTTTTGAAGATAGTTAAAATCTCAAATGTAAATGTTCTGTTTAATTCCATAAAATATATTTTCAGTCACATTGTATAACTTTTGCCAATTAAAAGCTCTATTATTTTGAATAATCCTGATTCCCAATCTGATGCTGCTGTTAAATTAAATTTTACAGTCTAATCTTTAAAAATATTTATGTCTATGTTCCTTCTTGTAGTAGTGTTATATTTTCTGATTTTTACTGTAAATGTTATGTCTGTAATATACAAAATCAGCTGCTCTGTAGAGTGAAATAACTTTAAATACCCTATGATGAAACATAACTCTTCTAGCAGTAGTGTGCAGTTCTAGTTTTATGCTTCTTAAACCTGGAGATTTCAGTATATGAAACTTCACTATATTGAGACTTTTCACGACTCCTTTAATATAACTATTTCTTCTTTGAAATTTCTTGTGGTTCAATGAGTAGAGGATTTTATTGACACTGCACCTCCCAGAATGCTTTAAAAATTTAAAAATTCCATGGGTCCTTCACTGTATTTGCTTGCTGTTGGAGCCATACCACTAACCACCATGATTGTTGGTAAAGCAGGCTTCTGAAAGGACTTTCCACGTGGGCTACAGTAAGCAGAGCAGTCTTGTAAGCAGGCTGTGGGGGAATCTATACCTTAAAACATGAGGTGAATTAAACCAGTGAGGTGTGTGTGTCAATGCCATCCCCACTGTGAGGCAGTGGAAGCTGGGGTGCAGCCCCTGGTGCAGCACCCCCAGCTGCAGGAGAGCTGTGCCTCCCTCGGGTGGTTTTGTGTCATCCTAACACTGTCTGCAGCATCTTCTCCATAATTGCTTACGTTAGGTCACGGTTTTTGCGTTTTCTCTGTTTGTTGCACTTCAGCAAACAGTTTGCCATTAGTGTTCTGGGCTGTGAAAGGCACACAGTCAGTGTATAGAATCCATAACAGTTGTGCCCTTCAGTGCAGAGTGAAGGCCAGCTTTCATGAAACTGGAAGTCTGCTCTGTAGACGCCAGAGTTGTGCCAAGCAGCAGCACAGAGCACGTCAGTTCAACATCATCTGCTGCCAGAGAGCTCAAAGAATGACTGTCCTCCTGCTTTTGCTGAAAATAGCAGGCAGGTTTATACCTCACTGTAACAGCTGTTCGTCTCTATGTATAGTGCCAGTAAAAAGAAATATTTGTCATGGTCTGCTTCCTCCCTGTGAGATGTTTGGATGAATTCTGCTAGCACAGCAGTCTGAACTACGTTTCTAATACCGGTGATTAAATCTTGCCTTGACAGGAGCAGCCCTTTATTGAGCTGTTACTGACTGTGTGCTGAGCAGGAGCCTGTCCACAGCTCCAAACTTCCTCTCCCCTTGCCGACCTGCAAGACAAAAGTCAATGGACTGCAGTGTACAGGAAGGCATTCAGGGTGCTATTGCATTACAGAAGTCTTACACAGGGAGGAGTTTTGTAGGTTTCTAACTTTTTTAAAAGAGATATTTAAGCTTAAATTAGTGAAACTTTGTAGGACTTGTGGTTTCTTTTACCGCTGCCAAATGTAACATGAAACTTTGTAAGCTGTGGAAGTTTAGCCTTTCGCTCCTCTTTTCACTTCTAGACCAGCTCTCTTGTGTCTGTTAAGCTGATTAAGTTTTTATGTGTGTCAATAAGGAAATGTTATTGGAACTCTGTGACTGTATCCTGAGTACGATTCAGTCAGGATATTTGTATCCTTGCTTGACTTTGTGTCCTTGCATATTGTTTTGAGCATCAGACGTGTAAATAACCAGCTGAGTCTTTATAAACACTGTTAGTTTCTTCCAAAAGGGATGCTTCTGTTTTGTTTCAAAGTTAAGGATGTGCTGTGCTAAATCTGGTGTTTAAAGCAAGTAACATTTTGTGGATATTGAGATACCCATCATATGACATATACTGATGAAGATTGAGCACTTAATTTGAGAGTACTCAGGCATGAGTTTGTTTATAATAGTAAATGACAATCAAAGTGAACTGAGGATATTTGGTAAAATTAATTGTCCATAGATAAACATTGTTTAAAATTTCTTACATGGGCTTACTTTGCTCTGGTATTATTCTATAGTTACCCTCAGATTTATGTATATTTTGAAACTTCTACGTCTTTCACACTGACCTGGGATCAGGATCAACTAAAATACCAATAGATATTTGCACCTTATTAAAATAAATGAGGCATAAACTTCTTGTTATTCATCAGCTTTCTTCTTAGATTACTGTCACAGTGTGATACTACCGATCATGCATTTATTCCTGGAATTAATGAGTCATGTGATGCCTTACATAATTATTTATGTTGAATTGAGTCTGTAAAATAAGTAAAGGTTCACAGAATTGCAGAATGGTTGAGCTTGTGAGGGACCTCTGGAGCTCATCTGTTCCAACACCCTGCTCAAGAAGGGCAACCTAGAGCCAGCTGCCCACAACCATGTCCAATTGGCTTTTGTCTGTTTCCAGGGGTGCAGACCTTACCATCTCCCTGGGTAACCTGTGACAGTGCTTGCTTACCCTCGCAGGAAAAAAGTGTTTCCTGATGTTAAAAGAGACCCTCCTGTGTTTCAGGCTGTATCAATTGCTTTGAGCTCCTATCTCTCCTCTTTGCACTCTTTGTTAGGTGTTTCTACACATTGATGGGATTTCACTTGAGCCTTGTCTTCTCCAGTCTGAATGATCTTGGCTGTCTCATGCGAAATGCTCCAGTCAGTCCCTCAATCTTCATGGCCCCTTGCTGAACTTTCTGCAGTAGCTCTGTCTCTCTCTTGCAGTGGAGAGCCCAGAACTGGCTGTGGTGCTCCAGGTGTGGGCTCACACCTGCGGAGTATAGAGGAAAAGTCACTGGATGGTAGCACTCCTCCCAAAGCAAGACAGCATGGCATTGGCCCTCTTGGCTGCAAGGGCATATTCCTGGCTTGTGTTCAGCTCAGTGTCCAGCAGGACCTCACATCCTTTTCTGAAAGCTGTCTTCTAGCTGCCTGGCCCCCAGCATGTACTGACAGCTGCATGGGGTGGTGTCTCCTCAGGTGCAGGGCTTGGCATTTCTCCTGCTGAGCTGCCCAAGGTTCCTGACAGCCCATTTTCCAGGTCCTCTGGATGGAAGCACAACCCTCTGGTGCATTGGCCAGTTCTGCTGGTTTTTGTGTTGTCTGCAGACTTGTGTCCTTATTTGAAAGCCTTTAGTCCTTCCTGTTCTGGTTTGTACAGAGCCTGACAAACAAGGGCCTCAGTTTTGTTTGGGGCCTCTCTGTGCTAAATTAACAGGAATAATAATGTCTTCATAAGACAGAAGCAATGATAAGCACACAAACTGACGTTCAATGCAATCTACTTCTAATGATTGTGCTAGTGATGGGAACTGGGCAGCAGAAGAAATTATTTTTGCTGAAACAGGCTAATGAAGTAAAACTTGTGTTGATATAGAAACAGAAGTTGAGTTGCAAAGCAGTCCGAGATATTTACCAAAGTATTCCCAGTTTGTTCAGGGAAACTTTTGGCCACTAGATAAAGTTTTTTGGGGTTTTTTTGTGCTGGGGTTCTTTGGGAGCACTCTTGCTATTTTGTCCCTGCTGAGTTATTTCATAATGGGTGAAATTTTTTTAAAGCATTTCATTTTGATTTAGATTTCTAGACTATATTGTTGTTGTATAAATCTTTTAAGAAACATTTGTATTTGTAATAGAAAACTACAGCTACTTGCAGTTTCTGTAAATTTTTCTGGCTAGTCAAACAAAAACATCAGTCAATTAAAATGAGATATGTTTTTAAACAATCAGAAAGGGATTTTTCACCCAGGGGGTGGCTGGGGAACAAGCTGCCTGGGGAAGTCCACAGCACCAGCCTGACAGAATTCAGGCTGGACAATGCTCTCAGGCACAGGGTCTGACTCTTGGAGTGTCCTGTGCAGGACCAGGAGTTGGCCTCGATGACCCTGATGGGTCCCTCCCAACACAGCATTTTCTGTGATTCTGTGTGATAAACTAAAGTTGTACTGTTATGTGAGGAATATGAGTTACATCCATGACTCGAAGCACATGCACTAAATGGAAGAGCCAAGATCTCTTAAGTATAGTGGTCTGCCTCATTGGCTTTCCTCAACATTATATTAATATTTCAAATTGCTGAAGACACTAATGTTGAAAAAGGAGAAAAATTACACTATTTTGGTCACTTTCAGGATCAGTATTTATACAACCTCATGACTGAGTTTTAAGTAAAGAGGTAGACTTAAGCTCAACACACTGAAGTGACATTCAAGGCAATGGCAGTATTTTTTTTTTAGTGCAATGTTTTATCTTTTTAATGATTATAGTTTAACCAGTAATGTATTTGAAATACTTCTCTGTTCTATTTATGTTTTATTTCCACAAATACAGTCCAGTAAAGTCTGTTATTGCTCTTTGCTTTTATAGACTCTGTGTTAGAAAAACGAGAACTTTGAAAAGTGTTAGAATCATTGAAGTTATGATATCAAGTATTTAAACTTTAAGAAAAGCAAGCATAACTACTTTAGTTGTCCTTATGAATTTGGTACAAAAGATATGTGCCACTTCTTTCAGGAGATGAGACTTTTATTCTGAGGATCTGCATGATAAAATACCTTGGGGCTGCTTTTGTATACATGCATTTGGATATGGTTTTCATTTATATCATATTCAGGGTTATATGTTAATGCACACAGTTTACATAACCCCAATGTTTCCTAATAAATTCAGAATAATTTGATGATTTTTTTATTTTACTTATACATTGTGTAATCTGAAACTTCTTTCTGCTTACTTGCTTATTCATGACTGAATATTAAACTAAATTTCTATTATGGCATTGGTAAAACTGACCACAGTAGTGTCCGACTGCTTTTCAGTAATAATTATTATTCAGGGTATTTGCTGGAGGATAGCTCTTAGTGGGAAAATTGAAAGAATAATGGTGAAGTTCAGCAGCCATTAATTTCATTTGTCTGACTGAGACATCTCTCCAGGTTTCCACATTAACGTCAGTTCAGTCAGGACTGTGATAATCACAAAAAGCTTCATGGATGCCAGGTGAGTTTCAGAGCCCATCCTTTTTGTGTCCTGAAAGAGCAGGAGTCTGGTCAGATCTGCTGTGCTCCACTGTTGCACGATTGAAACAGCTTTCCTTGTTCTTAGTTTCAGATTACTAACTTTAGAAGTGGCTGAAAAATTGTGTCCTTTCTTGTGCCCGGCTTTAATTTAGGGTGACTTTTTGTTTTTAGATGTATACATGTTACAAAGGGAAGAATGACCTTAACTTATGCAAAGCTTCTATAGAAGCTTTTGTTTAACTTAAGTGGAGCACTGTTGTAACCTAAATAGAGCTGGGCAGGTGCTTCTGGGAGCATCTTTAGTGTTCATCTTGTGTTTGAAATAGTGAAATTGTTTATAGACCTCTGAGGTATAGTCCAAAGAACAGCTTTGTCTCATTAATTGCTTAGCCAAATGGCAGAAAAACATGAGTACCAGTGTGTGTCTTTTATTTAGAGATCCCTCAGGAGTGCCAGGTAAGGAAGTAGAAGAAACAGAAGGTGCTCCAACTGCTGGGAGGTGCATTTTTTTACTACAGTCATCTGAAATTGCACAATATGTTCTGAAATGCAATTGTTGTGATGCCCAAGTGCAGCACTGGATCTTACTTTTGCTGACTGACTGTGGGGGGATGTAATGCTGGTTTTAGAAAAGCTGTCTCTGCTGGAGTCCACTTTTGTATTGCAGCTCACAGAGAACTTTGCTGGTGGCTGTTGAGGAATGTCCTCTTTCATTTCTCTCTCCTTTCAGGCAGTGCCTTGAAATTCAGTTTTCCAACTGATTTTTCTCCAACAGTGATTTTTTTCTTCTGGAAGGGAAACCTCAAGCTGCTTGAATAGTTGAGCTTTGTGGTACTGATGATACTACTCTCTGTGTTTATGCAGTTGTCATGGACAACTGATACATATTATTTCTACTGGTATTACTGGGACCTTTATCGTGAAATGTTTAATCTTTTTAACACAAAAGGGGAAGATCAATCTGCAAAACTAATCGAAAATAGTGTGCCTAAATATGGGCAAGAAAAACTTTTTTGATATTACTGACAAATGTGGTACATGCAGAGAGCGAAAGCTTTCAGTATTTCAGAGAAGTGCGTCTGCTCACATATATAGCATGACCATTCTCTAAAATCTTACTTGCTACCCTCTAAAGAAATGCATTTAAAGTATGTTTGTGTAGGAGGATCTATTTTTGTATGCTCTGGGTTTTTTTATTTTCTAGGCAGCAGTATCCTGAATGTACATTTTTTGTATGTGCTTACTGGTCACAACACAAATGGGAGCAAGTAAAAGATTAATAATTCTTGAAAATTATTAGAATGAGTAGGAAAAGATCTCTCATTTGGATTAATACAAAAATGAATCTAATTAACTACTAGACAGAATAGCTTAGAAAACCCCAGATTGTCATGAATAAAAAAATCAAATAACCTACCTTCCATCTTTCTACCAGATTAATTCTGAATAAGGCTGCATTATATTAATCATCATCGTAAACAAAAAGATTAGACCTAATTGTTAGACAGCCTTTGCCTTCTCTGCTTTCTGTCTTGCAAAAATTCTGAACTAGTTTATTAGAAGGATGAAATTTTGAATTACTGATAGTTTTTTTTAATCACAGTTAAAATCCCTTGATGTTTAATCATTTCTCAAAAATGAAATGCAGCCAAAAGTGAGATGAAGATGACATTTTTCTGTGTCTAGAGATGTAATTTGGAATGAAAATTAAGCCCCATCTCAAGGTATCAAAATGTCGAACATGGGTTTAGAAGCAGGCAAAATATAATTCCAGACCTTATTTTGTTCCTTAGAGAAAATGCTTGCTACTTGGAGCTGTAAATAATGGACTTGATAGTTTAAGGCAAAGTAAATATTCAGAAAGAAAACATTCCATTTTCTTTGCATGCAGCAAATAAATTAATGAATGAAGGAGCTAGTAGGTGATGTTTCTGAGGGACTCCCAGGAGCAGATGGAGTAGAGTAGCACTGTGAACTTCTGAGATATATAATCTGTAACAAAAAAGCGGGGAGGCAAGCAGCAAGTTATTTGTGGGGAAGAAAATGATATCTATTAGAGTGACCATGTGAAGTACCCAAGAAATGTCATAATATTCTTAACATATTGTGAAATAACCTAACGTTTACAAAAATGGTTTTGGATTTGTCAGACTTTCCACGTCATGGCAAAAGCTCCTGCTGTGACATTTCTGTGGCCAACTTGCTGTACTTGTAATCATTTGAGAGATTCAGTTCAGATCTAAGGAGCACCCTATGTTTTATGTAGAGCAAAGTTCCAAATGCAAGTGGCATTGGAGACATACAGCAACAAAAGAAATAGAAAGGGTCCCTGTTAGAAACTACTGTCAGAAAAGGGTGAATATGCTGAAAATTGTTACTTTACTTGATACTACTTTATTACTCTGATAAATGTTTGTCAGGATTTTCTTGAATGTTTGCATATTAATCAAATTTAACCAACTGTAGTAGGTTTCAATGCAAACAAATACATGGTTATTTTTTACTTTGGATGTTGGTAGTTTTCACATACTTACTGCTAAGCACTGAAGTAAGAGGTTTTCATTGTTTCTCTGTTCATAGGTTATTATTCTTGGAGCCGTTGCCAGTAGCCTGAGGTTTTTACTGTCTCGTCTTGTTTGTAAAAGCACTATGGTGTGAAGAAACTTACTGAAACAAAATATTACAGTTAATGCATGATAAAACATTTTAAGAGTGATGGTACTATTGTATTTCTTATCTTCAGTGCTTAAAAGCTGGCAAGTATTAGTTTTTAAAAAATTATGTCAAACAAATGATGAATCTTCTGATCCTCAGAATATTGCTTCAGGAAATGTGATAGTACAGTTGAAAATCTGATTCTGAATTCAGACTTGAATTCAGACTACAGTCATGCTTCTCATGCTTCTATTTAGCATTTGGAAGAAATTTTAAAAAAATGAACGCAAACTTTACAAAGTATTTTTAGGAATCTGCTTGTCCTGAAAAGCTTCCTTATTAACTGAAACAAGAATTCATTCATTTCAGCCAAATTTCATCTACTTAGTTAAAAAAAAAGAAAACAAAATTAAAAAAAAAACCCAACTCAAGACTCTAAGCTCTCACACATATAGGAATATACTCTCACACTGTAGGAAGCTTTCTAATGCTAATAAAATGTTTAGTGCTCTAGGTAAAAATTAATTCTCTGTTTATGGTATAATTTTAGTGTTTGGGGTGTGGTTGTTTTATGAAACAGTTTATGTGCCAACACAAAATATGCCAAAACAGGTGCAGGCAAGGAACAAGTTGTGCCAGATACCATTTATGAAAAGCAGTGATAGCAGAAATCAATTTAGCATTTTCAGTAGTGTTTAAACCAGCCATGACTGTGTTGACTTTTCTTCTGCCTTTCCTTTCCTCCTGTAGTCATAAAAATACCTGAACCATGAGCTGATGTTATGTTATGTCTCAGCAAAAAGAGTAAAGGTCCAGTGTTTGATATTATTTGGCAGGTTTTTGCTACAGTATTTTTAATCTGTTTCTAAGCAGTTGAAATAGTCCTTTGGTAGCTTTGCTTTAGTTTTAAAAGTGAGTAACCTTACTTGGATTAATTGTTTAACAGATTGAATGAGATGAGTATGCTGTGGCATTACATGCTCTGTACAGTCTTTATAAATTTTCCATTTAATTTGACTAAAATGAAAGCAGAGATCTTCAACTTGAAATATTTTGCAATGGAAAAAATAAAGTAGAAATTTTAAGGTATTTTTAACCATTTAATCTTTCCTTGGAAGAAAACTGTATTTCTAGAGATAGACATAGCTAGAATTTAAGGTTTTAATATTGCTAAATGTTTACTGGGGAAAGTAGTATTACTTTGCAGTAGTGTTTGTAAATATGTACTTAATGAATAGGAAACAAAGAAGAACATGCTTGAAATTGTTTAGGCAAAAATCACTGAGGCTCAGATGTTCTGGGTAAGAACTGTGAGCTCTAGATGTGAATAACTGTGGACTAATTCAGAAGGTCATCTCTGATAGTTTAACTATAATATGTATTCAGCTCAAAGGAAATACTGTAATGTACAGTTTTAATCATGTCTAATATAGTGCAACTTCTGTGGAAGACTTTTCATAGTCATTCTAAAACATGAACTATGGCTAAATATTCCCTCCACTTTTTTTGTTCAAAAACCCCTCAGGGCTCTGAAGGGCTCTTTTTAAAAAAAGTGTATGTTTTGTACATGATTTTATTTGCTCACTCAATAAATAGTGTGCTCTTTCTGATTACGTGCTGTCTACTGTTTCACAATAGAGCTAAATGATCAGTGTTTTGAAAGCAAAACTAAGTGGTGCTCATTCATGTGTTAAGAGAGACTTGGCTGTTGTGTGATTGAAGTTGTTGACATTTCTGACAGTGTAGTCTGACTTCTTGATCATTGCACTGGAACGAAAAAATAAACTCAGGGCAAAACAATTGTAGAGAACATTATAACTAGTTAATAAAACAGAGGCACAGAGAGAAAGAAGAGACGGAGAAGTTTTAAATTTTGCCCTTTAGATGGCAGAGATGATGGAAAGTAATAAATAATGAAATAATTGGAAAATGTTGCTTTAAAAGAAAGTCAGAACATTGGCACAGATAAAGAATGTCTCCTTACAAAAGTGTTTGAACAAAAAAATTTTAATTAAACTGATCAGCTGGTTTTTTGTCTCATGAGTGTGTAACTTCTCTCAGTGCCCTTTCTGGTGTGTGTTATCTCCTCATCTGTTTGCCCAGCCTACTCTGCCAGATTGTGTAATCCTTCCACATGCCAGTAAGCAAAACCTTCATTCCTGAGACATCTATAAAGTAATTCCATCATTAACTCCTTCTTGGTTGCAGAATACAGTCCTTAATTTGTCACTTACAAGTACTTTCCCTGCTTTTCTCTTTGCCCTTACTCGGTGACTGTCAAGCTGCACAGCAGGGTAGCAAAAATAACCATGTAATTTATGTGGCTTTTTAATTAATTGGCTCTTACTCTGCTAGTTTGCACTTCAGCCAAGTGGAAGGATAATTATTCTTTTGAAGGGGACCTCTATGGTGTGTTTTGATTTAACTTTTTTTACATAAGGTCTGTGGTCATTATCATCAAATGAGAAAAAGTCTGGCAGTGTATTTGCAGATGCAGGGACTAACTTGCCTTGCTTAGGAGGGTCTGGGCACTGATAAACCACACCTGTTGTATTGGTTATTTTTTCACTAAGGCCACTGTAGGAGACAGAACAGAGCAGTTTGAGTATCTTCTGGTCTGTCATCCCTGTCATTCAATTTTAGGGTGGTACATATTGGGGGGGATGGAGTGGTCTGGGCCTTATTTTTGGGGTATCTGTAGAGAAACGGGGTGCAGAGAGCAGCTTGAGAGTTGTTTTTGTAATGGTCCTGACTTGAAGAGGTGGGTTTCCTCGCCTTCAAATTTTCTTACTGCTTTATGTTTGAACTCAAGCCAAGCCACAAAACCATGCTTGGGCTCTCTGCCTGTTTCAGGCTTTACCTTAATAATGTTAAATTTAAAGAAAATTTTGTAGATGCCAAACAGATTGTGCTTTATAAGTAGATTGGCAAAATGAAAATATATGAAACATGTTTGAAATAGCTGAAATCAGAAATTAAAATTTTATCTAAAATGACAGGTGAAGATATCAAGACTGGGGGCTCAGCTGTTATTAAGAACTTTAAGCTGTTCAAGCAAATAGGTGGGGAAGGAGCTAACTTATGTGAATAATATACTATGCTTGTGTCAGACCAAGAGTAGTTGCTTCATTTACTGCAGGGTCTTTGGCAAATAGGTGAGCATTTACTTCTCCCATGGCAAAAATAGTTTAGATGAAATTATGGGTTAGGAGGTGGCAAAAAAGCTTTTGCGGACTATCAGGGCTTCACCTGTTCTTAAACTGCTGTTGCCAATGGCAGCAGTGTGGTCTGGCTCAAACAGCAGGGCAGGTGCCTTTTTCTTTCTTAGCCAGTGATTTCTAATGTGTGGAGAAAGGACCTGGAACCCTGCTTTTCAGCCTCCATCTAGTTTCACTTCAGCCTCTAGGACCACTTTTTGGTGTCCTTTGGGATACTTCACCTTGGCCTCTTGGACCATCCTTGACTTCTTGTTGGTCTGTTTCCTGTTTGTAAAATAAGGATCCTTGGCAGGGCAGGGCGACATTTCTTAATTCTGTGGAGGAATACTGACAGAAAGAACTGGCTTTTCATCCTAAGAATTTTCATTTGTTGACTATGAAAATGTTATAGATAGCAGTGGAACACAGCATGCATCATACTAGTTGATTTTTATCTAGAGAATGTGGTTTCCATTCGCTTAGTTTGCTATATGTAATTCACAATAGTGACTGATTTTTAAAGCAGTTAAATGTGATGCATCTTTTTAGGGTTGGATGGAACTTTAAAGGCCTTCAGAGGCTTGCATGTACAGATCATATTCAGTAATAGTTTGCTACTGTGTTTTTATTAATGAATGAAGACCTACAAAATACATATTTCTATAAGTGTTTCATCTCCTGTTGGAAACTGAAAACACATTCAGAATGGTTTATAAGCTCCAGAGGTGAAATGTCTGCTTAGTAAAGTACCTGCTTTCTGTACCATGTGGTGTGGGATAACCTTCTGCTGCTTTTGCAACATGATTCTGCTCCTGATGATGATAGTTTCATTCCTGTTCATGGATGAGGAAATTAGAAAAAGATTTGTAAACTAGTGCACAAGGTAAGTAAAGGGAGTGAGCTGAGATAGTGTTGAACCTTTTGGTTTTGCTGTTCTGTTGTTTTTGGGTTTTTTTCCAGACAGGAAGGGAAGAGAGTGGAAAAATATGTTTGGGTGGAGAATATGTATTTTCAGTACCTCTGCTCCAGTGGTGAGATAAAAGCTTCCAAGCAGTTTTCCATTTGTTGTGTGTTTGTATAATCAGAATTTCAGTTTGATTAATGTTCTTATCTTGTCTCCACTTTTTGCTCTTTATGAAAGGTAAAAACAATAATTTAACCCCCTCATCATTCTCATCCTTTTTGCTGCTTAGTGAAGGAGAGCTCTGAAGCTTTTCTGTTTACTGCTTAGCTACTCTGGTCATTTGTGTAAGACAAGTGCTAACTCTTTCCTTGCCCAGAGTGTGACTGACCCACCTCAAGATGCACAAGAATATGTATGTAGCATTAGAGGAAGACTAGTCTCTATGAAAGTTGGAAAGGCAACTAGATATTCTTTGTTTTGATGTTAATGATCCAGAGAGGAGGAAAAAAAGTAAAATTACAGTTTTCCCCTCTCCAAATCTATATTTAGTTGTTACAAAAGTGAATTATAGTAAAATATTGTAGTGTTAGTTCAAGAGTCAGTGAGAAGTCAAGAAAGTAACCGATTATTTTTCCATTGGAATATAAACAAAAAGACTTTCTAACTCTCCAAAAACATTTAAAATACAATACTACTTTTGGCACCAAAGTATCTACATAGGTATATATATCATATGGCTTTAGGCTGGTCAATTAACCCAGCAAGCCTTTTTTCTCCATTACTTCAACATATATGTACAAAGTTGTTCCTGCTTTCTATTTTTGCTTCCCACCTTGACCTGGCAATGTTTCACATGTGCTGGATGCTAAGTAGTTAAGTGCTAGACATCTGATTTCTCTTAGCCATTAGAGAATGTATTAATTTTTCTCCCCATGAATGAGAGAAAAAAGACAACAACCTCTGTAAGACAAGAGCAACTCAGTGATTTTAAACAGAGAGGAAAAACCATCCCAAATACAGAATTTTACAGGAAAATCATGCCTGAAAAAGTAAAATGCTTTTAAAACAGAACTTGCACAAACCACTTCTGACTAGAGTGGCTGTAAATAAGCATGTGTCAAAATTTCCATTAGCTACCTCTGTTTTGTGGGATTTTGCAGCTTGCTAGTTAAATTGTAGGAGAAAACAATTTGCTTTTTTTTTTTTTTCTGAAAAAACATGTCAAAATGAAAAATTAATTTGATATTCTGAGTAGTATGCTGGAAAGTACAAACCCCAACACCATGCGCCCAAACCAACCCCTGCTCCCCAATGCAAAAGAAACCCCAAACCATCCAACCTAAAATTCAGACTTTTATTTCCAGTAAGATCTGTGATTAGGCTGTTACACTGGGACAAGATCCCTTTTCCATCAGCTGAGGAACTCAATTACAAAGCTGCACCCTGAATATAATGGCATTAAATAATTTCCTATGTGGCATGTGCAAAAAATAAAAAAAGTTTCAGCCAGATGTACATACTGTTTTGAAACTTTAATACCACTGGATAAATCATATGTGGAAGAATCGTCATACAGAGTTATGATTCATTTTTTTTCTGGTGGCTTTGTGAAGTTTTTCCGTGTAGAAGAGTCTGGCAATAGTGTGCTTACTTTTCTTGAAAGATGTGTTGTTTCCTACCCGATTGAATTCTTACCCTGTTGAATTGGGTAGAATTTGCTGTGCATTCATTGAGGTGACTGATTATCAGTATGGAAACTGCTGCTGACTTTGAAACAGGAAAATTTTGAACAGATTGTTCACAAGAAAAGGAGATTCAACACAGATCTCACTTTTGGGAAGTTCTATGGTTTTGCCCCTTCCAGAGAACAGATTTTCCCCATAAATTCATTTGATTGAAAGTCTAATCTTAGTCATGGAAGAGTTCAACTGAAAAAAGTAGATACAAAAATTCCACACTTCAAAATAGGAAGAGGATCTTCAAGAGGTCTCAACAAATGTTGGATATCAGTAGAATAAACAAGTATCAATTCATCATAAGGTTATTTTCATCTTACAGGTAATCTTAGAGTATGCAGCATCATTCTTTAGCATTTGGGTTATGTTTTGTTTTTAAAATGCTGTGGTCCACTTTAAACAAAATATACATCTTCATATCTATACACAAAGGATAAATTCTTTCATACAAACTCCAATGGTTTTATATTTGACTATTTTCCTGTAAAAAGAAGGGGAGTACTGGAAGTTCCAGTGGACTTCATGACATTTTGTTTCTCCCTTTGAAGGGTCTGTCTCTTTTTAGAGCAAAATTTAATGCCGTATAAACTCTAGAATATCTCAACCTTTATCAAAATCTGATGTTTTCCTTCTGGATTTGATAATCACATGCATAACATCTTTAGATACTTTACTTTAGATAAAAGCTACAGATGTAATTGTATTTATAGTTCTGTATATTTGTGTCATAGTTACATTCTGAGATAATGCAGTGTTTTCAACAGATGCTAAAATGGCTTTGTGCTTTTGAGAGGGAATATTCAGGTTTTTACACTGTAAAACTTCTGGTACATTTTTATTAGAAAAGGTGCATGCTTTATGGTTTATTGCCTTCTATGTAAAAACTCAGTCTTTTCTTCCTTTGCTCTTTTTTTCTTGAGTACATATGCTGGTATTCACAACTGACATATTTTCTTCAACAGAAATGAACAGAAATTTGAAGTTACAGACATTTGAGTTGAATTACCATTAACTTTTTCTTGCAGGGTAACTCTGGTACTTTTAGGCTTCCTTTTTAATTGATCAGGCACTCCTACAGTTGCTGAGTTTTGCTGTTGTTTGTGAGCCTTAAGGACGTTCCTGAGTTAGATCCCTGGTGACCAGTTTTCCCTAGATTTCCATTCTCACACTGATGGCCATTTTTGTGTTCAGTCATAAAATGCGCCCATGCTCATTGTGTGGAGTCACCGTGTGGTGTGACATGTGTGTCCAGAAGGACGTGCCTTCCTCTAAAGCTGGGGAGAGCTGATCAGCTGGGCCCGCTGGGAATGGTCTCCACGGGAGCTGTCCCCTGAATGGTCACAGCTCAGGAGTGGTGTGGCAGGAGTCTGGTGGGGCTGGGACAGTCATGGCAAGGCACCCGCCTGCAGCTGGGAGTGCCCTGGCCCTGCTTTATTTCCTATTACAAGGAAAGGCACACAAGCCAGTCTAATCAGTGTTTTTATTGTTAAAAACTTATCTTAGCCTTCACTTGGTCTACAATCGGAGAAGCAAACATTGGCAGTGTATTTGCTGTAGAATATAGCAAAGACTGTTCAAACTGTTCACTTTAACACCCTGGTTAAAACAAATTGTTACTGTCTTGCAACATGCTGCTGCACAGAGGTTCATTAACCCCTTAGTTAAGTTATTTACATAATAATGGTCTTTTGTGAAAGAAGCAGCAAAGACTGTGTGGAGTTGAGGGTTAACAGGAGTTTGTTCTCCCTCTGTGAGGAGCACTGCCCAAGCTGGGACCCTGCTTGAGGCAGGCAGCAGCAGCAATGGATCTGCTGCCTGATCCTGCCTTTTCTTTGAGGTGCTTTGGTTGCACAGAGCATGAGAATAACTTGTGATGCAAGGGAAACCTTTTCATTCCTGAGGGGACAAAATGTGTAATCTGATGCAAAGTATGTAAATGTTAATGGTGTCTGATTGTGATACACCATGCACCTAAGAAGTCTTAATTGCAACTGAGAGCATGAAAGGAAGTGTGGGACTGGGGGCAACACTCAAAATGTGTCTGGAGTCTGAGAGTCTTAACACATGAATGTCCACTTCAGTTTGGTTTAGTGTTGGAGAGGAAGTGGCCTGCTGTCGTTGTCTCATAGAGACACAGAATGGTTTAGGTTGCAAAAGACCTCTAAGGTCATCAATTTCAACCTTTAACCCAGCACCACCTTTTAAGCTAACTGCCAATTACATACATATATATATATATTTTTTCCCACATGTATGTGTATCTCATTGCCCTCTGGTACCAAAAGGCATAGGACAGAATTAGTTTATTAGTTATATAGATAGCTGATACTTACCTCACTCCTACTTGTAGCTGAAAAGCACCTTTCAAGTCAGCTGAATAAATGATAAAATTAATGCAGGTAATCTAAAGAAAATACCAAAGGGCAGAGGTGAATGTGGTAGACTAGGCAGATAATGTAAAGTTAGGAATGCAAGAGAATGTTATTTTGGTTATGTGATGTGCTAATGTGACATTTACCATGCAGAAACAGCATGCTGTTTTTATGACATGAGTTTCAGGTAAATCCCACCATATATTGCATATATTCTTGGTATTATGGTTTGCATGAATTTTGTAATAAAAGGATCACCTTGTCCTGTGTAATGAAGGATAACTGATATAATATCTTTTGTTCTCTGCTGAAGAGATGTTTTGCCAAACTGCACTGTATCCAGAGGGTGAATGATGGTGCACAAGGGGCAGCAAGTGCCCTGAGAGTATTCCAGAACAAACACACTTTTTCTGAAGAGGTTTCAGGAAGCCTTACCTCTCTCCTCACCACGAGCTGAAACTTTTTCAGACTTGGAGAAAACTAACCCCAGGAAACCTGTATGAATAGTGAAGCTTTGAATGAGGAATTCTTAAATTGAGGAAATATTTTTGGTCTTGGTTTTCAGCTTTCCTGTCACTATCTTCAGAGAGACCTTGTTACTCTTTCAATGTATTATAATGGAAGCTAATCATTATAAAAGTCAGTAGTTAAAGATTAATAATTAGGGAAAGGATTTATTACTTGTTGTCAGAAGTGGAGTAATACTTCTTGTAACCTCTCCCTTTTTAATTCTTGGTTTGTAACAAGGGGGGGAGGATTTCAGTTGATAGTACTGGCTGCTGTGAGCTGTAGTTGTCTATGAAAAGAGGGTTTCTGGTTTTTGTTTGAATCTACATAGATGGCTTTGCTGTTGAGAGAGATAGTGGAAAGTTGTGAGATATTTGTTTCCCATAAAGCTCTGGCAGAGGGAGGGTACCTGCAACAAAGTACTTTGTCAGACAAAATCAGCATAACCCTTGCCTAAGGTTGCCATTAAAATTAGAGATCTCTGTTTGGATTAGGAATTTATAATACAGCAACTAATGCAAATCAACTCATGGATACAAGACACTCTCACTACTGGAGATGAAGTGTTTGTCCCTTTACACTTAACTTGAACTTAGAGTTCTTGGGGCTCCTATTAGAATAATGTCACACACCTGAGAGTAAATCCTTGCAGTCTGAGAGATGCTAAATGATCACCTTTGGACTAATGCTTCAATGACACATATTGGTGTTTGTAAGCCCTATAAACAGCAAGTCATACGGTGATTTATCATCTCTGCCTTTCCATTATCTCAAGGTTTTTCTGAATTTGCAGGTTGAAAAGGTCCCAACTTTATGGTCTCACAGAATGCTGTCAGCTGCTAGTCAAGTTTTATAAAAGCTTCTTTCTAGTGTTTACCTGACAAATATTTGATCCGAAGCTTTTTCAAATCTTCAATTTTTTGACAAAAATTATGAGTCTGGGTTTGTTTTAACAGAGAAAGTTATTAAGCTAGCAGAGGGAAATTTCTCGTTTATTCTGAGTGTGGATATATTTGCAGTTCTGTAGGTTTGTGAGATAGTATACATCTAAGTAGCAAAAAGTCAAAGAGTATTAAAATAATGTGCTCTGATATAATAATTCTTGAAACAAAGTATAAATGTATATTATTTTATTATTTTTTAAGCCAAGGGAAGTCTTCTTCTATGAGAATTCTATTACTTGGGGAAAAACATAATTGTAGATCAAAGGCATTTAGTGCTTTTTTGGGAGTTTTTTGGTTTTTTAAAGATATTGTAGCTTCTCAGTGGGCCTTCCTTTCAGGCATTTTCAAAAATAAACACCCAGAAAGCTAGGTAGAATTTAGGCCATCTGTTCTGAGTATAGCACTAGATTTGTAGTGGGATGAACACTGTTTTCAGCCGAGACTTGTTTACAGCAGGATCTGCTGAGTTTTGTGGATTGACTGTGAAATTAATTCAGTAGAGCTTGAAAGCTCAGGTTTCCCATGTACAAGTGGGGTGGATGTTTTTATGGAATGCTTCCAAGATCTCCTACTCTGGCTCCCTCCCTCAGCCTCAGCCTTGATGTTAAAAATAATGTTGTGTTTAAATACCCATTGTAGAGGAGTTGACTGTGAGCTGTATGAGGATGAAATGGTGGTATAGGATCATGGTATTGAATGTGTTGGCCCTGAGCCCCAGGGAAGCAGCACCTGTGTACTTACTTGCAGCTGTACAGAGTTGGAGTTGATGTTTTACACTTGTTGGTGGTTAATTTGCACAGGCACAAATGTGGAAAGGTAAAACAGCACGTGACAGGCTCAAATCCCCAGCCTGCAGCAAAATGTCTGTGACCTCCCAGCACCTGCCCAGAGGGTCATGCCTGTTGCAGAGAGCCTCTGCATTGTTAATGTTCTCCACTTTGACTGATTAAACTTTGTAGCTGAGGGCTCAACTTTGGTCTGCAGGAAAAACAGCCCCCCCTCTTGAACACATCCCTATTGCTTCATTGACATTCAAATTTACTATTAAGGGAGCTGAGAGTTTTGGTAAGAAATGATTTATTTAGCATTGCCCTTTCTTCCAAAAGAAGCTATGTTGTCCCTGTGGCATTTTCCTTAAATATACTATTAAAATCATTTAAGGCAATTAAAGCAGACTCTTCAGAATTAAGTACTTTAAAAAATTTTCTTATTTCCACAGTTGTGATTCTTTGAGTAATGTTATAAATTGAAACTGCTGTCTAGCACAGTCTGAATCCAAAATTATTTACATTGTTCCTAACAGATACTTGGGGCTTGCTTTTGGAAAGAAATAGCTTTCATATTCTCCTAAGAGAGTTATGTACAGCTAGTGTGAGATGTTGATGAGCTGCTCAGTGTTAGTACATGGTTGCTGTTATTACTAGACTCTTTGCAGCCAGACTGTAGAAAAAGCAAGAAATGGAAAAATCAAATTGAGAGTTATTCATCACATACTTGTGCATTTTGACTGAAATAATTTTTTTCAGATATACTGAGGTCTTAGCTATTGAAATCAAAACTTACTGTGCCTTTTTAATCATGAATTTTCTGTTACTAGTAAGTGAGCCTGCTGTGAATCATATGTGCAATTAAGGTGACTAGACCTGGAAGAAAATGTGAACTATAAAGTCCTGAAGGAAGAATTAGAGACATAAATTTTGCAATTTCATTTCTACCTTTTCATCCTTTCTCATTTTCAGCTTTCAAAGGATTTTATTTTATCCTCCTTTAATCCTCACATTTTTAAAAAAATATAGTTTTTAATGTCCTGCTCATTTCCTCCTTCTGCGGTTTTTCTCTCAATACCCTCTCTAGATCTCTTGACCTTTTAATTACCATCACTTATGGCAAAAGTAAAGTTTCTTCTGGCTAGCTTATCTTTTAATATTCTGGATTTAAGCAATGAGTCACTATGACATACTAGCCAAGCCTTTTAATCCTCAAGCTCTCAGGAGACGTCTTTGGGAATTTTTGTGTTCAGGATATTAACGTAGAGTAAGGTTTTTTTCTCTTCCTGGATGTTTACCAGTGGGCTTTATAGTGGTGTGAGCACATGGATGCAACACACTAGATATTTCACGTTTTGCGTCAGTCTTTTCTGTGGATGCACGTTCTGTAAGAGAACGTTCCATGTCAGATGCTGCTTTATCTTCTGTACTAAAGAGGGGTCTCTCCCTTGTGGGGCTGTGGAATGTGGCTTGGTGGGTGGGAAGCAAGAAGCTCCAGGATAGCTATTCAGCCTTTGCCTTCTCTGTTTCCCCTTCCCTGTCTGTCTCTCACAGTCTTTCCTTTCTCTTCTCTGGGAGCCAGATGAAAAATTTACTTTTAGCCATTAGGGAATAGGAGGAGTGAAGGAGTACTGTGGGACTTCTGGTGGAAACTGGTGTACAGGACGTTGCTTTTTCTGGGAAGCTGTCCAGGGGCAGGGCAGGCTGTGTGGGGACTTGGGGCACCAAAGCTTTCAAGAACTCTGTCTTTTTGCTGATACAGATTGAGATGTTTTTCAAGTTGACTGCACAAGCTTCTCGAGTATTCTCTCTTGTAGTTAGCTGTAATAGTTGTGGGGTTTTTGTTTCTTTTTTTTTTTTTTTGGTAATGATCCTTTTTCAGTCACTAGGATAGAGGCTTTGTCATTTGTTTGACTGTAAGAGCCAACAGTAGCTATTGATCACAAGTATTTCTTACAGTAACTCATATATGGCTTATTACAGCAATAGTATTTGTCATCCACTTCATGTCAGATGTCTCTTACGTGGGGTGAAAACTGCTAATGTGGGTGACAGGTTTCCAACACCAAATACACCACACCAAGTGTAGCTCTTTGTCAAGGGTATTTCAAACTGTGCCAAACCTCAGCAGGCTACCTACCCTGGTAGCTGGTGCTCTCAGCTTCCCAGAGATGGAAGGAATGCAGTTTTATTTTTCCAGTTCTGTTTCCCTTCAGATCTAAACAGTTGTCTCATTATTCATAATATCAAAGCGTGATTAAATACATGGTATACTTTGGTAGTTAATGCTCCTTTCCTATCCCAAGATGGCTGATCTGAAAAAAGAGAAGTGGGAGTGTATTTCTGACTGTGACTGTTTTAGCCCGATGGCTCTAAAGAGTATGTTTATATATTTAATTTAGCTACAGCATTCAAATAATTAGAGAAATGGAAGTGTTGGGTCAAAAAACTAAATAAAGGTAGTATAATTTCATATAACCTTAATCTAAGTATTTGCAGGGGGCAAGGATATTTAGTGCAGTGATTTTAAGGATGATTCACAAAAAAAAGAGTGATTAGAAATTTGCAGCTGGATGCCTTATCCAGAGATTTTTGTTTGCTTCAATTTCTGTCTCCTGTTCTTACTTGCTTTGGTAGCAAGAGCTGGAGTGCTTCAGTGTGTGAGAGAAGAACAGTATTGTCTTTAAGTTTACATTCCTGTTTCAAAGCAATTTGTTTTCAGAGACTGATGAATTGTTCCAGGAATCCATAATCTCATAAAGTGTTTACTTTTGCAAGTAGCAAAGTGAACTGTCTTGCTAGGCAAAACTGCACAAGTGTTGTCTCAGGAGACTACACTCTTAGGGTGTGACTCCTGGAACCTTCATGCCTTAAAAACTATTTTTACCAGAAGGAATTTTAGTGTATTTTGTGTTCAGTTGTGATTCTATTCATGTGTATTGTTTTAATGGCCTGCATGTGATAAAATTCAGCAGTAAGTAAAACGTACAGATTTTCACATTGGTGCTCAGAATTTGGAAGTTTCCAGTGCAGCTGTGGTGTAGTAACCTTTTCTCTTTGGACACTTGCCCTCTATGAGCCTCCTCATCTAATTTTAGGAATGCTATCTTACTTGGCTTTCGCTGTTGAAGCTGATTATCTTGGAAGACATCTGTGGTTGAATTTCACCACCAGCCTTCTTAACACTCCTCACATCTCCAGTGTTGGCAAGTACCCTTCTAGGTTCTTGTTGCAGCTGTCATTTTAAAGCACAGGACAGGGCTCTGCTCCTGATCTACCCTGGTACTTCTCTCAATCTTTGCCTCATTCAGTGCTGCTCTGCCACATGCCCTGCCAGACCTTGCCAGGCCACTCTCCTGGTGAAACGTGTGGGCACACTCATGACACAGGCTATGATTTGGGCAGCTTCAACTTCTTAATCTCAGTTATGGGGGTGAAAAAAAATGATTGTCAACAGTAAGATGCTTCCATTTACCAAGGCATCTAAAATTAATTTATGAGTGATTCTATGCAATCAAATAGTATGAGTGAAATAAGTGAACTTGGGAGCTTTGGAGTAACAGATGAACCATGTGCTTTATGTCTTAAGTACTGTGTCTTTTTTAAGACAGAACTTGATCTGAATGATCATAGTCATTCTTGTTTTCAGTGGGGAGCATAAGGAGATACTTAAGGAAGAATAAATGGGGCAAACACATATAGTTTAGTACATTTCTCTAGTACTCTCTCAGCCTTTGGCCATTTTTAGCTAAGGGATTTCCTGAACCTGCTGTGCTTTGTTACTTCAGTAACCTTCAGTGAAGCAGCTCTTCCTGGTGTTTTCCCAGCTTCCCCTCAGACCTATTTAAACTTGCCTCCTCAATATCCTTAGGCAACAACTTCTGTGGATCAGGGATTTTTTGAGCTTGCTTCCTGTCACCGTCACTAAATGTTCCTAGTTACTGTCAGTCCCCATCCATCTTCCTTATGTCACTTGCAATTTGTAGATCTCTATCAGAGTTCCTCTGTGGCTACTCATCCAGTGTGAAGAGTCCCACCATACATAATTCCTCCTGAGTTTGTAGCTATTGCTTACCTTTGGTAACCTCACTTGGCTTTCAGAGTCTCTCTTATATCTCTGTTTCTTGTATATCTGGTTTGATAAACGGGAGACTATGTTTCTACGTGGTGGCATGATAGTGTTTTCTGGGGTTTTTCCTTTCTTCTTTTGCTAATAATTCATAATATTTGATCTGATTTTTTATTGCTGATGAGCACTGTGCATATATTTTCATGGAATTACCTATCATAGTTGAAAATTTTGCTTCTGAGTGACAATGGACAGCTCAGAGCTTGCCATTTTCTACATCAGGTCACTTTTTTTGTTCAAATACATTATGCCTTCACATATATTTAGCTTCATCTGCTGTTTTTGTTGTGCAGTCACTCTGCAGCTATTTGCAGTTATCTGTCAGCCTTATAGCCTTTGAATAGCTTCATATTAAAAAATTAATTTTTTTAGATTTTTAAAATAATTTTTTTAGGTCAGGGTATAAATTTCTTCATTGGTTCCTGTACTTTAGGCCAAAAGAAGGAAAGTAATCTTTTGCAAATAGCTTCTCAATCTTTTTTGTTCTGTTCTCTTCCTTTGCTTTTCATGGGAGGTAAGGAGTGAAGAAGAAAAATGCTTTATTTTGATTTGTATGGACAGCTTCTGTTTGGAGATTTGACATCAGTACTTCCTGAAGGCGAAGATTATTCCTCTGTTTCCACGAAAAACACACCTGTCTGTCTAGCTATATCATTGTGGGTTTTAGTGCCTGCTTTCAGTGTCCAAATTACTGATGAAAATGCTTCAGCCAGTTCTAATGTTTTCTAGTTAGTGTGAAATCACACATCTTCTTATAAAATCTGTTAGACTTTGGCCAGGGTCTGTGCTGTATTCCCTTGATGCCAGATTATTCCTAACTGTCCTGTTGGGTACACACTGACCTGTTCCTCAGGGGCTGTAAATACTTGTAGCATCATTTCAAGTGGCATTTTGGACCCAAGGATTTGAGTTTTCTCTCCCTGCTGTTGTGTACAGATAAAGTTCCTAATGCAATGTGGCAGCAATGCATCTGGGTTTAAATGGTTTAGATGTGCTCCTCATATGCAGGAGGACAGGCGACTGAGTGCCTCGGGGTGTATGTGAAAGGGAATAGGCTAACTTGTTTACTATTTTGGCCAGAGATGCTAGTTTTCTTCTCTCAATGAAAGTCACTTTACAGTCTCTCAGTAAATAAAACCCCAGTGATCATTGTGAGACTCACATACAGTTTCAGTACTTCATATATCTTATTTTGTGTATTTTTGTGCCATATGCATTTGTGTGGCACTGCTTAGCTATGGGACACAGATCTCTGTTACCTGAATGTTGCAAACAATCTGCATCTCAGCTCTAAGTAATGTTTAAATCATTTGCAGTGAGTGATTTCAGTTGGATTTGATTAGAGTGCATCTGACGAAATGGAAATTTTTATTACATATCTGATAGGAATTCAATACCTTGAGACATGTTTCGAAGGCTAATTATTATATTTTGATGGGTTATGTAGCTCTCACTTGGATTTTCATTTTGAATAAATAACATGTTTTTATGTGGTCTAAAATACTCTTAGAATGCTTTAGTGACAACACTTAGAATGCTGTAATGAGAGCGTCAGCCTACATGAAATCTGATTTCAGGGCTTAGGGTCAAAATTCTTATATATTTGAAGGTCTGTGAAAAAATATATTTGTTAAAGTGTGGAGTTGTTTTCTCCTCATTTAATGATACTTTTGACAGGAAGCTACATGGGAGGAAGAGGGTTAGTTTTTGTGAAACAATTCGGCTTTTGAAGAGAGGCTCTTATCACTCCCACAGAACAAATAAGTAGAAGTGATGATGCACAAGAGGCTCAAAAAGTAAAATCCAAGGACTTTTTCTAAAGCTGAATTCTAGGGCAAAATGTGGAGCTTAGTATTTTCTCTCAAACAAGTCTCAGAAGCAGCTCAGCCAGCAAAATTCTTTTTTGGCCAGGCTCTTGGGAATGCTGGGGACAGCTTGTTGATTTGCACTCAGTGAAAATCATGTGTGACACATGATTTAGGTACTGAGCACCTCTCAGGTTAGAGCACTTCTAAAAATACAGCAGTTTTGGTACTTCTATACATTCCTAGTGCAAGAAAGTGGATGTTATTTTAAACTTTCTGTTTAGGTCCCTAATCTGCGTTAGAAGATCTGATCAGTATAAATACTACTGTACTTCTTATGACTCATACAAACAGAAGCAAAATTACCATTCCAGCATAACTGGAAATGTAATGTCTCAAAAGAATTGCCAGGAATAAGATTCTGGGTTGTGGCCATTGTTGATCTCCTTTAGATTTGTACATTTCGATTGTCTCTAAATACAGTATGGGATTTTTTTATTCCATGGCTCTGTTGCCTGGCTAGGCCTGAGTGCATAGGAGAGATGTTCACTTAGATAGCAACTGCAAAATAGATATTTTTTCCTGGTGTTTAATACATCTTCTTATAGTTACTTTTTTTCATGCTGTTCAAACTTTTCTCTAAAAGTGTTGGCTTTTTCTCATGGGCTTTCCTATGCTGCTCTGCATTATCATACCTTGTAAATAAAGTTTCTCTGAGTACAATGTTGCCATCTATTTCTTTCCATCTCCCTTCTCTAGCTTCTCTCTTTTTTGCTCTTTATCAAGCAGCTTGTTTTTCTGAGTTCATTATGAGCTTTGCTGAGAGAAATGGAGAATAATTTTCTTGTTCTGTATTCTCTTTGGTGTTAAAAGCCCCCTATGCAAGAATTAGAGTGGTGTCTCACAGCTGCAGGCTGGCTCAAACTTAGGTTTTGTCTGCAAGTGTTTTGTGTATTTAGTCAACCACTATGAGCTCAGAATTTAGAGCTGAGAATTCTGAATTTTGTTTTGGGCCCTCTTGGAAAAGATTTTCCTCAGTTTCATCATTTAGTCAAACTTGTGTCAGTCTCACAAAGAGTACTGGGAGGCACCTATGATTCAAAGGCTATTTTCTGTTAAATACCAAAAATGGATTTAGGTACGTGAGAATTATATAAACGGAAGAAAACGCATATGGATATTACTTTGCCAAAAGTCCTTAATGTCAGAAAGAACTATTTACCAGTCCTGCTTTCAGAAATGGCTAAATTGTCTTGCAGATTTTTTTCCACAGTCATTTAGGATGGCAAGCAGTAAGCCTGAAAACTTTGGATTCACTCTCTATCAGAAAGATTTATCTTCATAAAAAAAACTATACTGTTGAAAAATTCAGTAGGTTTTGAATTAGAAGTACTTTTTGCCTGTCACTAAGAATGCTCATGGATCTCTTTTTAGTTTATTTTACTTAGAAAACATCATAACAGCATGTATTAAAGTGAGATAATAGTCTGAATAAAAAGCCCTGGAAGAAGAAGCCTGAGTACATGTTCTAGACTATTTCTGTGTAGGGAATCAGCACACTGCAAACCAGTGAAGTGAAGCATAATCAGTTGTTTGCTGCTCAGATGGGAGGCAGATGTGCACAGGAAGAGGATTATTCGGGGTGCTGCATGGCACATGTGCTTTGTGGGTATTAGCACCTCAGAACCACTGAGTTTGAGTTTTTGCATGACAGCAGACTAGATGAGGCATGACACAAAACTAAACTGCTTTTCTTTGGTTGTGCTCAGTTGCTGTCAGGGGGATAAGCATTTAGCCACATCGATACCTCCTTGTGCCATCCCTGGCCTTTGGCTGCTGTGTTGGCTGTGGCAGGATTTGTGCCAAATTCAGCCTTTTATCTTCTCTGGAGTCACTTGGATTGATCCATGTAGAAGGGTCCCTTCTTGCACACAGCTTTGCTTGGCCCGGCACAGATGTGCTCTATCCATGGAACAAATAATCTTCAAACCAAGTGATCCTTACAAGAATTATGAGGAAGATGGTGATGTGGGGAAATGCTAACACTTCTTGGTAGTATCAGTTATACTTCCAGTACGTGGGTAGTATGAATAATAGTAGTGACCTCACTTTGCAGTGCAATTCAAGGTGTTTACTGGCATAATCAGGTACTTAAAAATTACACCAATCACATCTCTGTCTTTAAGACTGCTTATTTTGGCCGAGTGTTGTTTTAATTATTCCTTCCACTTGAAGAAGGCTTGGGAAAGTGGTGAAAGGATGTTAATTTAGTTGTCCATGTTTCATATTAGTTCGTTCATGTTTTTAACAAGTTTTATGTGTTTGTGTGTTCAGTGAATTAATTCAGCTTTTCAAAGACTGAGTTTACTGCTGGGAATAGAATTCCTGGGGAATTCTATTACAACTTCAGTTTAATTTATACATACAGATATTAGGCTTTAGACTTAAGTTAGTGTTCAGTTAAATAATATTGGACTATTGTACACAAAGATGTCTATGGGAGGAGGTTGGAGGAAGCAAAAAGTGCTTGAACAACATGTTGGTGCTGATGAGTGGAACCAGAGTGTCAAGCTCTGTTTTTAAATCACTATAGGTATTAGATTAAGGATGTTAAATTGGGTATTTTGTAAGATGATCTAGTAGGTCCATTGAAAGTCTTGGTAGTAAAATCAATAAGTCTGTTAGCTCTTACTTTATGTTGCTACTTAAAATGTTGTAGGATTGACTATCCTTCACAAAGTATATGTACTTGTAAATATTCAGATCAGTTTTGTGCAAATTTCTTTCAGAATAACATTCTCTAGAGGTCTTTTTGCAGGGTTTTTTTTTGTGTGTAACCTCTATCCTTCTCCATAAATATTTAAAGATAATTATGGGGAAAATTTTTAAATCTTTGGCTTGTCACCGCACTTCTTGATTGTTAACGACTCACATTTTGCTTTATGCAGACTGTTTCCTTTGTTACTTCCTACTCCTGCCAGCACTCCTTAGGTTTTCATTTCGTGGTTATATTTTTTACCTCATATACCAGAAGACTAGGGAGGAAAGAAATTAAAATTGTTTAGGAGTACCTTGAGACATTTATCTGTGTGGATAAATGCCCCTTGGACAGAACTGGAGGTAATGAAATTTTCAAAGCTTGGACTGTAAAGCCTAAAGCCCAGCTGATAAGAGCTGTTCATGGTTGCTGCTGTATGAAGCATTTGTGTATCAAAAAGCAAACACAATCCTTGGATAGGATTTTGCTTGAGAGATGTTAGTGACACAGTGGCTTGACAGTTCACAAATGAAAGAGCAGTGAGCAGACAGACTCATCAGTTTGTAGAGCATCATAGATTGGCAAAACCCCTGCCTTCTTCCTTTCTCTGTGTCTGTATTCCACTTTCTTCACTAAGCTATTGTAGATTAACTCTTGATTTGGGCAGTAAATACCTGCTATAAAAACAATGGCAGCTGATAGGCAGTTTCACAAAAGGTAATGAAATGTTTAGTTCTTCAAGCATTACCTTCTCCCATTTTAATATCTTTTTAAAAATATGAGAACTAGGCTGCTTGTGAAAGTTGGTGTATCAATGTAAAATGATTCCTAAACAAAGGAAAAAATGGAGGAAAATTCAAGGTGACATTGGAATCAGCTTTTTGTTTTCCCAAATATCCTTGCCCAATCCTTACCCAAAGTCTGCCATTTCTTCTTTTTGGTATCCATTGTGAATAGCACAGACTTGTACCATATTCCTTGTATCTGTCACAAAGAGGCTGATGGAGAGGCATCCAAGGAAGGATGCTGCTTTCCTACCCATAATAAACCCACCTCCTCCAGGATTCAAGGAAAAGTAATACTTGCAGTTAGTTTCTTGCAGTTTTATACTTAGTTTTTTTTATGCCTAATATTTGATAAATTTAGTTATTGACTGAATCTTGCTCTTTTTAAGGCAGTTTTTTAGGTTTTGTTTGTGGGGCAGCTTACAGATGAAGAATACTAAAACACAGCAAAGTTTAGTTGTATGTTCCTTCCATGAGTCAGCGGCACAAGTAGGAAATGGAGCTGATGATTATTCTTAGTCCCAGGGACACTTCGTCCCGAGAATAGGCTCATATAGTTTGGTCCCTGAACAATACCCTGTCCTTATATAGCTTTTAAAAATAATCATTGCACAGAAGCAGAGTCGATCTGATTGCCAAATATGATGGTAGGTATTTTTTTTTTCTCTGCAAGCATATTGACAGGAACCTTTGGTTTCCTTTGCTTCCTCTGAAGTGTTAAAGACTGCTCCATTGTTAAGATTATCTGACTGCATTCTACACCTGTAGATTTCTAAAAAAGAAGTATTGGGAGGAGATTTCTTTGTTTGTTTATTTAGGTGGTTTTGTTTTGCTTTGTTTTTCTGGGAGTGTTACTGTTTTGGGGGGGTGGTGCATTTTTTGTTGTGAGTTGGTTTTGCTAATTCTTTTTCCTGTGTTTCCTGTCTCTGAGAAGGGAAGTTCTGTAAGAGGAACGAGGATGAATGAGTCAGGGTTTTACTGGATTATCAAGAGTGAACCACCATCAGCATATGTAATTTTTAGTCTTATTCCTATGTCTTCTGGAGATCTTCAAAAATTCACATATTTCTTCAAGTTTTTTTTTTTTTCTCTTCTGTGATTTGTCCTAGACTTAGTGCATTCCTATTTGAGTCACTTATCAGTAGCTAATGGCAGAAGTATCATCTGTCAAGGGGTTTTATGAGCAGCTATGATTGTCCTCATGGTGGCAAAATAAAAATGGGAAATAATTTGTAAAGAGCCTTTTTCACACAATGGAAATCTGAGTCACAAAACAAATTCTGAACTCTGGGAGAGTGGAGTGACAGAGCTCAGAAAATGGGTCTTCATTCCCCTCTTTTGTATCTGAATCACAAGACTCTATTCTGTTCCTTTGGATTAGTAACATGTATTTTGTAGAATCCTTGAGTTTTACCACAATCAAGCATATGGATCAGAAATCTGTTTTGAATAGAACTAATTAAGTGAAATGAGCTCTGTACATATGCTTTGGATTTTGAGGCTTTAATATTTGGAGGGGGATGGATTTTTAAAAGTCAAAATAAACAGTTCACCTTATGAAATTCATACTTGAAACTTTCTTTCATCTTCCTATGAAGTTCCTGTGCAGTTATGATTTGCAGTTTTGCCAGCTAAGAGAGCTGTCTTTGTATGATTATTCTATATAATGATTATCGAGGAATTATCTGTTATTTAGGAATAGTTTGGTGTACTTTAGTGAAAGATATATCTGGAAAATATTCTTAGCTGTCAAACAGATTTTATTCTAACTCTAAAGACTGTTTTTCTGTGCCAGGTGATTGAGCTATATATTATGAGCTTTGAAAGTTGGTGTATTGCTTATTACAGCAGGTGATTGTTTAACAAAGTGTATTTATGTGGATGCAGAAAGATTAAACACTTATTAGATGCAATGAAGAAAGAAATCCTGCAATCACCTAATTCTTGGAATGACATAAATAAATGCAAAGATATGCATTCAGATTTTTTTCCAGACTGTTGGGTTTTTTTGGTTTGTTTGTTTGTTTTTTTTTTTTTCCAGAAATACTTCTAGTTGTAAAATGGAAATAATTTTTTTCATGGGCATAGTATAATATAAGCGTGCAAGTAGAGATTACATATGCGTGTAGTTTGTAGGTGGGTTTAGGGTCTTTTTAAGTTGTTGCAGGAGTAAGAAGTACATTTTGTTAAAATGCCTTGTCTTGGTTATTGTCTGTGACATCCAGAAATTACAAAGGATCAGGGCACAGATGGATGCTTTGCTTTGTGTATTTATGCACAGGCTGGATATGCCATGTGTTTTTGTTCAGATCTCTCTGAGTTTGGAGCTCTCTGAGCATTTTGCTCTGTTCATCCATGTACCCAGGCAGTAAATGCAGGACTCAGGTGTTCCTTCCACCTCATAATTCAGGCCAGTGGCAGAAAGGAACTGACACTGCCTAATTCCCCGTCCAGTCCTGTTTGCTGGACCATATTGCCTTCCAACCAGTAAAATTGACTTCATACAATGATTACAAAGTTGACACAGCCAAACCCTGTCTGTTTTATTGCATGCTGATCATGCTACACTAAGTTTTTCAGTAGATCCAGGAGGGTAGGACTGCTTCAGACCTCCTGCTACTCAGCTGCTGCTGCTGTTTTGGTTTGGCTGGGATGTCATAGTATCTCCATTATCAAGCCCTGTTTTCACATTGCATATGACTGGTATTTGAAAAGTCCTTCAGTCCTCTAGCCTGACCCTACTCCTGACACTTGAAGAGAAAATTGATTCAGAATATAGTCATTTGCTGAGAAGTGAAGAAATGCAAAATTCTTGCCTTCAGGCTTTGCTCTCTCTAAAAGACTAATTTTGAAATTTAAAAAAAAAAAAAAGGCATCTTTCTGATTAACCGAAAGATACTTACTGATTGAGTAGATCTTCACAAATTTATATGAAATAAAAATTCAGTTTTTAATTTTTATATGTTATGTACAAGATTCTGGGGTTGATTCAGACCATGTTGGTTCTTCAGTAGATCTGTCATGTGCAAAGATGTTTGGCAACAAATCATAGGCTATGACTGACAGAATGGTGCTTCAGAAATCAAGTTCTACAAGGCATTTGACCTGTATGGCATTAGTTTGACTTGGTGAAAGGAAGGTAGCAAAATCTAAGCTAAAATCATAGGAAAAACATCAGCTAGGAGATGTTGAGTATGTTGTAAGTAATGTGGATGAGACCTACACTGTGTATTACATAAAATGCAGTCGATATAACATAATTTAGTGTTAAATTATTTTACCACATTTTACCAGTCTTATATAGTGTACAATGTGCAGTAGCTATTATATACTGCACAGTGATCATCTTGGTTCACTTTTGTATAAAGCAGTGTTGTTTGATTTTGATTTCAGAAAGGTAGGGTTTTTCTCATCAGCATGAAATCCCATCTCTGCAGAGATCAAGATACCTGTGCTCTGTTCCACACCTAAGGAAAGAAGTTCCACCTCTAACCAGCTCCAGGTTGCCAGCAAAAGTATGTTATAATATCAAAATCCAAAGGCTGGCTGCTGAGGCATTAAAACCACTGTTTCTGTATAATTTGGATGGTGTTATTTTGAGTTCCAATGTGATCCCTTAGGATCTCTCCCCTGCTGGAATCCAGTGAGTCAGAGGGTCTCTGGAGCGTGTCTCTATCTGCTCGGCTCTTCTGCTCCACTGGGCTGCCAGTGCAATTGTCCTTTTGCCACTACATCAGTCTTTGCTGTGACCAGGAGAAGAAAGCCTTTGTTACTGCAAGAGGTGCAGACTGGTTTCTTTACAGTCTTATGGTGGTAATGAGACCTAAAACAGGTGCTCAAATTGAACAGTTCTTTGGCTTCCATTAGAATTATTCAGCCAAACTTGATAGTTTTAGTTGTTATTTTTTCAAATGAGTAGAACTTAAATACCTTGTCTTAAACAAATGAATGGAAAGTAAGATGAAAAAAAAAACTAAAATGGACACTGCTCCATCCTTCATATGGGGGAAAGAAGGAAATCATCCTAAGCTAAAAAATGCAGCTACGCAGACTTCCAGATGTGATAAAGTGGACTATGTGCTTCTTGAGGTGTCCTGGGAAAGCTCTCCCCAAGACAGGAAAAGTGCTTTGCTGGAATGGATAGACATCTTAGGCAAGTGAAATGCCCAGAGAGGGAGAGTCATTGGCCCACCCCACTGCCATCATCCCTGCACCATAATTGTTGAAAACCATTTGTGAAATCAGTGAGCTTTTTGTATCTCTGCCTCAAGAAGGTACTGAGGTCTGGTATCATGTAAGCACATCTGAGCAAAAATGGTGCAATATGTGCTTGTTCTAAAGAAAAAAATATGTAAGTGAAATATTGAGACACGATTTATCATGGCTTTTTGATACCAAAGAAGGAGTTGAGATAATGATCTCATAGAGTAAGAGTCAAAATTAAAGAAGAAAAAACAGATGTCCTACAAATAAATTGCCAGGAGTTTGCCATCTCTTGCTGTTTGTACATGCTGTGATATATATTCAAGCACAGACAAGGTTCTAGTGGGTTTCAAGTTTCACCTTTGCTGTCAGATAAAAATAAGCTGTCTCAGATGTTAAAATTTTTTTTATGTTTATACAAATGCAAACAAAAAATAATTTTACTTTTTTCATTTCCTTGTGATCTTGTGTACTGGGACAAAAGTGTCCTGGTGCTGTTCTTAGAGGGAAGGAAGAGGCTCTGTGATTTAGATGAAGCCCTTTGGGTGCATGTGGGCATTCCCTGCCCACATCCCAGCAGCTGCTGGTTCTGTCCATGTCCTGTGCAGCTGTGCCCAGCAGGCAGTGCCTCTACAAGGACAGACACACGCTGCCCTCAGGGCAAGGAAGTGCCCCAGCTGGCACCTCTGTGTGACTTCATCCCTTAACTCACTGCAGGGCTCAAGCCTCATGGATCCAGCAGGCTCACTGGGTGTATTTGTACCTGAAAAGAGCCCCTGCAGCACAGCACATTAATGTGGGACACGGATTGTGCCAGGCAGGGCAGAGCTCTGCTCAAACTTGCACCAAGTCATGTTCCCATCTGTCCCAAGTACAGAAAGCTTCTTGTTTAATCTTGGGTCTAGGGCAGACCCAGGAAGCCACATGAAAAAAGCTGTTGCTTGCTCCTCTGCATCAGGCTTGAGTTCTGAGGAGTAAAATAATAAAGAACACATGTGTGTAATTAAAATACAAAGGAAATAGGAAGGGGAATAGCAAGGAACTATTGAACATCATAATTATAGACATCTGATTTTACTGAAGGAATTAGAGGACTCTGAATGACTTAGCCCTATTCTTAATCTTCAGGGAAGGGAGAGTGTATTCATCGGGGTTTGCTTTGTTTGTTTTAAATTACCTATGTTTTCACAACAATTTAATCATCATTTTCTTGGTAGTAAAACCTATAGTAAATCTGCAACACAGCTTCCACGGAAATCTCTATTATAAAGTTCACAAATGTAGTTCAAATGATTGCCACCGCAGTGCTAAACTGAGTGTTCTTTTAGGAAGACCCCAGGAAATATGTTCAACTAAAAGAACTATCTGTCTTAATATTTCCATGTGGCAAAAAACTTCTGAATAAGTTTGAGTTTATTTAAAATACTGTCTTTAAACAGTCTATAAATTACATGATTGATAAGCATTTTAGTGTGGTTTTCATTAGATTGTTTGAATCATTTTTAAGTAGTACCTGAGATGGCTAAAGCTGAATGGGCTTGATATACATAGGACACTTCTAACACATGAAAATACTCCAGTAGAATTCACAAGAATACAAATCCTTCGTCAGAAACTGCTTGGTCTCCTCTATTTTGTATATTAGCTTGGGAAATGGCCCTTTTTTACTGCAAGGAGCATCAAGGAATGTTGAAGCATATACTCTTATAAAGTTTGCTTCTTCTTTCTTTTCTCCTATCCTCACCATTTCCCACAGGTTTTTCCATACAAAAGGATTATTTGCATTTAAGGATTCTTTGTTTTGTGTGCTATACTAGATGGGATTTCTGTGCCAAAAGCTAAGTGATTTTCGATTAACTGATACAACCTTGGAAAACGTATGGAAGTGAGATGATAGCAGAGAAGCTTTTTTCTTGTTTGTTTACAATAAGTTGGTTTTTGTTTATAATATGCTAGTGAGAGCAAGTTTTAACTAGAGAGCATTTGAAAGGAGAATAAGAAGTAGGTACAGTAAGAGAAAGTTTTATTCTTTTTATTCTTTTCAGCTATCATAGGAGAAAGGAGTAAATCTAGATCTATGCCATGTTTACATTTCTAGAAACCTGAACTGAAGTAGGTTTGTTGTCACATACAAAACTACAATTTTAGATTTTTGAGTGTGGGGTAGGTTTTCTTTGTTGCTTGGGGTTTTTTTAAATATGTATAAGCTATCTAATTAGTATAAATTCTTGCTTCTGCAATGAGTAAATGAAATAGAAACGCACAAGCATAATGCACAAGAAATGTATCTGAATATGCAGTTGAGAACTCAAATTTGTTCTCTTGCCAAAAAGTGGTTTTGTATTCATGGAGATTTATGATAAATACGTCCTCAGAAGTCCATGGAAACACAAACCACTGATTTGTATTTCTTTTTGCTTTCAGTTGAAAGCTCAGTGTTTTTCTTGTGTTACACAGTGTTGATTACAGAAATACATGAGATATGTGAAATACTGAGAGACTGATTAAATGTATTAAATTCAGAGGATTTGATGTATGTTTTTTTCCCTATTATATCTGCAGGAGGAACCTTACAAAACTGTCTCTCATCTTCAGCCACATGTTAGCAGAAATCAAGGCTATTTTTCCAAATGGACAATTCCAGGGTGATAACTTTCGCATCACCAAAGCCGATGCTGCAGATTTCTGGAGAAAATTCTTTGGAGATAAGTAAGTAACTTTTGTAAAATCTTCAATTCTTTCTAATCATAAGCATAAAAAAATGAACTTTTCACAAATCTAAATAAGGGTTGGTGGGTGTTTTGAAGGTAATTTGTCATCTAAGTCTTTGAATTGGCTGAAATGGCTGAGTTCACTGTTAGCGGATTTCTTTTCCAATGCTGTAATTTTGCAATGCTCAAAGGTAGTTCTGTCAAGGGTACTTAAGTTCAATCTTACTGCAAGAAGTTTATTTGTTCCGTTATAGGATGAAGATAGTACATGGCTTTCACAAAGTATATGGCAAATCATGTCCTTTCATATTAAAAATATATGCATTCTGCAAATGAAAACTCCAAAGTCTGAATTAGGAACTTGATATTAGTTTCATGGACAGTGTATTTCCTTATCTCACCTTTAACTTTCCAATTACTACAGTATTTGGTGGAATGAAGTGTGCGAAGTGTAGATATGTAATTTAATCCATATAGGAAACGCAATAGTGAAAATATGAAAATAGGCATATGTGGGATTTTAGGTTTGTTTCTGGGGAAAAAAATCCACTTTGAATACACGTATAAGCTAATAGAAGATGTGTTCACTTTCACTTGTTCACTTTCTCATGTGGAATGTTTATAAGTGTAACAGTGACATCAGGGGAATACCAGAGGCAATGGTTTGGTGTATTTTTCATTAAAAGAGAACGGTCATTATGGTCATCAGCTCTGGTATCTTGCACAATGTAGGCAGAACAATTTCCGCAACAATCAGTTGCATCTTCTGAGCATAAACAGCTCTTTAAAATAAGAAAAATTTTAATTTAGAATACTGGCGTAGTAGGTTGGCACTTTTGCAAATCAGTTCTGTTCAGTGTGAATTTAGAAGTTTCACTTCCATGTTTTTTTGTTAGTCTAAACACACTCGCTGTCAGCTTTCCTCTTTCTGGGTTCATGGTAGTGTTTTCTGATAATTTCTTTCCCATGTAAGTAATGTTAGAGTGTGATGAAGTTGCTATATCAGTCCTCTGTTTTGTTAGAGAAAAGGAATTTAACCGTGTTCCATGTTACCCGTTTTAATGTGAATATAATTTTCAAAATTACTTCAAAAGTTCAGCTAAAGTTTTCTGAAGGATTAACTTAAGTGACATGTAGGGTTCTCTATCAGACAAGGCTTTTAAAAAACATGTCAGTCAAGAAAAGAAAAACAGGATCTTTGATAAAATGACTAATGATCATGTTTGCTTAGTGTTGCTATTTTTTCTTCCTCTCTTTTTCCCCTTTGCTTAGGTGCTCTCAGAATTTAAATTTCCTTGTGGTACTTCTCTTTTCTTGTTGGGCTCTGTCCTTGAATGACTTTTAGGAGATGTCTTGATCAGAAATTGCATTTCTGTCACTGGGATTTACAGATCTCCTCCTCAGCAAGCTGCTGTTTCTTTCTGTTGTTTCATCTGAACCAGTTTCCTCAGCTCCCTTATTGCCTCTGCTGTTCCTCTTTGGGGTTCTCGACTGACTTCTACTGTCTCTGTGAGATTCAAGAGATTTCCTTCAAGTTTCCTTCCAATGGCCTGGTCCTGCCCATTTCCATTGGGAATTGACACAGTAGATGGGTATTTGAGGTTTCAGACAGTGGGATACTGTAACATATTAGTAAGTTTTTATCTGAACTAGGTTGGTAAGGAGAATCTTTCAACTGTATCGCTTCATCTGAGCAACTCAGCTCTACCCTGGTTCTTTTCTTGTGCACTCTTAACTCTTACCTCTTCTGACTCATCTCCTGCAGCTCTTATTTCTAAAACCTTTCATGGCCCCAGAGCTCTTGCCATGACTTTTCTAGGCTTTGTTTTTTTCCTGCTTGTGCAAATTTCTGCATAGAATGCAACTTCAAATATGAACCTTCAGTACAGACCCCCTGACCTTCTCTGCTCTCCACTGTGTACTTTGATAGGGCTGTTTTTGTGGGGTTTTCTTTTTTTTGGTTTGGTTGGTTTTTTAGGGAGGATAACTGGATGTTTGGGTTTTGTTGGCTTTTTGCCTAAAACATCCATGCATCAAAAATGTCTAGGAATCAAGGCAGTTTGATGACATCCAGTTAAACATGTATATCTTTGGTTTTGTAGTATAGCCTGGAATATTTTTTTTAGTTATTTCTGGTCAGGTGCTTTACTTTCAGACCAAGTAAATAAGCACTGTTACTGGTGTTCCCAGCTCTTCTCCAATAAAGTGAAGCTGGTTTCATTGTCTGTCTTCTAATCAGGCAGCAGTAGATCTGTGCTTGGCAGCCTTGCCGTTATTTCAGGTTTAGTTAATTGTGCTTAAGTAACTGTAAAACATGTAACAGCATATATGCCAAACAAACAATGAGAAAAAAGTTTATTTGGCATTATGTTTAATCTCTTTGTTAAACAAAATGCCTGAAGCTTTTTAAACATTAATTATTTTATAATCCTTTTAGAAATATATGGCAGCTTTGCCTGTAAGCCACATCCTTTACAATGGGCCTGTTGTGACAAATTAGTTTGCAAATATGCTGGTATCACTTCCCTAAAAGCAAAGCCTAGATAAAGGTTTTGCAAACAGCTCATAACATCTTCCTCTAACCTGGCCACCTAAAGGTAGGGCCCTAGGAGTTTCTGAAACCCCCAACTGTTCTTAGGCAGTGCAGTGAAGGAGTACAGGGAGGAACTTGATGGCGTGTTCCCTGGCTGCATCTCTGTTTTACAGGGCAAGCCTGGACCCCTCATTTGTTTCTGAGCAGCAGCCCTTACTTTGGGTCACTGAATAACACTGCTCAAGATTACAGCATAAATAAAAAGTAAGTTGTGCTGGATCTGGGCTTCTGATGGTAAACTGCAGTACAAAAAATGTTTCTATTGCAGTTTGATCTGATTGGAAGGAGGGAATTTGAAGTATTAGATTAACTTGCGATTTTTTCAACGTAGTATTATCATAAAATCCTTCCTATTTCTAAACATAATCAATTTGATGCTGTTTTATATAAACAGCTTTTTGCACTCATTTCTTTCTGAAATATTACAATTTTTATTTTTTAATTTGAAATATTTTAAATAGCAAGAAGGTCACCAATAGTAATTTATATTTTTAGTTGACTGTTTGGCTTTCAGTTTTTGAAAATGTGGCCTACACTTCCTTTTACAGAAAGCAGCATGTTACATTTTGCTGAGGACTGAAATCCAAAACATACAGTTTTCATGAGTCCAGTTTGAACTTTGAAAAAAAAAAAAAAGGAATGATTTTTTTTTCCCCTGCTCTTTTCCAGTGAATGGGGAACTTTTAATTTTGTTGGTTACATGTGTCTGTCTGAACACTTGATGCAAAATTGTGCAACTCCAACTAAGTTTATTGATCTTGTTACTAACAAGTATCATAGTCAGCAGTCTTTGTTTTTGTGTTTAGAGGTAGTCAGGTGTAAATTCACGTGGCTTCAAACTTATGAGCAAAATAAATGGCTAGGCTCTTTCTAGCCTTGGATCATACATCTATGTAGCTGTTTTCTGGATTTCTGTTGAAAATGCTGTGTAGAACTCAGCAAGCAATTTGAATGGCTCCCTCAGAGTAGAGTGCTGAGATGACCACATATCCTTGGCCTTCCAATACCTTCTCAGCTTTCACAGTTCTGGTACACCCGTAAAAAACCCAGTTGTTGAAGAAGCTTAATCGGGAGAGATTACATGAGAGCAGCAGCTATGTCAATAGTGGAAATTATCAGCCCTCACCCAGGCAGAAAAGGAGCACACAGTCAGAGCCTTTACAGTTGTGAGGTTTTTTCCAGTATTGCACGTTTCAGAGGAGAATGGGAAACCTTGGAAGTTATAAGGATATTTAGAAGGGTTCTGGAGACACTAATGTGGTGTTTAGGAGTGTATAGGAAGAATTGATAAATCAGGGTGGGAGAGAATGAGATTTTGATTGTCTGGGTGGAAGGAGAAGGGTGCTTAGTAGCTGTATGAAGAAGGAAAAAGTGGAGGTATTGATTTCTCTGCAAGGACAAAGTAAAACATATATCCAAATTAGGGGATAGGTGAGGGGGTCCGCAGTGTTCAATAAAAGGCCCAGGATTATTTTGGTCTATGGATTTTGTCAAGGAATCTGGCAGAGAAAAGATGTCAGGGAAATGGGGAATAGACTGGATTTGCTTTCTGAAAACAAAGTCAGGAAGGAGTGAGAATGTTCCAAAGGGTGAATGCCTGGAATAGGTTGTCTCTGGTATTTTCACAGGCTATGTGGAAAAAGAGAGCCTCTTGAAGAATATAAAGGAGCTAACTGAAAAAGAACTAAATTGCTTTACCTATACCAAGAAAGAACTTGATTGTGTCAAAAGCAGGAAAGGGGTGAAGTTGAGAAGATGTGAATTTGTAGTGATTGCTAGAGTACAACAATTGGAGCAAGTGGTTTTAGTGGAGTCAATGCTCACCTCTGGTTCACCATTATAGTTGTGCTGAAGCGAGTGCTAGTTACAAGTACAGCTAACCAGTAATGTTCAGTGGAACTGTGAAATTGTTAGGCATGTAATCAGCAGGTACATTTGTTTACAGATACTTTAGTAAACCCCCCCAGTGGGTTGTAAATTTGCATATGAAACACAATCTGATAGCATCTTCATTACCAATATTTTATTACTGTATAGTGCTTGATGAGAATTTCCCTTGATTTCTTGTTCATTTTAATAGCACCTTACATTTTTTACTGGTTTTTTTCGTGTTTTTTTTTTTCTGGGTAGAAATGTGCAAAATGCCACAGGGAGCAATCCTGAACTGAAAAGGAGAGTAGGCAAGATAACCTAACAGATTTTTCAGCTTCTGAATTTGAAAACTACAGAAGTCATGCAGGGCTTGGTAACTATTGAAATTTGCTACACAAATTTGTGATTTTTGGCTGTCTTCATGTTGTAGAATGAGTCAGCAGCAAAATGTCAATATTCTTAGATTTTCATTTTTTCCATAGTTCTGCCATTTAGTTAACTTTGAAGTTTTTTATTCTTTATTGTAGAGCTTAAAAATTTTTAAAGCACTTCTGTTATTGTTTTCAAGTAAATTGAATTCCCTCCACCTTTTACTTGCTGAGGAAATAGAAAATCTTTCACTGTTCAAATCAAAGACATTACTGTTTTAATGCTCCTGTACTTTTTTTCCCAGATGAGGCCTGAAATGTATTTATTTTTTATTGGAATTTATGAAAAAATGTGGCTATTGATTTCTCTGTAAGAGTTAAATAGTGCATTTCAAATTGATATTCTAAACTTTGAGTAGCTGTGGTTCTGCTGTGGTCAGTGCTTTTTGGCTCAGGATAGGACAGACTCAGCCTCAGTGGTTTGGGTTCACAGAAGAAGCAGTAAAACAGGCAGACCACAATGCACAACTTATTTGACAGTTAAATGTTTCCAAGTTCAAGAGACCTCAGATAAGCTAAGTTTTAACACCTTGTTAATCCCCTTAATTTATGACTTGATTTTCTGTTCTTGCTGCTGGTAGTGCCCAAGAGCCCTATCACGCCTGAACAGTGTAAAAATAGAGACTGAAGAGTTGGTCCTGGCCCAAAGAGCTTCAGATCTGAGTATGAACTGAATGTAAAGGGAAGCCAAAGACAAGAGATGAAAGCAGAAGAGGCAGTCATCCGAATGCCATTGCCTTCATCAATGTCAAGACAGGTGTTTTAAAAAGGAGGAGATGAACAGGAACATGGCTTTTGGAGTGTAGTTCCTTCCTCAGCTGATCAGTAGCACAGGCTTATTGGTAAACTTGTTTAAACTTGAGCTAGAGACAGAAGGTACTGTTCTCTGGGTGCTAGTGAGACAGGAATCTCTCTAGACCTCTTTCCTACAAATGCAAGATGAAAAAGTTTGAATAAGACAACAGGTAATGTTATAGAGAAGAGCAAGTCACTAGAAAGTTGCAAAACAGGATTAAGAAATAGAAGAGAAGAGTCTTCACAGCTGTTCTGGGTAATTAAGAGTAAGGTAAAATTTCATGAGCATGCTTTATGTTTGTGGTTAGAGATCAGAGTTGAAAATACAGAGAAGTGTATCCCTTTGGGGACACATGGGGAAATACAAAGTTCCTGTATCTCTTAAGGAACTTGCTGTCTCTCCAGCAATGTTCAGTTACACAGCTTTGGAAGTTGCTTTTTTTGGTGGTATATTTTCTCCATTTCATAAGGCTGATTTTCTCTCTTTTACCTTCTCTGTTCTCATTAGATTCATCTGTATTTGTTCGGAATGGTGTCCCTATTTAGCAATTGTACTGGCATGATATGGCAGAATTCCTTTTTTCCCTTAGGATTGCATTTCTCAAGCCTTCTGTGTGTCAATTATTTGCTTTGCAATTCAGAAGCAGTGGAAACATGTGGCCTCTCACTTAAAACTGAAGCAGCAGTCTTAAGAAAATGCCCTTTTCAGTGGTGATAAGTCAAAATCCACATTGCTCACTGCAGATTTACAAAGAATGTTGTTTCTATCTGGGTCAGTATTTGCTTGAATATTTTTGAGATTGCACTGGAAACAGTAATGGTCTTTTCATGGTGTGTTTTTTGGCAACATTTGAGAGAGTTACTTGCAGACAAAAATGTTCCCTGTAAGTTATACAGGTACATGTTTACCTCCCCAGACATTCTTGTGGTTTGCTCTGATTCAAGTGGAAGCAGTGTCACTTGACATTCCAGGATAGCTGCATCTCTGCAGCTTTACACGAGTGTTGTACTCTTCGTGCTCAGGAAATATCTGCTTCATCTCCAGGTTTATTTTAATGCCTTTTTCTTTTTAATATTGTAGCAACATTTGGGGCATTTAGAAAATCCCATGTACACATGATCAGGGCAGGAGGGAAGAGAGGACTTAAATTCCTCTGCTAAATTGCTTGAAAATCACATGCTAGACACTAATCCTTTTCCTTTAAGCATATGGAAGTTGTGTGGGTGGTGTTTAAAACACGGTATTTGAGATTTATAGAGTCATACTTCACTTCGAAGTGTGCCAACAATAGTAAATAGATACCATCCTATATAACAGTATTTTTAAAATCTTATGATTCAGTTAGAACACTTCTGAATTCATCATTTTTCATATACACTTACTAGATTTACTATTGCAGGAGAAAGTCATTTAGAGAGGCCTGTGGAGAAATGGCTTTTTTTAGAGTTTTTGACAGGACTCTTTAAGAAAACAATCCCAGGGTAAATACCAAGATCCAGATAGTTTTGTTGATTTGAGAGATGCACAGAAAACCTCTTAAGGAAATATTTTTCAGGATCATTTGTTTTATTTTGTTTTCTTTCCTTGAATTGGCATGGGCTTGCTTCTACTCTAATGAAGAAAGACAGTACAAGGACATGTTGTGTATAAATAACTTCCTAAAAGATTGGCAGGTAGAGATTAGAATTTCCTTGTAAAAGGTCCTTTTTTCTTTTACTGCTGTACATCATGTACACTGTGGCTTTCTTAATATTTTTGTTTCCTTCTAATATTGTCTCTCTGAAGATTTTTGAGCTGATAGAGGGTTGCAATAAATTAACATGTAGCACGTGCCATTACATGTAAAATTATGTACATGTAGTTTAGTCAGATTTTTTTCCCCAAACTGTATTATAAAAAGAGAAATTGTTACCAAAGCACTGGGTATATTTGTTTGTAATGTGTCCATATGCAGTAGTGCTGTAAACTTTGGGCATCAAACCTTTGAGGAAGTTCAGTCACTGTTTAGTACTATCCTCTCGTGTGAGAGACTCCCCAGAATATTGTCCCAGCCAGAGTCAGTCATGGGCACTTCTTCTACATGGGATAGCTTATGTAAGTACAATTAAATACCTGAAATACTGAGACCTGCTCTTCCTCAGCCTGATTCTGTAGACAACTAATGTTCCCAAGACATCAAATCACATCTTTCTGATGAGCTGAGGCAGAGCCGACTGACTCATCTCTTAGACAAGTGTCCACAGGTTCAGCCTAATAGCATGAGGCATGTGCAGAATATCTGCCAGCCTCTAGTGCAAGGAATCGTTAGGACATGATGTAACAAATACTACAAAGACAAAGATCCCTGAAAATATTTAGAGATGCCTTCTGTGGTTCATCAGCTGAATGTGGCAGGGAGTGATTTCATTGCAAAAAGGATTTTATTTTTCTCTTTCTATAAGGACAGATGTTTTATACATGCAAACATATGTATCTATTTAAGTAATGATCTAAATGTGCTATTAACTAGGACAGTCCCAATCTCAACCTTGGTGCTTTTCTCTTTTCCCTTCCACCGCCTCTGCCACCAACCAAAATCCAAATTAAAATAACTCTTTAGACTTGAGTTGTGAATCAGTGCCGTCTAAGGCTGTGCATCCCCTAAAACACACAAAAGCAAGAGCAGTGAAATGTTAATTCAAACAGAAACTTGCCAGCCATCTCTAAAAGCTTCTTTCAGGCTGTGTCTCCTCCCAGATCTCTGCCAGAGGATGTGCTTCTCAGGGTGCCTGAAAGGTCACCGGGGTTTCGGTGGTATAGGAGCAGGAGGAGAGGACACTGCAGAAATCTTTACCTTGTGGAGGCTCAGGAACACCTGCATTTAGTGGGTCTTTGCTGTCTGGAAGGTCTCAAAAGAGCTCAGCATCTGTGTGGATAAACTGGAGAGAAGAGAGACTGGGGGAGAAATGATCCCTGGCTGTTTCTGTTTCCAAGTATTTAGGAATGATGGTAACTATAAAGTAGCTGCTGAGAAATAGGAGTTAGTAGGTTTCAACAACCATTTCACACCTTCATTTGAAGAAAGCAGAAGATAAAAGACCTATTCCAAGAAGCTGCAGAGAAAAAAAAAGCCCACTGAATTTAGTGCATTTTAAATGTGGGCCACCACTATTACAAACACTTGTTCTTGGAGAAATCCCAAAAAATAACTTCAGATGTTATTTCATTAGCTAATCACTCAATTTCCAGCATCTGGTTTCTGTCTTAGCCAAAGTACTAGCCAACAGGGTTCTAAAAGTATACTTTCCTGAAGACTTTTGTTTTCTGTGTTGCTGGTGGAATTTGGAGGTGCAGAGTGTTAGTGAATAGATAGCCAAACATCCTAATTATTAATTGCATCTAATTAATTGCATCTAAGAAACTGTCTTATGCAAGGCATGAAAAACCAGTTGTTAAGGTACAGTATGGCTGTGATCATATCTGATAAATGCTCATTTTGTTTTGTTTTAGGGTTATTGTCTTAACCTTTTAAAAACTCAAAGCAATAAAATAAATACACCTCCCTGCCCCCCCGCAAAAAACCAAAAAAACAAAAACAACCAAAAAAATCCCACAAAAACTAACAAATAACAACCAAAAAGCTCACAAAACCCACAGTCAACACTGGAACTTTTCTAACCCCATTTCAGCATGATCACAGTGTTGCAACCATTTAGGGTAGTTTATTAAGAGATTCAGAAAACGTTTTGGAGCCATGGTTGCAGGAGCTAAATCAGCAGTAGGCACTTGAACTAAGACAACTTTAACACCACAAAAGCACTGAGTTTTCTAGTTTTTGTCTGAATTTTAATGCAATGTTTTATTCTCTCTTTACCCTAATGAAAATTTGATGTGCATTCTTTCATAAATGGCATCTGATGTGGTATCTCTCTTCAGCTCTTTGTGGTTTCCTGTTTTTCATATACAGATGAAAGTATCTGCTGAGATCTATTAAACTTCCCATTTTGTCATTTATGACTTTCTCAATACAAGCCTGCATGTAACAAGTGGATTTCTTTGCACTTAGAAATGTAGTGAATATCTTATGCAACAGAAGTACAGGAGTGTATCTTTAGTGTTGTACTTCAAATTACTGCTTGTTTTAATTTAGAATAACTGCATAGTATTTGTTACACAGGACCAACTTAATACAGTTGGTTCCCCACCCCTCCCCCCCAATACTAAGTAATTTACATTTTTGCATGAGAAAATAGTTTAAAAAACTAAGGTGGTTTGAACTAATAAAATTTACAGGAAACATTACTGAGTTTGTGAGGCCTGTGTCTTTTGTTGATTTAGCAGTTATTAACAGAATATCACTATGAATGTGTGAGATCTTGTCCTGAATAATTATGCATCAGTTATATTTTGGCTAATTAAAATGTTTTTAAAATACCATACATTCTGATCTCATTGTGCAGCTGAACATTTTTAAGAGGTGTTATGGGTTGGCAAAATTTGGATTTGACCCTGATGACACAAGGAGAATTGCTGTTATTGAGAGTGATAAGCACATTCAAGTGATCAACCTCATCCCAGTTTCCAAATACAAGTACTCGGTTGGTAAAATGACTGACCTGCATTATCTTCAACTGTGCAAATAGAAACTGAATCTGACAGAACATGGCTTTGTATGTTAGAAAGGATAATTCTAATTTCCTGTCTATGAAACTTAATGTAACTGTACTGGTTTTATGACAGGGCTTGGACCACTCTTGGTGGTGTCTGGTTGATTACTGTCATGTTACTTGACCAGTGTTCATGAACTTTAGCTATAGCAAAAATCCTATTGTAGATATTAAATTGATTTTTGTCATTCTGGGAAGGGAGGCTGTGAAGAGAGGGGTTCTTTAACAAGCACAGAGCTGGTCCTTTACATTATCTGTGAAAGGGTGTGAGATTGTGTGCAACACCTGCTTGGTAGGGTATTTTGATTTCTGCAATGTTCTTTTTGTTGTACTCCTAAAGAAGCTTGAATATTTATCATTGTGATATAAGTGACATTTCAGCTGGGTTTAAAGGAAGGTAAGCCATTCTCACATTTGATCAGGCTGCTTTCAGAAAACTTAATTTGTTCCAGCTTTTTTTCCCTCTTTAGAGAAACAAAAATAATGTTATACTTCACTCCTCTAAAAGTTCAGTTTTGATGTCTAAATGAGGTATCAAATCTCAAATATGTTATTTCATTGAATCTGTTCTTTCTACCTGTTTAACAGAACTATAGTGCCATGGAAAGTGTTCAGGCAGTGCCTTCATGAAGTTCATCAGATTAGCTCTGGTTTGGAAGCAATGGCTCTTAAATCTACTATTGACTTGACCTGCAATGACTACATTTCAATTTTTGAATTTGATATCTTCACTAGATTATTTCAGGTAAGATTTGAAAACTTCAGATGCTTGTGTGAATTTGAGAAGTTTAGTACTCTGAGGCAAAGAAGCAGATTTTTTAAAGAAAAATGAAAGAACTGAATCATTAAGATTTAGAAATAAATTGTGCATTTCTTTTAGTCCTTCCGAGGTGTTTGAGGCAGCAACACACATATCTGAAAAACTGAAAGCATCCAGCAATACCTGCTTCATTTCTGCATGCATCTGGTGTTAGTACAATAGCTTTGTGTTTGCTGCTTACTTATTTTTCACTATTTTTAAATACATTCTTAGAAATGTAGACCTCCTGGTAATTAGAGTTTTAGTTGTGTTTTGTGTTGTGCATTTGTATCTACATATTTGAGGTGTTTCTACAAACACATAAAGACAGTTACATATTACTTTCTTTTGGGCTAAATGTAGGCCTAGCTCTTTTCCCTATGAACACATTTTTGCCATTAATGCTTTGTTGCTTATTTACAACAAGGAACTATGTTTGGGAATAGCACTAATTGTATTACTGTTAATATTTATCTGAAATAAGCTTGTCTATAGAAACCATTTAGATATGCAATCATATATTTGATAATTTATGCTCTTTACCGTGTATAGTGGTAAACTAGTACAGAGCAAAAAGTTGCACTAGGAAGGTTTAGACTGGATATTAGGAAAAGTGTCTTCACTGAAAGGATTATCAAGCACTTAGGGACATGATTTAGTGGGAGACTTGGCAGTGCTGGGTTAAAAGTTGCACTCCATGATCTTAGAGGTCTTTTTCCAACCTATATGAATGTATCATTGTTCTTTAGCCTGATGGAGATATGTTCAAAATACCAATTTTACATCAAACCCTGGGCTGATGTTTGTTCTGTTTTCCACATTGTCCTGTGCTAATTGTTGCTTAGATGTCCTAGTTTTGCTGTTGTGGGAAAGGGTGCCATTATGAAGTTGCTAGTAAAATCTGGCAGGAGGGCATTAATGAATTTAGTATATAGAGTTTTGATTTTGATTATCTCTTCTCCATTCTGAGAGAACAAATGGAGTTTGACTCCATTCTGAGTCAAAGCAGTGTCACAGTTGCAAATGTTAATCGTGTCAGTGATCTCTTTTTAATTCAAGCACAAATATTGGTCACTTACTTTGTTTGTGAGGCCACTGCTGGCCTGATTTGATTCATTACTGTGCCTTGTGCTAGAAGAAGTGGATCAGCAATATTGAAACATGTAAAGAGAGATGACTGGTAAGGGTTAACTTTTAATTCAGCAAAGAAGCAGAGTGATATGTTTTGCCAAACAGATTAAGTGCAAAAGCTGTGTAACTGTTGAACTGAACTTGCACTGAACCTGGTCTGAGAACTTCTCCCAGGAGGTTACATTCTACTTCTCTAGTTTTTAAACAGCTTCTGTAACTATGTGTGCATACACCCACAGAGAGCAAATCCCAATTAAGTAATCAAAATACTGTTTTGCCAACTGTGGGTTATGTTACAGAAAAGCTGCATTTATAATGGTCTTTATTCACAGAAGAAAGCAAGACTAGGCTGTGTGGAGATCCTGTGAAAGTGAAGTTGCTCCCCCTGCCTCCCCATTGTATGTATGCACAGCTTTAAGTGCTGTGTTCCCTGACCAGAGAGAAGCTTAGCACAGCAGAATATATGGATACTTTTCAGGAACTTCTGTTACTGTTAACATGTCCTTTGGTGTGAAAATACTTCCACTGAAGAGAAAGGGAACAAATCTTGTCCCATTTAGCACTTCTGCTCCGGTAAGACCTGGTGTACACAAGGCAAGCTATGGGTTCTTGCCTTTGAATGGTTGGGGTTGGAAGAGACCCTAAAGATCATCTCCTTCCAGCCCCCCTGCCATGGGTAGGGACACACCACTACTAGACCAGATTGCTCAGAGCTCCATCCAAGCTGAACACTTTCAGGGATGGGGCATCAACTGAAATGTTGTGGATCAACTTCCCTGGGCAATCTGTTCCAGTGCCTTCATTACACTTAGACTGAAGAATTTCTTCCAACTAGCCAGTCTAAATCTATAGTCTTTCAGTTCAAAACCATTCCCCCTTGTCCTATCACTGTAAGCCCTTGTAAAGTCCTTCTCCAGCTCTCTTGTAGACCCCTTTAGGTCCTGGGATGTTGCTCCAGGTTTCTTTAGCCTTCTCTTCTCCAGGCTGAATAGTCCCAACTCTCTCAGCCTGTCTTTATAGGAGAGGTGTTCCATCCACCTGATGCTCTTGCTGTTCCTCCTCTGGACTTGTTCCAGAGGGTGCATGTCCCTCCAGTGCTGGAGGCCCAAGAGGTGGGTGCAGGTGGGGTCTCACGAGAGCTGAGGGCAGTGGGAATCCCCTCCCTCACCCTGCTGGCCACACTGCTTTGGGTGCAGCCCAGGACACATTTGGCTTTCTGGGCTGTCAGTGCACCTTGCTGGGTTTTGTCCGGCCTCTCTAGCAGCACACGCAAGTCCTGCTCATCAGGGCTGCTCTCAGTCAATCCTCCACTCAGCCTGTGCTTGGAATTGCCCCAGCCCCATGCAGGACCTTGCACTTGGCCTTGTTGAACTTGTTGAAGAAGCTGGCAGGATGCAGTGTTGAATCTAGGACTGGGATTTTTTTTCCCTCCTTGCTTTTGGACAAATCTAAACACTTTAGGTTTCTTACGGCCTCTGTGTTGAAATCTGTCTTCTATTTCATGTGTCCAACTTGATGAGGTATTAATTTTAAACAGGTATTCATCTTTGTTTAGGTAGTGGCTAGGGTTTGGCTGGGAAATGTAACACTCTTAATCTAGATAGAATATCTAGAATCCTAGTGCTAGGACAGTCTGCTCAAGCATGTTACACAGGCATTTCGTCTCTGCCTGATTAGCCCTTAGAAGTTCTTTTAAAGGGAATTTGCAGGGCACATAAGAACATCGCTTAACTTCACCTGCCTTGATCTTCTGAGAAATACATTAAAAATCTGCAAACCATTCAGAGGCAGTTTCTTGACTTCCCAAATGCTGGCAATGGACGTTTATATATATCTGTATTAATCCACTACTTCAAAAAATCATCCTTCATTTACAGTAAGGGACTGTTCTGTGTTCTTTGAAGTGATAGCATATCAGATATGTTTCACTGAGTTTTCTGAAGCATTTGATATTCAGGTTAGCAAATACTCAGGTGAAGTGCTGTCAATATTTGTTTTGTTTTCTGGCTTTAACACCATTATAGTGACTGATGAAATCAAGAAGTAGAGAATAAAAAAAAGGAAAGATAGCTCAAATTATCAGCCTTTATTATGATTCCTTTGTTAGTGTTACTTATCATTAACTATGAAAGTGCTCCAGAACCTCTCAGATTTAATTGTGTTTTTATTAAACCATCATGGATTCATACTTTCCAGGTTCTAACTAAATAAGATGTTTAGTATTTTATGTAGCTATCAACAGAAGGTCTCTTAAATTCCAGGTTTTCAAAATCTTTATCCAAAAAGTTGTGCTTGGTGTTCTTGGAATAATTCTTTTGAAAGAACACTTGTAGCAAAGTTGGGTATGTAGGACAGTCCTTTGGGCCATTTAGACCTAAAGCAAAAATGTGTATTTTTCAGCTGAAGCTGCAACACTTCAGATGTCTCTGACACACAGACTTGAGTTTTATCAGAAATACAGAACTCCCTGGCTTCATCTCTTTACTTGTTTGTCTTCTCTTTGTAGCCATGGGGCTCAATTTTAAGGAATTGGAACTTCTTAGCTGTGACACATCCTGGATATATGGCGTTCCTGACGTATGATGAAGTGAAAGCAAGGCTGCAGAAATACAGCACTAAACCTGGGAGGTGAGAGGTTTCACTGTGTATTGCTTTCCAAATAAACTTGCTGTCTCAGAACCTACATCATTCTGCTAGGTTCATACTTCTATTTTGCATATTTTTGCATATTATTTAAAACCCACTGGAGAAGTGAAGCAAAAAAAAATTACATTAGCACACTGAAGTCTAAATATGTAAAAATAAACAGAAAGAAATTGAAAATAAATTGCTTTTTCTTTCTTCTTCTGAATCAGGTAAAGCAAGCAATGCATTCTTGAGAAGCATATTTTAAAATATAATTTGATTTTCAAAATTTACATTGAATTTTTACTTAATAGTAAAGCAAAAATCATCTTAACACCTTTCATGGTAACATTTAAGCTATAAATCTAATCTGTGATTTTGTGTTCCTTTTGTGTTTCATATCTTTCTTTTCTCTTTGCCTGTATCATTCTATATCATAAACTCTTCACCTAGAAAAGCAATCAATCAGATTAAAAATCATGACGTGTAAAGTTTTTAAATAATTTTATGTGGTGCTCTGCATACTAAATGATTTAAAGTGAGCTTTTTACCAGTATGTCATTGTTGTCCTGGGTTTTTTTCTTCACTCAGGAGAAAAAAGTCAAGAATGGATTTAATCCTTTATTACTTACCATTTATTTTGCTAGTTTTATCTTACATTTATGAAGTTTTTTTTCCATAAAGGTGCCTTTGTTGAAACTTCTGCAGAAGCATTTGTATACATAGTTGAAAGTGCATTGTTTTGAAACTCATTAGTGAAGGCTACCAACAGTTATAACCATATTCTGTACTTGGTTGCTTTTGATTTTTAGCAAATAGGATACTGTATCTTAAGTTACCCTAGTAGTCAAATGCATATGTAGAAAAAATTGTGGTTCCAAAAGAAAACTGCTGGTTTTTAGCTTGATACTCATGGACACTACTGCATAAGTCAAATAACTAGGCTGATTTTGAGAGCATTTGATATATTTAGTATTTTCTCTATTACTGATCCTGATGGTGTGATAGAGAAATTATCTCACGTAGCTCTTATGTTCCTTGTAAATATAAAGTTCGTTTTAAAATAGCTTTCTATTGCATATCAGAAAATTACTTTCTGAGTTGCTTAGGTGAAATGCTGGAGTGTAAAAGAGAGAATATGAAGTGAAATTTCTTCTTTAATCCAGCTAAAACATCCTGCAAAATTCTGTTCAGATGAATAGTTAATACTTCAATGTAATATGGGCCCTACTGAAGGTTGTAAGAGCTCTGTCAAAATTCAGAGAGGCTTAGATTTCTCATATTAGTTTGGAACAAAATAAAATATTGATAGGTAATTAAGAAAAACAGCTCTATAATACAGAATTGAGTTTGTGGTCTTTCACTGTGAGATACTTTTCACAGTGAGGTTTTTGCATGTGAAATGGTGTCTGACATGAAAGGGAGTAGAGTTTTTATTGAGAAGCTCTATACATGCCCAATCCTGTTGCCTGTAATCTTCCTTTTCTTCTGATTGTGCTCTCTGTCTACATAATGTATACTCCCAGCTATCACCTGTAATACAGAGAAGTATTTAAATCTAAGTCCAATTGTGTAGTTAATATTTGATTTTCCGAAACAGAAGTGATATTTTTTTTGTTCACCTCCATAGGCTCACATGAAACTACCACTTTCTAGTAGAGCAGGTTTTATCATTCATCTTTCCTGTTTCTGTTGCACTAAAGATGCTTTATATTTTTCCTTCCACTTGTTCAGGTTATTGGCCTGCACATGCACAAAACGTGTCTGTTGCAGCTATGGAGACTGGATAATATCAAATGCTCCTTTTGAGGAGGTTTGTGGACGTGTCTGAGTGAGACTGCTCACGGTGAATGTGCAGCTTTCACTCTGAGAGCTAGAACACAAGCAGGTGAAAAGCAGGGGGCAGGCAGCTACTCTTAATTTATTTCTGCCCATGAGAAACTGGCAGTGTCGAACAGGCAGGTTTATTTAAGGTTATACAAAGAACGTGACAGCATTGGGAATCTGACCCAAATGTTCAGGGACCTAATCCAGTGTCTGAACCAGAGGCTGTAATTGCTCTCTTCACTTCTTTTACTGAACTCTGAATTACACTGACTTTTCATTCACCCTGTTTTTGTCCAGCTACATTTTCAGACTGAGTTGCACTCGCCTGGGCCAGTGGGCCATTGGGTATGTGACTGGTGATGGGAACATATTGCAGACCATACCTCACAATAAGCCTCTGTTTCAAGCTTTGATCGATGGCAGCCGGGAAGGATTGTAAGTACAAATTCTTACAGCCACCATGGCTATGAAATCCTCATTTCCTCATTCCCTGAATCCTTGTATGGGTAGTTAAAGATGTTTAAAATAGAAAATCTGCGTATGGTGGTTAGCATTCTTTCAGAGTTTAAGAACCATGCATTTAATTCATTTAAAAAAACACTTGTTCTAATTCCATTAACCAGAGTTACTGAAAGTTAACCAAAGTCATATCTCATAGCACATAAATTCCATGAGAAAATAAAATGAGACAGCTGTTGCATTGATCCCTCTTTCCCCCACAGCCCCCCAAGAGTCCCAAATGCACTTAGGCTTATTGAACAGTTACTACTTCCAGTTACTCATGTGTCTAACTGTGGACAATGATTTGAAAGCTATGTAATTGCTTTTTTATATATTGTGCAGCCAGAACATTTTCTACATTCTAATAGTTTACTGAAAAGATTTATAATTATTAGAGAATGTAGGTTTATGGGGAGAAGTAGTACATTTTTGCTAGGTTTGCTGAAGTAACAGAAATATTTGGTGTCAGAATTTTTTTCCTGGGATACATGTTTTGGTATACCCAATATAAATATACATAATGTGAAAGAAAAAGGAAAGGCAATTGATCAATGCTTAAAAAAAATAGATTGATAAATCTTTTGCAGTCTTGTGTTTTTTCTCAGTCCCACACAGTCTAGCATTTTTTTTTCAGGTATGATGATTTCATACCTGTAATAAAAACACACCTGTATTGGTAGTGTTTCTCTCTGATAAAAACTGAGCAAACAAAAACTGGAGCTGAGAATATGTTATGCAGAGTGATGTTTTTGTACCTTATAACTTTTTCATTATGTGACTTAAAAATATGTGACTTTTTCGAAACTGTTTCTGAGTTACAGGTAACATAAACCTGAATATAGAACAACTTAGGGTTGCTGTAATATTAGTTAATCTATTATTAATTTCCCACATGATTTAAATGCTCCCATTGGTTTTTGCCTAATGTCCAGTCTGCATCAGAAGTTCTCAGTGTAGATTCTTGTCATAATATACACAGATATATATTGTGACATGTATAATATTATATATCTCATAATACAAGTATACACACAAATGTGTAACCTTCTTTTCTGCAGCTTTACTTGAAATAGTCCAAAGAGTCCTGAACATGATGTTCTCAGTGAGGAAATCACTAGGAAGTATGAGCTCACTGTGAAACAAAGGTGTGAAATAATACTCTTTTGAGCTACCCCTAGAAGGTTATCTGCTAATCACAGCTCAGATGCATTCGGGTGGTAGCTATGCAAGTGATGTCAAAATCTTTCCTCTGCTTTCATAAATATGCTTGAGCGTGTGTCAAAATGAATATGTCGCAATTCAGTGGCACTCAAAAGATAAAATGGATGGCTGAGGAGAGATGATTTAGTTTAGTTAATGTCTACTGTAACCTATTTTGCCCCCTTGAAATTTTATAAGTATGATTTAGCTGATAAAGGTAAAGAAGTGTGCATATTTATAACAGTCTTCTTGTCATGCAGTTATCTGTTCCCAGATGGACGAAGTTATAATCCTGATTTGACAGGATTATGTGAGCCCACACCACATGATCACATAAAAGTCACGCAGGTATGTTGGCAGAGTTTTGAGTTGCTTTGTAGTCTTCACTTCCCTTAGTATCTCACCCAGCAGTAATAATAAGCTTTTATTAAAATGTGGGTAATAAGTTCATAAGACTGAAGACATGTTGTTGATAGAAGGGCTTAGGTGAAGAACAGGATAATAATCCTTTAAACTGTAGAGCGGATGGTGATGCAGGCGGCATGTCTTGGAATGTTTTGTTTATTCTGAGCCTTTTCCAAGTGAGAAGTGCTTCAAACAGCTATTAAAGGTTTTTCTGATATTTATGTAACAGATTTATGTGGCTTGTTTTTTCTTGCTAATAACAAAGGGGAATACAGAAAGAAAATGAGGACCAAATAATAGTTTGGAAGCCTGAATAGGAATGGTACAGTTGGTTGGCAAATCCAGGAGGAAAAGTTCATACACAGCAAAAATACCAGTTCCAGGGTATCCACTTCTCTCCTTTCTTGTGCAAATTGAAAGAGAGATCATGGAAAACAGCAGAAGTAATTAAATGCCTAAACAGAGTGACTTTGCAGAGAATTGCAGTGAAAATTAGATTATGTAGCTGGTTTTTTAGTGTTGTTAAGTGATGGTGTGATTAATTGTGCAGATGTTTGATAGTCAAGTTACTAGAAAGTAGCCACCCCAAGAGAAATGCTTGATTAAAAATTGTGCTGGAATTAACACTAGAAGGTTAAGGAATAAATACTATGTAGAACATTTTTCCTGATTAAAACATCTGGAAGACTTGAGGATATGTTCAAAAACTAGATGCAAGCCATGGCGTTCCAGATGGTCTTCTATTTCTTCAAATCAGACAGGATGACCTGCTGAATCTTCTGTACTTCTGGGTGCTCTGTGTGCATTCCACCTCCAGAAGTATTTTACAAAAGAAGTATTCTTTACTATCTATGGTGTTATCAGAAATACCATTCCAAATATATGTTTTGTAAGTAAGAGAATTCCTAAAACCACTACCTGAAGAAAACCTGAATTCTTCCACTTCTCTGACTTCCATCTTTTCCCTCCAGTCTTAAAATAATAATGAAAGAATAATGGAGATTTATCAGCTACTTGTGTTGCACAGAGCAATGCCCCAGCCTGTATCTTCTCTTTTTCTCAAAGAAAGGAGAAGCAACACATGGTCAATGACTACCTTGTTCTTCACAAGCCGATCATATTTTCTTTGCATCTTTTGAATGAATCAAGTTATTCCTGCACATGTAGTTATGAGGACGTTATTAACTAATTCTGATGGTAATACAACAGAGTCAGAATTCTGTGAGTCTGCCTTAAATAATATATAACTGAAGAGGTTTAAAGTTGTCACTGTACCTGCTTAAGCTGTGAAAAGATGGTATGGAAGTGGCTGTAGGGCTAGATTGCTGTGGATGGATTCTTTGCTAGGGCTCCACCATAAGCATCTTTAGTACACTGACTACAGCTGCAGATACAAGCTCTTTTGTTTACTCTTTTCCTTAGCCTGCAGTCTCCTCACTTCACTTAGCTGCTTATTTTCCCATGATCTGGTTTGTACTTACTTTAGACTTTCAAAATTTGGTTTTTCAAGGCTAAAAAAGCTTACTTCAATGCAAATGCATTTAGCTGTCAGTTCCCCAACAATAACTAATTCTAGAAAACTGTTCTAGACTTGAGTTTTGTCTATTATTTATTCCTTCTAATGATGGTATTCTACCTTCGTGTCAGTCTTGTAAGGATGCAAAGTACTGAACAATCTGTGCATGACTGTTGCCAAGTTATCCTGCAGGGTGTTCTTGCCATACTTCCTTTGCAAGGATTGTGTATTTTAACATACTGCTATACAATATCCTTGCTGTAGCCCTGCTGCTTGTCAATTTTTAATCCAGTAATCTTCTCAGTCCTAAACTCATACCTAGAAAAGAAAATCCCAGTTTTGTTCCTATTCATCACTTAATTTTTCACTTAGAACCATATGTTCATTTTCTTCCTTGTATCTGCAACCAAAGCAAAGCAGGATGTGTGCCTTGCATATCAGTTACATATGACAAGTCTGTACAAAATCTAATAGGCACAGATATTTTTAACATTTTTTGGCATGAATTGTACTATATCACAGGTTGGAAGAAGAAAAAATGTAAGCTGTTTCAGTAACCTTAGTGTGGCTTTTAGACAGATCATTAGCAAGAGTTTCCTTGATTAATAAGTAAAGCAGATTGGAAAACAGGGCATTTGGAGAAGTATATTCTTTGTGAACGAGTCATTGGAAAGAAATAATCACTTGACTTTCTTTTGTTACAGGAGCAGTATGAATTGTACTGTGAAATGGGTTCCACTTTTCAGCTGTGTAAAATCTGTGCAGAGAATGACAAGGACGTGAAGATAGAGCCTTGTGGACACCTTATGTGCACTTCCTGTCTTACAGCGTGGCAGGTACTGTCATAATTTAGTTGGTGGGGAAGAGGATGGATTCCTGTTACATTCTTGTTTGCAATGTGGGTGTATGTTTACTTTTCCAGGTACAAGGATGTATATATTTAAAATTATAAACTTCCTCATTTTTCAAACCAGAAATCTGTGAGAAATGAAGCTCCAGGAGTCTTTGCAGTCTGGACTTGTAGTCTTGCCAAGGCCATTTGCTGACTGCTGCTGAGTGGAAACTGTTTCCTGAGTGCAGTACCTACTCAGACAGTACAAGCTGGGCATTTGGTGCCAATTCAGTCACTTAGGTCACTTCGTGATGCATTTAAAAGACACAAAGAGGACATGTAGCTGCTGGGAATGGATAACTGACTAGACAGCATTTTATAAGGAGAAGGGATGTCTTTGGTGAGAGAAGGATTCACTCAGTAGTAGACGTCATGAATTGACCTGTGGAAAATTAAGCTTTTAGGATGCCTGTGTTTCACATTAGTAGCATGCAAAGCACTGAAACACCTAGATGGCTTTAGATGGTTGTTGGACTAAGAGATTTGAATGGAGGGGAAACTCTTTTCTCTCAGAAGTATTTATGGAACATCTGAAAAAACCCCAGAGACTTCCTGGTGGCACAGCTTGGTGTATTTTGTCCACCTCGTTCATGGGTGCACTAGTCTGTGGGAAAAGGGAGAATGAGTACCTTTAATTCAGGGGCAGTTGACCTAAAAAGTAGCATCTAAAGCTCTTTACAATTGTGCATCATCCCTGCCCCTTCTTTCATATCTGTATTTTAAGGGAAGAGGTAAGGTTCATCCAGCTCTCAGAGAGGACTTTGTTCCACATTTAATAATCAGTCTTTGCTTACAAATGTAGTGAGAAGAGTAAAAAGAATCCTTGAGTCTAGTCCATTTTTGGACCTGTTTTTAAATGAATTCACCTCCATCAATGTGTCTTCACTCCTACATTTGTGGCATGTCTTCAAGTACTATAATTTTCCTTTTCTAATTAGGACATTTTCTACCTAATTAAGAAAGCCTCGGTGGCAAATTAACACGAAATACCAGAAGTACCATTTGAGTTTTTCTTCCATTAGCAATAAAGGTTTCTTGAAAAAGAAGTACTCTCAGTTTCCAATTTTGTGTTCTTTGTGAAATTTGAGTTTGATGTTCCAAACAGAAACCTTTCTACTTGACCATAGATCAGAAATTCTGAGGAAATTCCATTTGAGGCATACCCACAAAAGGATATTTATTTCACTACTAAGCAGCTGCTGAGCTGGAACAATGTTTCTCATTTCAGGAGTACTCTTTCTCTATTCATTCAAGTTTCATTCTGAATGACAGACATAGAGATCTGACCATATAAATCACTGACTTGAAAAATTCTGAAAAATTCCGAGAGGTCTGTAGTTTTGTTGGTTCTGTTTGCTTGTTCATTTGTTTTTTGGCTCAGCTGACAGGGCAAAGAAGAAGGACTGAAATCTTTGTACTTCTGATTGTTGGGTGTCTCGTGGGGTGATAGGAGCATGTTGCAGTGATGTGCTCTGATTCTGGAGGCTTGAGAAGCTGAGGTCTCCAGTATTTGTCTGTGGGATAGGGATTCATGAAGACAATGGCAAAGCATTTTAGGCTCAGAAAACTGACATGTTGCATGCACCAGGTATCATCAGGACGTAGCTACCAGCTGTAATTGGTCAGGTACATTTCAGACTTCATTACAAATTTAACTTTTGTATAATTACTGAGGCAATGAAGAAATATTACACTGCAACAGCATCAGCTGTTGTGAGCTTCTGGTAGATTGTTTAATTGGCAGCATAATGGCTCGTTAGGCATGCCTCAAGAGATCCAATACAGATGTTTTCACTAAGCAGAAAAAAATTGAGTAAGCAGCATCAGGTCTGCATAGAATGCTAAGGATGATTGAGCTGTTCACCTTTATGGGGCTCAATCTCTCAAATAAGACTTGGTTTACTTGTTTCCTTTTTTGTATTATGCTAGAGTAAAATGTATTTTATACCACAAAAATCTATTGTCTAAAAAGTACATGTTTTCTAAAGGCATATGGGTATATAGGCTGTATTGTAAGGTTGATAATGTTCTCAATAACCTTTCTGAGTGTATGGACAAGTGTGTGTAGTAATATAGGCACCTCAGATATGTATTGATACTGTTGAATATGAGTCTGCTGATGTGTTTGGTTACTAAGGCTTTTTAAAAGAAAGGATGGACATTGCTAGTGCAGAGCACAGGTACAAGAAAGCCTTGAAAACTGAAAGCTCTGTGCCTCACTGATAAGGGTTTTTTAGAAAATCAAACTGTAAGGAGTTGTACAGACTGAGGGAGGACTTCTGTTCGCTTGACGATGGCTACTTCAATAGGACCATATAATTTGAAGATTTTTTTGAGGTAGTAAAGTTGACTGGCTAGTTGTACTGATGGTGCTGAAGGTAAAGTAGATGTGTCTTTCCATGCAAATAAAAATCCAGTACTAATCCTGCAAATTATGTCAGAAGACACCATTTATGCTTATCTAGCCTTGTGATACAGCTCATCCAAAAACTGTAAAATCATCTGTCAGTTTAGTAAGTGTCAGCTAAAAATAATGCTAGAAAAAAGTTAAAGTTGTTTTTTCATCTGAATAATCAAAAACCTGTGCTTGCTTGGTTATATTTCAGTATAAGTGGGTTGTTTAGAATTAGTTTTGGTGTTCATATCTCTTTAGCTGTCTGTCTACCTGACTGCAAATGCAACACAATGTGATTTCTGATTTTGCATTGAATTATCTTGACCTGTCAAAGCTTCATGGTGCTTCTGGGTGTGAGTTTGTTTCTGGTTTTATTTGTTTAGGGGTGGGGGTTTTTTTTGGTTTTGGTTTTGGTTTTGGTTTTTTTACTAATTTAAATCTATGTTGTGCTTCTTTATAGAAATATTTCTATAAGTGCTTGAGAGACTTTTCTGATTTTTGTTCATCAGTAGTCTGAATCTAAAGGCTCTATGTTTATTTCTGATAAGAAAAAATACATTTCTGAAATAATTAAAAGGAATTGAATATGACTGCTTAAAAATCATTGAACAGATACAACTTAAAAATTTAAATTCAAGTCATTTTGCTTTCCAATAATATGTGAAAATAATTCCTTGTGTTATATAATTTACTGAAAATATAGTTAAGTCCTGATTTTTTATGTAAATGTGAAGAAAGCTGTTTGTAGTTTTAGGTGTTCTGAATGCTGGCAATGCTGCAGCTGTGATGGACTGAATATGTTTTTCCAAAAAGAGCTGCATGCCATAAAGCTTGCCTGCATTTCCTAACGTCAAATGAAAAAGAAATACTTTATGGTTAATATAAAAGGTATATAATAAAATGCATTATCTCTGTGTACCCACCTCACCATCTTTCTCCTGAAGAAATAGCAAAATTTTAAGCCTGAAAGGAAATGTGTTGCGTTCTGACCTGTAATATTAAGACTGTTTTAGTGCTTTGTAGCGATAATAGTTACATTTTGATTAGTAATTTTTAAGTGAAGCTTAATCTATTAAATAGAGACAGCTTTAAACGTGCAGTCATTTTAAGATTTGCTATAGTTAAATATTTGTTAATCTATTTCCTGTTTACTCCAGTCCTCCTTTACAGACTTTTACAGACAGATTGAGGATGTTTCTGTGTAAAAGGTGCAAGTCCTACTTTTAAAATTATTGCTGGTTTTGTTTCTTTTTTTTAAATTTACCTCCTTTTTTTGTCTTGCTGTAGGAATCAGATGGCCAAGGCTGCCCTTTCTGCCGCTGTGAAATCAAAGGAACGGAACCAATCATTGTGGATCCCTTTGATCCCAGGGATGAGAACTCCAGGTGCTGCAGTATTATGGATAGCTTTAGTATGCCCATGTTGGACTTGGATGACGATGATGATCGAGAGGAGTCTCTAATGATGAATCGTTTGGCTTCAGTCCGAAAGGTAACTTCTCAAACGCTGCGCAGCAGCTAAACCCAGACCTCTGTCAACAAAGCTGCCTGCAACTTTAAACAGTGAGAGGTTGCACTTCATGCTTTACCTCACAGCATCTCACTGAACTGTTTTTGGGTTGATAAAACAAAATGTATCAATACAAATGCATTAAAACTGAAGTGGAATTGGGGAAAAAAATACTCCAGCTTCTCAGCTGATGTGAACTAAGATAATTTATAATGGGCGAAGCATCAGTTTTCACTAGCTGAAACTCTTATCCAAACTATGCTGCATGGACAACTCCCTGAGCTTTTATTTGTAAAGAACAAAAAATTTCCTATATGCACTTGTTTTCTGCACATGTGTGTACACATGCATAGAATGTTTTAGGATTAAAGTTGAGTTTCTGAACAGTTTTCAATATTATTACTTTATAAAAGTGACTTAATGCCTAGTTCATACTGCACACACGTGGTTTCTAGTTATGTTTCGTGTGAGTTGTCTATTATTTTTTTCTGTAGTTTTTAGTATTCTTGAGATTATCCATAGTGACTTTGTGTTTTGGGATGTTTCTTGTCCTGAAAGTGCTCTGTGTTAAATTCTTAGATCTTTGTTGCAGGAGATTTTATTACTGATAAATAAGCAACATCATTGACAAAAGTTTATTTTATGGTGATAGTTTTTACTACTGTATTTTAGCTGGGGATAGATATTGTCAGAGGCCAGGCAACACTGATTTTGACAGAGCATTTACTGGATTTTTACCTTATACTAAGGTCATCTAGATTGAATTCTTGCCTTGGAATTAATTTTGTAACATCTTACTTTTCCGTTTCCTTATCACTGTATTTATTTTTAAAAAAGTGTTCTTCACCCTCATATCTGAGAGTATCTGTCAGTTAATATACAAGCTCCTGATATCCTTCCTAACCTCTTAAGGCTTATGAATCATTCTTGTGTTGTGTATGTAATACAACATGCTCTACCCTTGGGAGCAGTTTATCCTTCCTGCCTGGACTTAAATTGCAGTCTGCAGCATGACCTCTGTGAGATAGCCTTGAATTGATGGGCTTTTATAACGCTATCACTTCCATGATAAGGCACAAATGCATTATGCCTTTATCAAAAGAAGGAACAATAGGCTTACTACAAGAAGTCTTCTTTTAGGTATCCACCAAGTGCTTGAGTGCTTTGGTGCCTTGCTATTTTTTTTCATTGATTTCATTGTTCAGTGAAAAATCTTCACTCTGCCAGTCTCTTGAAGCCTATTTGAAATTGTTGAATTATTGTGTCATTTGGTGATTTTTAGCCATTGTTTTCTTAAAATTGTTACCATTGGTTGTGCAGTGATGGTCTTAACCATACCACCTGTGTGTAGTATGGTGTTGTTTATATACACTTTTTGGTAGCAGTGTCTTCATCAGACTTGCCTATTTCTTTAACCATTGCTTATTTTTCCTGCTAATCTGTGTATCTTTGGAGCCTGCTAAAAGAAATTATATTTTTCTCTGTGACATTATGTAGAACTTTACTCTTTGTGAAATTTTCTTTTGTCATTAATGCTGTTCATTTGAACAGGTTACTGCATAATGACTGTGTTGTAGTAATGTAATTTGTTGAAATGATGGAAGGTAGGTGACAAAGACGATAAATAATTTAGCTCTTGCAGCCAACCTGCTGGTACTGTTGTAACTTTGTAAGCTCAGTGAACAAATTTTTCAATTCATACTTTATTGCATGGACTGTGGTAAGCTTTCTCAACATAAATCTGTTAATCCTTGAAAATCAAATGGGCTGTATTTGTGTCAAATCACTTGGCTGACCATTCTAAGAAATACCTGGCTAGTAGTGAGCTGGGCTGTGAAACTCATTAGAAGAGGAGAGGGACATGAAGTTCTGGAAGTGACTGTAGGGCTTCACAGTGTGTTCTGGAAATAATCAGATATCAGAAAAATAACAGTTCTGCAGTGTATCACTCTTACCCCTGAACTGTACTCAGAAACTCTAAGAGGTGTCTAAATTAAGTCTCTGAAAAACCTCAGACTTGAAATTGCTTTAAGGAAAAGAACAATCATGAAGCTCCTTAGTCATTCTTTAAATGAATTAGTACATACATATTAAGAAAAATGAATAATTCTTGCTATGTGTTGTGTATGAGTCAGCAGTAGCAGCAGATCAACTCTAATAGAGGCTGGGAGAAATCAACTGCAGTTAGGCTGTTTATCTGCTTCATCAATCAGCTTATTTTTTTATTTCCAAATTGTCTTCAGATATTTCTTAATGACAGAAAGAGGAAGAGTGGTGCCAAAAGCCTTTGTTAATTGTTTCCTCACCAAGAAATTTCCAGCCCCATGGTATCAGATTAGCTAATGCAGTTATTACCCAAAATGTTCCTTTTCCCAGCTTTTGTTCTAGCAAAGCACATTATGAAATGCACATTAAAAAAAGGGGAGATTACAAGAGATTGCAGTAAATATTGGATATAGCTTTTTTTAATTTTTAAAAAGGGCATTTGAGTTTCAAGTAGAGTATGTTATTCTGAAATGTTTAATATTTGATTTTTCTAATGAATGAAAAGTTCTCTTTACCTTGGTACGAGATATAATTCGATACAGTTCTTTTAAAAAGAAAGAAGGAAAATAAGGAAAATGGATAGTGCAGGAGTTCTTGCTAAGTGCAAAGAATTTTGAATTCATAAGTGCTTAAGGTAATTGTTTGATCCAAATAATATCCCATGAAAACATAGAGGAGAGCTCTACTTGTATAGGAGACTATAAGGTTTTCAGTACCTTAAAGTGAATTAACACTTTTATCTAAAAGTAGATGAAGTTACCCTATCTGAAGTGTTACTGTCTTCTCTGAAATTAATTACCTAGATATCTGAATGCACAAACCCCTGATTGATTGATTGATTCAAACTGCACTTTAAAATGATGATAGGAAATTGTCAAGGCTGAAAGACGGTTTGCCATGACTAGGCTTCTTTCAGCAGGGAAGTTAGGTCAAATTTGGTAAATCACAGCAAGATACCTTGGCTCTCAAAATATGGGAGGAGGTTGTTTTCACGCATTTCCATATTATTGGCTTTTTTTCTGGTAATGGAAGAAGGCATGTATTACATAGTAATAATGTTTTTCATTTCATTATATAAAATACAAAAACATGTAAAATAAGACTTGAATTGTATATCCAGATATTCCCTTTGCAGTACCTGAACTCATCTATACACATCACTTCCTATGTAATGACACACCTGGTTGGTGGGAATGTATTAAGATCGTGTCACTCAACAGGAGTGACTTACTTAATTGATTACTTATTAGTATTTGAAGGGTATAAATGCTGGGAGGCAGTGTGCCTCCCCTAATAATTGCCTTGGCAGTATGCTACTGACTCTCACAGACCTAACTCCCTTTCTCTCCTTCACATGCATTTTCTTGGGTCAACAAAGATGAAGGGAGTAAACCTTTCTTCTTAAAAACATGTTTACAGTCATCAGTGTTAATTAATGTGAATTTATATCTTCATATAAGTTTTTAAGCCTAGATAATACAGCTCTGCCTAGGTCACAGCTTATCTTAACAAGAAATAACAAATATGTGAGTTACTCTTACCTGATTATAAATAAAGAAACTTCAGAGAACTACTTCTGGTATAGATCTGCTTGGATGTCTCTTAGATGTCTCCTGCAGTTTGAGTTTGCTCCAAGGACATTAACAGGCAGGATGGTATTCCTCAGTGAGTCAATTGTTAGGATTTATGTTGAGTATGTTTTTCATATGTGCCTATCTGGCATAAAAATATTTGAAAACTCTTGATTCAATAGCCTGGCTGTTAATATTTCCATCAGAAGAAAAACCTTGACTAGAAATTGTAATCAGTGTTGGAAGCAGGCTTTTTCTTGAATTCACAACTGCTAGGGGCAACTGATACGAGTATATCCCAGTGACAAATACATCTGATGGAGTAACACAAGTGTGGTCCCTTCTGCAGTACAACTGCAAAGTAAGTCACAGCTGCTTTTCCCTTGGCAGCAGTCACGCCAACCAGATGAAGTCCATGTTGTTACAAAGGAGTCTGTGTTCTTCTCCTTAATTACATCTTTATTGCACAGGTCTCTGTGTGGTGCAGCAGAGCCCCTTTGTACACTGAAGGTCTGTCTTCTGTCACTGCCAGTTCATTTGGGTTCATTTGTGTCTTAATCACTTGCTTGTTTTAGCTCTTTGTCACAGTTCTCTCTCATTGCACATTTTTTCCCAGCATACAGAAAACACAGAAATCTCCAGTAGGTGACAAACTGAAAAATTTTAGGAGAGTGTGCCAAAAAGAGTAGATATTAGTATGTCTGTTGATGCCTTGGTATCCACATGAGATGCAGCCATCTTGTTGGCCTAGCAATCAACACACATCAAATGATGCAGCTAGATTGAAAAATATGGGATTGTCATAATGGGAATATGATGGAAACCTGATATGGAATGATGAGGAAAACCTGTTGGTTGCTGTGGAATTTTTGTTTTATTTTAAGTATCAGTGGATCCAAATAAGAAGTTGTAAGTTTGTCCCAGCAAAGCTTTTGCTCTTACTTCAGCACCAAGTGGTGATACGGATTAAGCTTCCTTGTAGGAGGAGAAAAGCTGTTTTTGCTTGCAGCTATTTAACCTTTTCTTATTTTTTTTTTTTTTAGTTGTGCCTGATAAGTTACTCTTTAACTTGTTGGCTGTAATCAATTCCCTTTTTGAAATCTCTGGGGTCACAGCATGTTCTGTTAGCATTATGGCTGTAGTATAGCGTAGTAGTCACAGGGGAACAAAAAATTACTTTCCTATTTTGAAACATGACATAACAAGGCATGGATGTAAGCCTAAATTCAAGTCCTCTCACACACTTAGTACTTTGAAAATTTTCCCATTTCATTAGTTGTGTTTTGCTGTCCATAGAATGTGATAGAGTTGGCCAAATACCAAGCATATATAGAACTAGAAGTTTATCACATAAATTAAATTGCTTGCTTCATTGGGTTTAAAAGCGTGTCAGGGCTTAAGAATCTTGAACTTTTAAGTAAATGGGTTTTAAATGTGAATGTTCTTTGATTTTTGTCTCTGCCAATGCTAGACTTTTATTGTAGCAGGAGAAGTCTGACATGGATGGAACCAGTGTGTACACTGAGGGAAGAGGGCATCATTTTGCCTCATGGTTCTTTAGAGTAGGACTGTGTGAGAGATGTTTGCCAGATAGAAACAGCGATGGATATTCTTAAAATGATATCTGGTAGCAGTGCTCTTCACTTAACTGGGATTTGTGCAACTCCATGCCGTCTCCCATTTAAGACTCTCAGATTGCTCTCTCAGGAAATTGTGTTAATTAGTTTGATGATGTGACAGTTAGAACATTGTAAATTCCCAACAAATGTTTCCTGTCCAATAATTGGTTTTCAGTATTTCCTATCTTTCTTGCTCTTTATTTCCTTCTCCTATCACGTATATGATTGCTCTTCTGGAACAATTCCCTGCTGACTGAAACACATTATGTTGTGCAACACCATAAGATGCTGTGACTTAACTACATCACTTTCATTTATTTTAAATAATTGAATCTTTTTGGAGGTGTGACCTGCTTATTTGGTTCTATTTCTGATAATTTGGGAAATAAATTCATTTTGTGTCTGCTGAAGTCAATCTTTTGAGTATATTGAGTTGCATGGTTCTTGGCTTTCAGGAATGCTTTATGGACTTGTAACTAAACTTTGAGAACTAATGCTATTAAATGATACAATGTTTATTATGCTGTTAAACTGATAGATGCCTTCTGATAAGGAAAATGAATTGACATTTAGTTTATAGTAATTCTGTAACTACAGTTGCTCAGGCATGCTTGCAAGATACATTTCTTGCTTAGTTATTCAGCTTTCCTTAATGTTGAGAGGCTAAATGCTTTGGTAATCCGTGTGCTTATCTTTATGGCCTTCCCTTCAAGGACAGGGTCATTCACCATTTAAAGGAAACAAAGAAAATTTAAGGACTTTATTCAAGGCATTTAATATGAATATTGAGACCACCTCTTCATTGAAGAGATCAACTGAGAAACTTCTGGTAGCTTTGTCTTGAATTTGAATGTTTAGTTGTGACATTTAGCTTACACATGTAGACAAAGTGGGGAAGACTCTAAATAGCAACAAAAAAAGTCATGATGGAGTTGCACATTAGCCTTCTAGCTTTCAACATCTTCTCACCCCTGTCCTGCATTTTCATACACTGTTGATAGTAATACTGTGGTGGCTCCTATTTTTGAAGGAAATATGGTAGCAATCCTTGTTGTATAGAACAGGATATTAAACTAAGCTGTAGTACAGAACATTGATAAGGAGTCAGTGCTGTAGATACTTTTCCTCAATCTGCTTTTGAATTTATGAAGTTTCCAGTTTCTTTAGTATAGTGATTGAGTGTAAAGAAGGGTAGTGCTGCTTACTTGTTTACCTTGTTAAAGAACTTTCCACTCTCATCCCAGTTGTCGCTATGGGATGTTCAGCATTCATGAGAAAAAGCTTATGAAGAGAGGGGGAAGTTTTTATCAAAGGGGTTTAGCTTAAAGATGGGTGCATTTTTGCCTCTCTAGGCCAGCTGTGCTATGAGAACAGTGGGATGCCTCAGAACACAAGTGGCCCAAGGCTGATCCTTGGTGGGAATGTCTTCCAGCTACTTGTATCTACTCTCCGGGAAAGCACATAACAGCACAGATATTCAGGTTTATAGGGTGCATTGAAACTCTACGTGAGATTTCATAGAAATAACTTGAACTGATCTGTGCAAACACCTGAGCTGTGTTTGTTAAAAGTGAACCAGATGATGGGTAGGGACTGGTTGCAAAATTGGCTAGAGCCCTATAATGAGAGTTGAAATCTTTGGTTCTGATGAGTTTGAAAGGATGGGTCAAGATAAAAAGAAATCATAATTTGTCACTGATGGGGTATGTTAAACGTGTTATTAGTTATCCGCTTAAAGTATAAAATTGTTCTAAAATTATTTTTCTAATCACTTCATTTTTTTTTTTGCTGATTTCACTTCTTTCTCTAATGTCTTGCTGGTGATTTTGATTGGTAAATTTTCAGAAGACATACATTCTATTTTGTATGGAAGTATGATTTGAAAATGGGCAGTAGGCAATAACAGGCAATATCATGGATGTCCAGCTTTTAAAAGTAATTTGTAGAACTTTAGACTGAGTACTCTCTATTAACAAAAAGATTATCAAGAGTAGCAGTGCTATGGTAGAATTTATGATTTTTTTCCTCATGTTTGGCAGTGATCATTAGGTTTTTATACAAATTGCTAGAGTATATATTTTTTCATTTTCATCACAAGTTAACATGGGTCTTAATTTTGAGGTAGAATGATTTGTAGACTTCTTTTTCAGTAACTATAAGATGAGCTCTACTGTCCAGATGTCCATTATGAAAAATGTCTATTACAATTGACTCTTAGTAAGTATCTGATAAATATCAAGCATCTTAGTTGTGGAATGGAAGTTGTATACTTGATCATCAGGTAAAAGATAATTTTATTTTTTCTGTCCCGAAGTGCAATGAGAGGCAGAATTCACCTGTGACTTCCCCAGGATCTTCCCCTCTTGCACAAAGAAGAAAACCACTTCCAGACCCCCTGCAAATCCCACATCTTAGCCTTCCACCTGTACCTCCCCGTCTGGATCTGATTCAGAAGGGAGTAGCACGGTCACCGTGTGCCAGCCCAACCGGGTCACCAAAGGTGAGTGTCACTGAACCAGTATTTCTGCATAGAAGAATTCTGAGAAATTGCATTTGCTTTTTTCCAAGGTAGGCTTCTTGTTTATTTGATATAGTGGACTGTTTCAAACGTTTCCATGGATTTTGCTTTGCCCAAAAGAACTTTAATTCCTTGTAGCTTAAAGAAACTTTACATTAAATCCATATTGATGAAGTATCTTCTCTTTCCATAATACCTTGTGTAGTTAAATGTTTCTGGCTGCATGAGTTGGTCAAATATGACTTCAGTTTGTCTGATGATTGTGTTGTACTTAGTTATGGTCAGAATTTTAAAGATGTTGCAGTAATGGATCAGTTCTGTAACAAACTCTGATTAATGGAAATAAATAGAAGCTAAAGTTTCCTGAAAATAGACTTAAAGGTCATTATCTCATTAAAATTATATGTTTTCCTTTCATGATGATTTATGTTCAATTTCCACAGTGTCCTTACAAGAAAAATACGTGCAGATACACTGCTTTCAAAACCTTAAATGGCATATAATAGGACTCAAATTTCAAGGGAAAAAATAATGATGCTTTAACCAATATGATTGTATGCTATGTTTTGTAAAACTAGTGATACGAAAGATTCAATGATTTTTTGAGTGGATAAGCATGAAAGAGAACAAATATTTTTCTTGCTCTCTGTAACAAATTGCTTGTTTTATTGTAATTGCTGTTTAGAGAGAGGGAGTTAGATTAAAATTTTTAATTTTTATATGATAAATTCAAATTCACATTCAGGACGTGACTTGAAACCTGTGTGCTCATAAAAATCTAGTTTGAAGCACCTTGTTTCTTTTGTCACGTTTTTACTTTAAGGTTGAAAATAATTATTTTTTTTTAGATTTTAGTGGTTTATAATTCAGAAGAAAAAATAGAAGTTTGAATAGTTTCTTTAATCTTCTTTCTTAACTTCCTATATTATGCAAAGGAATTTATAACACTTTGAGGATATACACAAAACATATGCCACATCCATTAAAAATTGGTTCTACAATAGAGTTTTTTGCAAGAGTTCATGGCTTTAAAAAAGGTAAGGCAGGAATAGTATTAATGCAGTTTTAATTTTTTGAATTTTTTTAATGTGAAACTTTTTCATAAAAAAACAATGGTGGGGTGCAAGGGAAACAGGATGAGGGCAACAAAGAATAATCTCATGCATTAAAAGATTCTATATTAAAGAGAAAAAAAGATTATTTAGTCCTGCCAAAACTTCTCCTTCAGGAAAAAAGCCCTCAGCTTTTCTGTTTAGCTCAAGTTAAAAACTATAATTTATAACTATAAGGTATAACAAAAAATCTGGATCAGGTTATTATTTTCCTGTGTTTACAGTGAAAATAGCTATTTTACTTGACTAGCCAGTGAGTTAAACACTTCTTTATTTGTTTTACTTCCTTCTAATATGCATAGGCCTGTAGGTAGAATAATTTTATTTCCAATTTAAGTCACATGGTGAGGTACTGCTTGAAGAATAGTGCTGGGCTAGCCACTGAAGTGAGAGCAAATGCTGTTCTTACTTTAAAAGTTCAGTGGCCTCCATTTCTTTCCATTTAAGTGGTAATAATATGCAGGCTTACCAAAGTCCAAGAAAATTATACATTCCCAGGGAAATAATCTTTCCTGTATTTCTTATGGTAGCTGGAGATAAAACATTTGTAAAGACCTGGCCCTACTGTTACTTTGTAAATTTGCACTAGTGAAAATGTTTTGGTTTTGTCAGATTTGTGCAGCAATGAGGGTTTTTTCCTGATAATTTGGGTTTCAGCTTTTTAATATTAGCATACATAATTTTAGACCACATTTAACCATTTATGATATAATTTGATTCTTAGAAAGCAAGTATTCTGACAAATGTTGCTTGCAGATAAGCTAATTGCAAGCAAAACTACAAACTAATCAGGTAACTACCTGAAAAACTGAGCTGCAGTTCAAGCAGATTCTGCACTCTAACACAGTGCATGTCATGTAAAGATTGGAGTCATCCCTGAGTATATCATTAAAAATGAAATAATTGTTTCTTCTTCCCCTTGGTCTCTAATCATTGCTTTTTATGCTCATTTGCTGTCAGTGAGTTACTCTTCTGGGATTTTATTTTGTGTGGGATTTTTGGGTTTCTTTTCCACATCAGGAAGCCTGGTTTTTCCAGACAAAATTCATTTCAAGAGATGAATAAGTGATTCAGATGATCAAAGCAAAGGATACTGGAAAAAACTATGGGTGAAATAAATCAGTTTGAGTTAGTTGTGTTTTCTGCTTTCCACTCCTTGCTTGGGCTACTCGTACAACATCAGAAGTGGGGGCACGCTTTCTGCAGAAGGGCCGGCTTGTCTGCGGAATGCGGGCAAGGCCTGCGTTTAACCTCCGGGCAAGTACTGCCCTGGTGCCAGGAAAGCCCCAGTCAGAAAGGATAAAGCCGTGCTTGCTCACGAGCAGCATTCATGCCTCTGTGTAACTTCTCTTTTTTCGTAACCTCCTGTGTTGTTTAGTCTTCTCCCTGCATGGCGAGGAAGCAGGACAAGCCTTTGCCGGCGCCGCCGCCTCCCCTGCGAGACCCTCCGCCGCCGCCGCCGGAGCGGCCCCCGCCCATGCTGCCGGACAGCAGGGCGGGCAGGCACCTGCACCACCCCGAGAGCCTGCCCGCCAGGGAACAGCAGCCCCTGCCCGCCAGGGAGCAGCCCCTGGAGGCCTGGTGTCCCAGGGACGTGTTTGGGACAGGCCAGCTGGTGGGCTGCCGAGGCGGCGGCGATGCCTCCCCCAAAGCGGGACTGACCGCCGTGTCCAGCGGGAACGGGAGGCACGGCCGCCTCAGCTCCGAGCAGGGCTTCCTGAGGAAACACAGGCGACACGAGCTGCCCGCAGAAGGTGCCAAGGTATTGCCACTGAACGGGGGGTCGAATCCTCAATTCACACCCTACTGCAGCGTTGTGGTGCCCTGCCTAACGCGCTGTTTATATTGGCCAGTGTTGGTTTGTGGTTTCTAAGTCTTTTCTGTTGATACTTAATAATAGGCTGCTCATAAAGAAGTAATTTGTTAAATACTGTAATTTGTAAAGCAATAGTACATGAGGATCTGAGTTACAATTTCCACATAAAACCTTTGAAAAATACCTTTGAGAGAATATTCTAGATTTGCTGTGGTCTTCTAGCAAATTATCCATGATAACAATGTATCCCTGTATGCTGTAATAATGTAGCATCTCAAGGCCACTTCGGAGCTGTCATGTGCCAAAACCGTATGCATTTTCTGATGGAATAGTAGATGTTTCAGTTAGTTCTGTTGAAGATGATGTGAATTCTGGCATTTAGTGACTTCGGACACTTCCAAAGCCATTTACAGCTGGTCAGACTTAGCTTTGGAAAGAGATCAAATTCTAATGTCCTAAGAAAAAATTCCTAGTTCTGCTCTAATCAGTTTTATCAAAGCAGCTCAGTAATTTATTCATAGAGGTTATTAACTCAAAGCTGCTCTCTTTGTTTGCTTGAAGACTACATAGTTTCTGCAATACTGCATAGCTCTTGCTTAGATGGATGGATTTGTGGTTAAGTCATCATAGTTAGAAATAATTCTTTTCATCTCTTTGCTTTTCCTTAGACCACAAGCTATTTAACCTTTGTATCTCCAGTTTTTTTTTTTTTGTGTGTATATATGTATATAAAGCAAGTGTCTTCCCATACACACACATATATATATATGTGTGTGTGTGTACATATGTATGGGGTTTTTGGTTGTTTTGAAAGTACATTACTGAAATTCAGTTACTATCAATAAGGGATGTTGACATATGTGATGGAAAGTACTTAAGTCATCTATGATGTTATATATAATTAAATTATTATATAACACTTTTCTCAGCATTGAGGCAAAGCACCAAAATTTTACTTAAACCTAGGCTGTTGTTTAAAATGCTGCAGGTTTTTAAAAGGATAGATACTGGGTTTATATCTTCAACTTCATGTGCCTTCATGTAGCGTTCTTGTTGTGGTCTAGCACAGTACTGAAGCTGATGGAATGAATAATTCTCAAATTAGAATACCCAGTCAGTGTGGAAGTGTAGTCTGGAGAAGTTACATATACATATCTTTAGCCAAGTACTGCTTGAACTATTTTCTTCAGGAGGTAGATCTAAACCATTTGATTTGAGGAGGCAGCACTGAATTACCATTTCAGGCTATATTCACATTCATGAGGGAAACATGGAATGAATTTCCTTCACTGATTCATATATCAGTTGTAATATAAACTCTTTGCTATTGGTAGAAGCCAAGGATTGGGAAGACAATCCTGTGGGTAGAGGATGGATTCTGGCAGGCGCTGTATCACAGTGTTAATAATTAATATGTTTAGCGTGCTGTACCCGTTGCTTTGCCATTACACTTCATCTCTCTCACTTTGGAATCTTGAAATCTTAATTTTCCCCCAAGCAGTTCAGCTGTAACTGAGTGTCTGTCTAGTAACTGTCATGTGAGACTTCTTCTCTTGGTGAAGTTTTAAACTAAGATGCTCTACAGCTCCCAAATGGGGTGAGCTGAAAGGCCTGAGAGTCACTTCAGAGACAGCTCTGTGGTGTGAAAACTCCTGGGAAAGCCTTTACCCACAGGTTTCTCAAGGTCTATTGTGTAGTACCTAGTTGATTAATATTCATGGTGATAGGAGATACCCATTGTAATACTTGTGTGCTTTTTAGGTTTTTTCAAATGGTCATCTGATAAATGAGGAATATGATGTCCCTCCACGGCTTTCACCCCCTCTTCCAGCTGGCTCTGTCATCCCTAGTATAAAGTAAGTTAACTTTATCTATAAAAGTGCTAGTTAATGTTAGATAATAGCACCAACTCTCTGGTGCTAAAAGAAAAAGTGGGAAAAAGAAATAAATTGACTAATATAACTTGATATGCTTTCCATGAATTTTCATGTGCCTCTAGAAGGGAAACATAAATGGTATTGATTAAGTGGGAGTAGTCCTAATGTTAATTGAACACAGCATGTTTGTATAGGGAGAGAGGATAAATTGTGGCAGATCTTGCTCCCAGGCATTTGGCAGCGAGAGCAGATACTGTCTGGTTTGGCTTCTATTACTACAGGAGAAGTGTGGTCAGAGCTGTTTATCACAGGAGATGACAGATTCTAGGGGAAGTGCTAGGGCTAAAAAATGTATTCTGTCATTGTTCTGCCCCTAATCTAGTCACACTTTCTAGGCTTTCAGTGCGTGGAGCTTTATCCAGGGTTCACACTATCGTCTCTTATTTGTTGTGGCTAGAAAACAAGCAACCAAAACAATTTTATATAATTTTAAATATGATCAACCTTCCTGAGTTCCAGAATATGAGAAGATTTGCAATCTCAAGTGCAGACTACTGTTAGTTTTCCAGTAAAATGACTGGATTTATTTTTGAATAAAGATGTTGATTTCATAGTAAGTATCTTCAGACTGTGAATGACACAAGATTTTGTACAGAACAAGATATATTTAAAGTTGAAAGCTTGGAAGTCCTATAATATGGTTTGTCCTTTTCTGTGTTCCTGTAGGGAAATTGGAGCATATCACAGTAATGCTATCCTACTTGTTTCCAATGTTCTGCTTGTGATTCTTGCTGTTAAATAATATAATTGGACAGTCAGTTCATATTAGTCCTGAGAACTTTCTCATTCCATTTTTGTGTTCAGTTAGCTTTAATATAGAAGACAAATATATTTCAGCATTTTATTAATACACTGAGTTTTTTCTTCCTGAGCACTACAATAAAGGTGCAGTGGAGCATTGACTTTTTTATCTGGCAGCCTGTTTTCTGGTGGAGCAATTGCTGAGGTGAAGTTCCCCATGCCTACTTTCAATTCAGAAGAAAATTTTGGAATATTACCTAGACATACATGTAATTAAATGTCAGGATGTAACCTGACAGAGCTGGGATCTCACAGGAGTTCCACTTGGATATCTCAAGTAATTAGTGCCCTCCTAGTCTACTTATTTTATAACACAATGCTAATCTGTATAGGGAATATTCTTATTTTTGTGTTTCATAGCAAGGAAAAACATCCTTCTTCATGAAAATCCCATTTTTTCTTCTCAGATATTTGCAGATGTAGCCCAGAACCAAAGTACAGTATACACAGAGCATTGGAAAGTCCACACAATATTGTAGCAATATGTACAGGTACAAAATCCATGTCAGGCCAGTCCAAAGCTAGAATGTGAGACTTCAGCTTGGTCAAAAGAAATTCTTTCATTAACCAAAGACTTCTGAATAGAAAACTGATAAATTCCAGGAAGAAGGAAAAATTTTGATTTGCGAAAACCAAACTCCATTGATTTTTGAGGAAGAAATTAACTTTCATTTCTGTTTTGGATTTGTACTTACACCTTTTAAAAATTACACTGGCAATTTTAGATTTTGATTTTTAAAATGTAAAATTATCAATACATAATGTTAGAAGTAAGAGGTTCAAATTATCTAATAAATATCACATGGAATGACTGTTAAAAATTGTTCATAGTATGTTCTTTCTTTAAACACTAATATGTCTGTTTTTTATTTTATTTAAAATTAAGATTTGGTCACCACTAGGAAATACGCCAGTAGCCTATAATATTGTGTGACAATATGTAGGTGGAAAAACTGGGGAGGTAGAGGAAAAAAAAATCTTTAGAAACAGCAATTTCCACCAACCACAACAATTGCTTTCAAAAAAAGTAACTCAAATAATATCTATCATGATTTATTTGGAAATGTCAGAGAGAACATTTTTACAGTCTTTTTTTTCTCCTGTTGAATTGACTATGCTCAGCACTCATAAATGTTGAACTATACTTGATTCAAAATACTCTGCTTTTCGCAACTGTGCTACTCCAATTAATTGAGCAAGTTGCTCATTTTTTTCATGCTCTCCAATCTGTGCAGTGTGGTGGGTTGAGAGCTGGTTTGTTTCATATGGCTCCAAGGCATTCTGTTCTTTCTGGTTGTTATCACTCTGTAATTCCAAACATTTGACAGAAGGTTACATTGATCATGTATGAAATGTCTTATTCTAAATAACAAGGAGACAAAATGACTCTTACTTGAAACTTCTCAGTTCTAAAATGTCCCTACTTAAATAGTTTGACCAGCTTTTAGTAAATATGTTACAAATATGACTTTTTTTTTTCCTAAAAATTACATTAATAGAAAAGCACTGGAGGTTTGGGGGTTTTTTTGATTTTTCTTTTTTTTTCCCCTGGAAACAATGCTGATTTGTTTTTGTTTTACTAAAGTAGTTACTATGAACTGTATTTCAATAATGAAATATTGGACTCTCACTAACTGAACATCTGATTTTTATTTTCCACTCAGCCCCTATGTTTTTGACTGGACATGTGAAAATAGTTATTTTTAATTGGACTTCTATAATTATGTCAGACTTTTTAAGCAGTTTGATCAAATTGATGTATTATTCCTGAAAAGATATCTAAAACTCTTATGTCAAAGATACAGAGTGATTCTTCCCCAAAACTTCAAAATTTTCAAATTAAATGGTGTTTGTTTCATCCTGGTGAGTAGCTCCCATTTTGCTACATCAGTAGCAGACTCTGTCTCAGAGGTATTGTAAACCACCAGTGGTATTTTGCATGAAGGAGCATCCATTTTTGAGTATGCAGTGAAGCATCCAATTCCGAGCGCCTTTTGCCATCTGTAAATAAATTAGGAGTGTTCAGTTGCCTTCAAGTAGTTGAGGGAAAAGTAGCACCAAAAAGTGTTTCTCTTTCTCTTGCTGTCTCTTCCATCTTGCTAACAATATTTTGAAGGTGAAACCATAGTTCCATTAGAGCAAACTGTGGCTTGGAATTCCTGCATCCCTTGAGATCAGCCTTTGGCATGGCACTTCTTGGTGACAGAAGGAGCAGGGCTGACTTGCACCTTCCAGATGTGTGAGAGGACACGGCGTGTCCTCACTCACAGCTCGACAGGCCAGTGAAAGGGTGAATGTCCTCTGCATCACTGAGCCCTGCTGAACACCTTTTGTCCTGAATTAACTGCTATTTAGTGCTTTTGAAAAGTGCAAACAGGCTGAGTCTTGCAAGTGCCTATTTAGTGCTCTAATTTTTCTTGATTCACTAGTTTGTGCTTGCTTAAAGTAGCTGTTTAACTCCTAGAAGGGCAGCTGCCCTTTGCTCTATGCATTCTCAGTGACAAAAAGTCTGCAACTCTACAAGTTTGTTTGTCATGGTGCTTTTGTCTCCATATATGTAGCAAGTGTATTCAGGATGTTTGGGCTAAATAAGAGTATTTTCAGTATTATGTGAGGTCAAGTACCTATCAGCTAAAGATAAACCAATGTTTTTATCATCTCCTTAGGTGCCCTGGTCCTTCAGCAAATTCTCTGTCTGATAAATCAAGGGAACACCCAGATGATGATGATGAATACAAAATTCCTTGTTCACATCCTGTAATATTGAGCTCACAACCACCTCATGGTCATAACATAAAACCTCTTGCTCGGTAAGGTAATTTAGCAGCCTTAAAAAGAATTTTTTTACAAAACCTCTGCTTTTTCCCCAATTAATTGGATTCAATGTCTGTAATGATGGTTAAACTTGTCTGCCTTCTAAGCTTGGATTACCCATGCTTTGTTTCACTTGGCCACTGCTACAGATACAAACCTATGAAGTTCACATCATTGTATCTCTCTTGTGTCAGAATTGGGTATTTTCTGCCATTGGATACCATTTCTGCAGTTGGGGTCTTTTTTTTTTTTCTCCCTTACATTGAGGTTTTCAAAACTGACCAGGAGATTCAACCCCTAAAACTTGAAAATTTAATTTTAAGGCAAATTGTGTGACTGAAATTCCCAGTTAGGTTTGAAATTCTTAGCCTTTCACATTTTATATAACTCAATTTAAAAGCAATGCAGCACTGAAAAGTATGTGAACTGGCAGCTCTATGTACATACTTTGATTCTCTTTTTGTCCAATGTGTAGTGTGTCTTTTTAGCTTTTTGAGCCCGTTTGGCAGTATATTTTCTTTATGCTTCTCAGGAAGAGAACCTTTTTTAAAATACAGGTGGAATATGTCTCCTTAGCTTGAAATATGTTCTGAAACAATACATCCAAACTTTCACTGTTCAGGATTACTAATGGATTGTGGCAGGGAGTATTGGAGCGGGGGACGTGGCAACTGCAGGCTGTGACATTCCTGCTGAACTTTGTCCCTTAAAAAGATATGGATGGCTGGATTTATGACAATAAGTCTGGAGTCATAGGGCAAAAAAAGGGCAAATTTTTAGTGGTCTTGTAGGTCACAAGTATGATATTAAAATCAAGTACTGATCTAAAAAATTTAGACCTTCCTGTGACTAAAAAAATCAGTGACATATTGCCATTTTTTCCTCTCTTTGTCAGAATGGGATGTTGGGGACCCATCATCAATAAACCTCAACATGTCTCTCACCCCAGAATTAGCCAATAATAATTTTTAGACCTTTTAAGTCAGAATTTAAAACAGGTACAAAAAACCTCATAATATGATCATTCTTTGCATGCAGGTTAATAATTCTGTCATAGAAATCCTGATCCAGGCATCACTGCATAGATATGAATATTGTGCAGTTGCCAAAGCTTAATGAACTTAAGTACTTAAATTTTTATCTACTCTATAAGACTTAAAAAAAATCAATGATAAATAAAACTCGACTGAGCAAAAAAATGGGAAGGAAGAAGAAAAAAAATTCCAAGGTCCTAGTCCTTTTTACCTATGCCATTTTTATGAGATCGTATTGTGCTTCTCTATGGGAATGATGCAGATAGATTCAAACTGAAAGGTTCTTGAGAAAATAAGCAGCTGGAGAAATAGAATCTTATAATTTTTATTTTACAGAAAAAAAAATCGAGTGTCTTCAGTTGGCTGCTACAGTATTTTACCAGACCCTTAGAATGCTGATAGAAGCTATAGATAAAAAGATGATTTCCAAGTTTTCTCCAGTTTTTACTGTGCATATGGTGGGGCTTTTTACATGAATTCAGGACTTGCTACAAATAAAATACCTCATTTTGCTATTCAAGTTGCTCCGTGATTAAAACCACCACCTCCTCTTAGGCCTTCTGATAAAAAATTTAACTCAAACCATTCTCCTAGGCATTAAAGGAAAAAAAGTAGTCTGGTGTTTCACATACTTAACATGTCTTCTTTTAGCTAATGTCACTGCTTAGATGTGAAAGCTGAGATAAAGTTTTCAAGGAAGAATCTGGTTCCTGGTTGATGTTGTATTCTTTTAATGCATTTCATTAAGTAACATGGGAGGGGTGTTTTGTTTCAATGAAACTTCTCATTATTGTTCAGCAAAACTGCTGTCAACTTTTTTTTTTTCTTATGTTATAAATTTTTAGCACATTTCAGTTCTTTCCACTAGTGTCACTTTATCTTTCCAAAGTGTTAGTCCCTCACTTCTTGGATAGTACTTAGAATTTTCAGTAAGCTAAAGAGCTTAAAAATTTTGTCAGAATGTTTTGTAGGTTACAATTATGTAATTGTTCCATTCTACTTCCAAATTTGTGTTGCCTTTTCTTTCTTTTACCTGTAGATATGACAATGCTAAAAATATTTCAAGAATAATACAAAAAAATGATTCACAGTCTTTCTGGCAGATCAATTAATTGTCTGGTTTGTTACTGCAGAACATCAGTTCAGGAATAAGAAATAAAAGGAAGGAATTTCAGCATTACTAATTAGGCTATTATTAGAAGAATGTTACATTATTACATATGCTGTCTTTCCCCAATAAAGCTTTTTCCAAAAGGGGAAAGGACAGAAGGCTTGCTTGTTAGTACTCATTAGATGCCCTTTTTTTTTGGTGTTTACTGTTAATGTAAACAGATATCTCAGCATTGTTCATAAACTGATCACTCAGCTGGGCTCGTCATGGACTGAATACTTCTGAAGTGCTGCCATGTTAAGTTACCTTGCTGCCTGTGGCTAGTTACATTTTTGAAAGTGCAGAATTGGTTACAACTAGAGTAGAAAATATTCTAAATTACTTAGTGTATATGATGAGGAGTCAAAGGAAGTGTTGCATCTACTGTATTTGAAAGATTGAACCAATCTAATGTCAAAGAAAGAAACAACACTTCCTCTACCACTTCTCTGGGGGGAATTAATTTATAGAAAAAGATCGCTTACCATTAGGGGCTTCTGTTTGTTTGTTTGTTTGTTTTTAAATCTTGCAATTATTCTTATATTTATTTCATTACTCCTAGTTGTAACTCTTGGGACCACAAATGCAATTCACTTCCTCTTTATATATTTTAAATTATTCCAGACCCTTATTCATTCCTCCTTTCTATTTGGCCAAAGCTGATAGGTTTATTAATACTATTGGTAAAAACTCCATATCTGAAATGTTAGCTGTTTGTAACTCTAGCAGATTTCCCAGTGTTTAATAATAATGATGCATAGTGGAGTGGGATTTTTATCTTTAAGCTGGAATTGCTTAGCATGGTGGCCTTTTTCCAAAGCAAGTCTCTGGTTCTTTCTGAATATACAGGGCCCACAGTTCCAGTGACCAGAGCAATTTCCTGGTTCTTTCGTATTTTTAAACAATATTTAACATTATATAAAGATTTGTCCAATATTTTTCCCTGCCATATTTGAACAAAGTCTTCTTACAAAAATAATCTCCAATATTTTCAACAGGATTGTAGGCACTCTTTACTGTTTGGTTGGAAGCTTTTCGTATTAATTTGGTACCGTTGTTAAGTTTTGAGGGCAGAATTTGCTTCCTTTTAAAAAAAAAAATCAGTAAACTGTGATGGAAGTATCAGCAAGGCTCAGTTTTTTTGATACAGAAGTGAACAGGTTCCTGCAAAACTGCTTTGGCTAGTTCAATTTTGGGGTTTTCACTTTTTTTTTTTTTTTTATGTTTAGCGAAGTTGAGTTGAAATTTGTTATTAGTGTGTATTGTGGTGTTCTGTTTGGATTTTTTTGTTGTTCTTACATTTTGTTAAGTAGTTTTTCTGTGTGGATAATTACCAAAATCCACATTTCCCTTTTTTCATAATTCTGCTAGGGAAAATTCAGCATCTGGGAAGGTGAACTAAAGTTGAGCCTGTGATGTAACTGTGTGAATAGAGTAATGACCTGAGCTCTGAAGTGAGGATTGTGTTTAATGTTAGTTCTTCCTCTGACTTGTATTGCAGCCTGTGTTATTTTAAGCCGTGTCAGTACATCACCAAGAAAGCAGCATAATCCTTCAAAGCAGTTTCAGTGAGGGCTAACCAGTATCTGCTCTCAATATCTAAAAATGTAAATTTTAAAATCGATGTGGCTTATTGTCCCTGACTTGTTTCCGTGTAGTGAACTGCCAGGTACTGCTCATTCAGGGAATTAATGCTTGGCTAAATGGTTGATTTCTTCCTGCCTGATGTCTGTCTTCAGGGTGTGTGAGAATGGGCAATGTGCGAATGGAACACACGGTGCTACTTCCGAGACAAAGAGATCCAAGCATCCAGAGTCGGGTACGTTCCTGTTTCTTTCGTTGTTTGCCGAGAAGATTTGCTCTGTGCTGCCCTAGGGGTGCAGCAGGAAAACATTCACTTCTTGTGGTTGTGTCATTCAGGAGATGTCTATGATGCACCTACTGCTCCGGTACCTTTGCCTCCTGCACGGCCTCCTGCCAGAGACAGCCCCAAACACAGCTCTTTGCTCAACAGGACACCCTCCGATTATGATCTTCTGGTGCCCCCTTTAGGTTGCAGACTTTTTGCTGATTACATGTGATGGTTAACTCTGCCCAGATGAACTAAATGCCATGTTTACTGAAAAACAGCCAGTGTTGAGTATGTTAGCAGTACCAAATAGGCTATGAGCTAAATATTACAGCTGTCAGTCAGTATTTGTGTCATTTGGAGTGTGTTTGTAAGGCCTGACTTGGGACAGGCAAAAAGATATACTAAATCTGTATTCCAGCTATACAGAAAAATAAAATCCATTTTCCCTAAAATAAATTTTAATTGTCCCTTACTAAGAAGTTTTAGCATTGCAATTTAATGCAGTAGTGGAGCATTTTTCCTACTCTAGCTTAAGTAATTCCATTTATTTTATAAAATACAAAGAAGAATGCAAAAAAGATGGTATTTGAGTAAAAAAACCAAACTACTTAATTAAATTAATGACTTAATTTGTGGGATTTTTTTCCCCCATCAGGGGACAGTTCAAAACTCACTGCTGTCTACAGTTACCAAAAGCTCTTTTTTTCCAACCCTGGTTTCTGTTGTTCTAGACAAAAATCAGTAATCTGCATATGTATTGGTGCTGTGCTTGGGAACCACCCACACCTTCATTGACAAACTCAGCTGCATGGTTGTGTCTGTGTGTATGTGTCAGCATCCAAATTTCTGGTTCCATAAAACCTTTTGAACATTTGCCTTGTTTTCCTGCACTGTGCTCCTTCTGGTCCCTGAAGTGCTCCTGAGATGCAGGAGGAATGAAGGCAAAGAACACATAAAAATCACAATGCTTGGTAACTCTAGTCCTGCTTGCATCACCTTTATATAAGAGGTGCATTCTTTTGCCAAGCTCTAGAAAATTCAGTTTATATCCGGAGTCAGAGCTTCTGACCAGTAGATAGAGTTAATACACAGTAAAAATGTAGCAGATTGAATGCAGTCAGCATTGGTGTTTGTATATAAATACACTTGCTTAGCCACTGAAATACAGCTGTTATTCTACTGTGATACTCAGTGAAGCTTTCACTGTAGTACACTCTTGGCAATTGAGTAACTAAAAGCAATCTCTCCTTCCATCCCAGAAAAGAAACTGAGCACTGCAAAAGGTCATTCAGAGCATGTTTTAGAAGAGGGCTGTGGATATTAACAGTCAGGTTTACAGTTTCATTACTGGAGTCACTGAACTGCTTAGATGAACCGTAGGAGTAAAGGCCTCAGCAGCCAGAGAAAAATAAAGTTTAAGCTTTATTCTTTATTCTGCAGTTCTTAATGAAGTTTTGCTCATCTAAAAATTCATTTCTAAACTGCAGGTGAAGATGCATTTGATAGCTCTCCCCCCTCACTGCCACCACCACCACCACCTGCTCGGCACAGCATGATTGAGCACACAAAACCTGCTGGCTCAGGGAGCCGACCCTCTTCAGGACACGAACTGTTCCTACATTCTGGTAAGAACACAGAGAAAACACCATATTTTATTTTATTTTCCTTTACTGCAGAAGCTTATCTGTTCAGTGATAAAGGTGTCACTAGGCCTCAGAATTCATAATACAAAATATTAAAAAATCAAAATTTTAAATGGAGGAGGTGAAGCAGCTCAGATGATAGAAAGACTTCACTTTTCATTTTCACAAAGTAATAAAATGAGGTCAATATTTTGATACCAGGCTAGAAATTTTGTAAATTGTAGGGTTTTGTTGTAATCTGTAACATTAGTCTGTATCCTTTTGTCAACTCCGTTGTTTTCAATAGTAAATCATAGTTCATGGGGGTTATTTTCAAGTTGAAACTTTGAAAGAAGTTGTAAAATAAGGGAAAAGCATATTCTGCATTGTTAGAACTGTTGTAAAATTTTGCTACAAAACTATATTGTGAACACAGTTGCTAGGTCCTGGGGTTCATAACCTTTTTGCTAAGTCAGGTTTTCACCTATCTGTCACTGCTAATCACTGTGATGCATTCAATCTGGTATTTTGCTTATAAAAGGTACGAAAACTGTGTTTACAATTCATGATTTTTGTCTTTGAGTTGAAGAGAGTTTGATTTTCAGGTTGATGAAGTTGAATACATTTGCTGATTATCATACAGATTACAGCAGGATTTTTGTTGGTTATAGTGCACGTCTGTTAAGTGATTTTTTGTTTATATTTCTCTGTGGAAGCTTTCAATGGATGTTAGTGTCTTAAGTTTATCTTTTCTGTGAATGTTTTCAGGGATGATCTGCCTTGTGGCGGGGTTAGATATTTTCTTGCCCCTCTCTGTTTTTCTTAGAAGCTCTGTGGAGAGAGAGAAAATGAAATGCTTTGGTGATAGTTTCACAGGAAGGGCAGAACGTGGGTGACAAGCAGTCATGTGCAGCTGTGTGATGGCCTGACAGGTTCTCTGGTGTTTGGCTGACCTGTGTGAGTGGAACTCGCTGTGGAATGAAAGGGAGCTACTTTAGGTTGAAATGCAGTGACCTTTTATGGAATGTTTTTTGTTATGTATGCTTTGCCATCAGTCAAGGCCTGACATTGAGTAATTTGCCAAAGCTTTGTGTATTTTATAATGCAAATTCAACTGAGTGTGTTAGTTTCTCATCTAAGTTGCTGAATGCATCCAGGTGAAAAGATTTAGCACATTACAGAATTTGAAGGTTGATGTTCGTATATACAGTGTCGTTTATCTTCTACACTTCAAAATAAAAACAATGTAATGTTCAGCAGTCTAGTCTGAATGGGTGCCTCATCTGATGCAGAAACACACTCTACATTGTTCAGTTCTGATGGGAATGCAGAGAAAAAATAGAAGCCCTCACACACAGGTACACAAAAGCTCCATCTGCCTGTGCCCAGTTCCCAGAAACATTTAGAGTTTTAAATGTTTAAGTGTAACTTCCAAATAATCTAAGAACTGATAGTGTTAAAAAACATTTAACAGCTTTAAAATAAATATCTGGAATATGTATCTACAGCCACGTATTGTTCTTCATATTTGCATAAGGAATACAATCGTACAGCAGCAGCTCTCATTAATCTTAGCAGTGTATTGCATCTACTTAGGCATGCATGGTTGTGTGAATTGGTCTTTTTTTATTCATATGGTATTTCTAAAGCCATATTACTCACTTTGCATCTTGTCACATAATCTGTTGTAGAAGATTTATGATGAGTTTTTGATGATTGGTTTCCATACCAGTCTTGAGGGTGATTTCTCAGCTATCCATCAGAGCCTGTCAGATTAGAATAATAATCTCATCATCAACAACAGCAAAAAGTTGCACTCACATACAAAACAAACACTCTGCAAGCACTGAGCCCAGAGCAGAAGCCGGATCCAGGATGATGTTGCACTTGCTCAGCAGCACCTTTGGTAGCCAAAGAAAAAAGAAAATGAGGGGACAATACACCAGAATTGTTTATTTCTGTCATTTTTTAAATTCTGTCCCTGTAATATTTACCCATAGCTGGGGCTGTATGAATAGGAAATCAGCCCTGCAGTCTTTGTGAGCTGCAAAGCATAGAAGTGTAATGAAGCTCTGAGTAAACTGAATAGCTGGGATGTTTCTAATTGTGCTGCTTCAGGCACTGCAGCCTCTTCCATGCTTTGCCAGGCACAGTCCCAGCAGTGTCAGGGTTGGGTGGTTGAAAAGCACCTCATGAAGAGAGCACAGTCAGTGCAGGACAGACCACCTTTAAGCTGTGCTCCTGTGTTTGTCACTTCACATCATGCTTACATGTGTACTATGAACGCTGAATTTGGAGGTTTATGTGCATGTGCATTAGGGGACACCTCTGGTTTCATGGTTCCTCTGCATGATGAGAGGCTATTCTAATCCTACCTCCTATGCTTCAGCCCTCCCTCAAATAGTAATTCTGATTATTCTAAGACACTTTTTTTATTCTGGTGTCACAGATCCCCATTTTGACCCAATAACTGGTCATGTTCCTTTGCCACCTGCTCGGAGAGGAGAACATGTCAAAACAAACAGGACATCTCAAGACTACGATCAACTTCCTCCATCCTCAGGTAAGGCAGAAAACTATTCTTGTAGAAAATTACAACTGTGTGAAAAAAATAACTTGCATCCATAAAGTCCAATGAGTTTTTTCCCACTCACTTTATTCAGGGTGTTTTGATCTCTCGTGTAATGCAAATTATGACAATGATGTAACTACTTTGAAAGCTGTGGAGTTTTCCTGCAATTCTTGTACTTCTGGGGTTGAGCAATTTTTAATTTTCCTAAATTACTGCAAGATACTTGGTAGTTAAGAACTTGGAGCTTTCTGGTGCCACTTAATACTTTTTGATCTGTGTTTCCCACAGCCATCTTCTAAAACACTCACGTGTCAGCTTTTGCTATAAATATCATTCTAAATCAGCATGATATGCAGCAAGATATTCCATTTAATTTCAATTAGATGAAAACTATGTGATAGATCATGTCATTCTCTTAATTGGAAAGTTGTTTTTACAGTGGCAGTAATTCCAAAGGACAGAACTGATGAGCTGCAGGATGAACTGATTCACCTTCATCTGTGATTTAAAAAGACAATGTAGAGAGTGTAACTGTGTTCAGAACTTTGGTTTTGCATTAGTTCTGAACTAATCAGCTCACTTAAGAAATTCTTCATTTCAGTGCTTTTGCAAGGTGATTCTTTGAACTAGCTGAAAAAGAAATGGAGTTCACTCTAAAATCTAATTATAATTTAGCCATGGGGTTCCTAGAGTAGCATGGGCAGCGCTTTAAGTTCTCTGCTTCCCTTTCACTGTTTTTAAGATTGCTGTCGTGATGTTTAATCCTTAGCATCTACTGAGTAATTTATTCTAATTCAGGTATCCAGTACTGAGCACTTCAGAAATAGTACTCAGCCATACAGCCCACTCCCCCAAAGGCATGGTTTCTCAAACTTCTTATAAACAACTGTGTAGAGTTGTTACAAAAAGAACAAAAAAAGGAGATAGGGCTTGAGTATGCTGTGGATGAGAGACTGGACATGAGGTGGCAATGTGTGCTCAGAGCCCAGAAAGCCAAACGTGTCCTGGGCTGCATCCAAAGCAGTGTGGCCAGTGGGGCAAAGAAGGGAATTTGGCACCTCTGCTCTTGCTGTCATGGGACCTCACCTGGAGAAATGCATCCAGCATAAGAAAGACATGGACCTGCTGGAGTCAGTCCAGAGAAGATCACCAAGCTGATTAGAGGGATGGAGCACCTCTCCTGTGAGGAAAGCCTGATACAATTTGGATTGTTCAGACTGGAGAAGGGAAGGCTTTGGCATGACCTAATTGTGGCCTTCCAGTACATTAAGGGGGCCTAAAAAAAGACAGGAGAGGGATTTTTTACAAGAGCAGGTAGTGACAGGACAAGGCAGAACTGAAAGAGATTAGATGAGGTATCAGGAAGAAGTCCTTTACTGTGAGGGTGGTGAGGCCCTGGCACAGCTTGTCCAGAGAAGCTGTGGATGCCTCATCCCTGGAAGTGTTCAAGGTCAGATTGGATGGAGCTCTGAACCATCTGGTCTAGTGGAAGGTGTCCCTGCCCCTGGCAGGGGGGTTGGAATTAAATTGTCTTTAAGGTCCTTTCCAACCCAACCCATTCTATTATTCTATGATATTGCTAATAATTAGAATATTTTACCTAAGCACAGCCAATAATAAGACAGAAAGGAAGAAGAAAATTAAGCCTCTAATAGATGTCTGCTCTATCTTGCCGAACTTAGCTATTCTGTAAGATATAGATTCAAATGATTGGTTAACTATATTTGCCTGCTGCCTCATTCACTCAGTTGGTCTTATGAAAATGCTTGCTTGCAAATTTGGGTTCCTTTTACAAAAATATATTGGTGTATTTCAGGGTGTATTTCAGTTAACACCAGAGGAAATAATGTAATCCACAGTGTTGCAAAATACAAAGATAGTGCCTAACAGCTTGATGGAGCAGTGTGTGCAGTGGGTCCTTCCCTCGCCTTCTCCCTGCTCTCTGAGTTCCTTAGAGCACATGTCCCCTGGGTGTGCTTTGTCCCTGTACCCCAGGAAGGTGAGATGGAGCTGTTTGCCACTGTTCCACAGAGGGCCTTGCACAGCAAGCCCTTCTCACCTGCTTCTCTGGTGCTCCTCAGTCTGTCTTGGTGAAAGACCAGGAGAAGCACTGAGGGAAGAAAAGAAGGGCATTTCACAGCAGAGAGGAGCAGACAGTTGGCATCGTTACAAAGAGCCTCTCCCACTGTGCCACAGAGCTCTCACCACGTTTCCCATGCTTTTTAAACACTTATTAAATGAGCTTGTGTCTGCCTTTGTACTAACCCCTTACCTAAGGGTTCAATCTGGTGCTGAATTACAGAAATGTGAGCAGTGGAGGAAGCTGCTTGTGGTAGAAGCTGTTAATTGAATTGCACAGTTAGAAAATCTATTTGAATTTTTAGTTAGACATTTATGGTGGCTGAAACATCAGAGGATGGGAGGTAAGGAGGGAAAGTCCTGCTTAATACCTATATCTCAGTGTCCAGATGGACATGCAGCTTAGGCTTAGTATCTTTAAGCTCAGAATCCAATATGATACTCAGCTTTAGCTGAAATTTTATATGGATGTGAAGATATTGAAAGAGATGTCAGCATCTAAAAAAATAATAATGGGAATTGAGAGAGAGCGCTGAAGATCTCAGGGTATCTGTGCTATAGAGAGATGTCGCTGTAGCGAGAATAAAATGCCTATGCTTCAAATCTGCTGACAGAATTAAAAATGACCTTTCTAAATGATGTGATTGCTTAACAAAGTGATGTGAAAGCTTCAGTGAAGTGAAGGTTTTAGACAAAAAATAACCTCAGTTTTAAGCCTGTATTAGACTGAGTCAAGCAAAAACATTCCCATGTAACACAAGCATAGGGAGGGATCTGATTTATGCATAAGGAATTTATTCTGTACTTCAAGCCCAGGGAAAAATGTAAAGTTTGTAAATTAATTTCGTTCCATACTGTATAGAAATGAAGCCCATAATGGAGTGTATATATTAAAACAGTTTGAATGTTTGTGAAAGAAAAATGATTGTTTTTAAATGATGTGTCATTATTACAAAGATACAGGATATTATTCTTTTACAGTCTTGAGTTTCCTAAAATAAGTGAAGTGAGAAATTTCGACTTGTTTCTGATTCAGTTTTTAGTGATTAACCGCATTTCCTGAGCTATAGTTGATTTCTCAGACAAGTGTTTCATGGATCTTCCACACCTTCATGGCAGGTTTGGATCTGCTTCAGAATGTTTATCATTTGCATCATTCTTTTTATCTTCAGAGAGAAAAAAAAATCAAAACAAATATGAAGTAGCCCTTAGTACGTCTAAGTCTTAGCCCCTTAGTGTAAATCTTTAATCAAATTTCTTTCATCTGTTTGTTATATGAATATCACGATCTTGCTCAAGGTACTACTAACTTTCTGAATTAAGAAGTGGAATTAAATTTTACAGCAACATGGTTCCAAATTGATAGAAAAACTAGCTTGAAAGGAAAATACACCTGCATTAGACATGCTCTTGTGTGAACTGCTTTCGTTTATCTGAGGTGTTTCATGCACTTGGTTGAATTATAGTTCTCTCTGTCCAGTGTTATGATAAGGTTACAACAAGAATACTGAAAATATAACATTTCTTCCATGCCTGAAGAACTATCTCTGAAGTACTTCGCACTGGAAAATGCTACTGCTCTCAGTGTAAGTAAACAGGAAGCATCACAGCCAGAAATTCCTCTAATTTATCTATCAAAGTCACTGTTGATAGGACTTGTTAAAACCCTTTTTGAGGGATTAAAGACTTTTTAATTTTTTAAATACTTTGCTCTTGAAAGTGTTTTCTGCGCTGTGCCTGCTTGTATTTAAGCTTCTTATTGTGGAATCAGTGAGGATAAAGGCGTTTCAGTAAAGTACCAAGTTTACTTGAGCACGAAACTCTTGACTCTGAGAAGATTAGTAAGTTTGAATATTAGCTTTTCTTCACCAGCACATCATGATTCTTAGTCACTAGCACTGACTGTGAAGGTAACCTTTCATAGAAGATAAGGAACGGGGAGATGTTTCCAAAGGGGGAATGCAGAGGAAGGAGCGTGCTCTGTTCTCATCATGGGAGTAATTGGGCTAGAGGTCTTTTTGAGAAACCACTGATTTATGTACTTACGTTTACATAAATACATGTACATGAAATGAATAGCCATTGAATGCACAGAATTTGCAAGATGGACCAACAAATTAAAGATTTTTGTCCTTCAAGTGTATTTGTCTGGATTTCTCTTCTACAGAACTTACGGTCCTCAATAAAATTGTGATCAAATTTGTGTTTGCTTGTTTTGACTCAAATTTGAGTCTTGCTTGTTTGTTTATTTTTGTAGGGGTTTTTTGTTGGTTGGTTTTGTTGTTTTGGGCTTGTTTTTTTTTTAACTCAGAAGTTCTCAAACTATGGGTTGAGAGTGGATAACCTTTAAGAGTTTGGCTGGCTGTTTTCACTGTCTTTGCTCTTTCAGCATACTTTATTTTTCTTCCAACTTTAGATAATCCAGATTGTAAATTGCATGTTCCTATCATATTATTAAAATAGTATATTGCTATGTTATTCCCATTTAGGATGTTCTTGAGGACTTCAGCTTCTGTCAAAATTTTAAAATTAGCTGTATTGGTTAAAATAAAATATTTCTTCATGTTCCTTTAGAATTTTACTTTTAAAACAGCTTCATGGGGGTTGACCAACCTTTAACACAGTCTTAGGCTAATTTGTAATGATTTTTATCTCTTTTATTTGAAACAGATGGTTCACAAGCACCAGCCAGGCCCCCTAAACCACTTCCTCGGAGAACTGCACCAGAAATACACCACAGGAAAGCATACAACTCTGACAGTTCCATGGAAAATGTGGATGCAAAAATTGCGAAACTTATGGGAGAGGGCTATTCCTTTGAAGAAGTGAAGAGGGCACTTGAAATTGCCCAGAATAATGTTGACGTGGCCCGCAGTATCTTAAGAGAGTTTGTCTGTTTTCCTCCACCGGTCTCCCCACGTCTCAATCTATAGCAGCATCAAGACTTTGTTGGAGCTTATGAATTCTACAGATACACGTGTGGATTGGGGAATGAGAGGAAGAACAGAATGGAATATTTTTCTTCTATCCTTACCAGAAGGATGTTTGTTTCCAGCCGTTTATCAAAGGCTCCTGGCTGCTCTGATCAAGACTTATAAATATGCTGAGGCTTATGTATTTTTGCTAGCCATACTTTTTTAAATCAGGGTTGAACTTACAAAGTAATTTAAAAAAAAAGTTTACTTCCCTAGAACTTTTAATCTGTGAAATGCTTTTTCTTGTTTACAAGTTACAGTTTTCTAGTTTGTGCCTGTACTATGTCCTGTTCATATTCCCTTCTACTTGTGGTCAGTTCTGCTGTAGCATTCCCAACAAGTTTCCATGCTGACCACTCCATCAACTAAATCATCACTTTCCGGAAGTTCTGTGTTTCTTTTGGTCTTTTTTTTTTTTTTTTCTTTTACAAGATGCTTTAATTGTTTTTTGCATTTCAGCTCATCAAATGCAAAAAGTATGTGGCCTTCACTACTGATTTTTTTTTTCTTCTGAGATTCCTTTGCTTTTGAGAGAGGAAGTATCTGAATGTAGAACACATTATTCTGTGAACTGCCTTTTTAAAGGTATTTTGACATTAATGTTGGGCAGCTTTCTGTCAAACAAGAATTCCATGACCTGTAATCTCAAGGTCTTTTATATATAATTTCCACAAAAATATCCCAACCAACAAATAAAACACTTCATGCAGCAGTGATACTGAGTTCTCACATGTAAAATCTCTTTCAAATTTGAGTATTTGGTAGCAGATGTTCACAAAAAGCCAAATGCACATGGTAATACTGTGTTTCGATTCCACTCTAATGGCACTGCTTCTTCATGGCAAGACTAAAAGGAATCTTTTTCAATTATATTAAAGGTATTCAGGTAAATTCCAGTTCTAGATTCAGTAAATTAGAATGCAGTTAATGTTTTGTTTGAGTGATTATCCTGTGGTTCATTGTGGCTTGGATCAGTTTGTATTAACTTGGAAACTTTAAATCTTTGATGCACTGTTAGTTCCAAATGCTACTGTACCAATATTTTTCGCAAAGTTCTTTAGTAACCTCCCTCCCCTGTACACTTTATAATCCTCAAGGATGTGTTTAGCACCCAAATTCATTACTCACTTTCCAGCTGCTTAGTTGGAAATACATTTTTGCTTTACTTGGTTGGTGATACTCCAAACTTTGACTTTTTTTTTTGAGCCCGAACTGATGCAAGCCAATTTAAAAATCTTCCTAATTTAAAAAAAAAAAAAAAGAGAGAAGACAACTCTATTCTGCGTACTTTCAAGGTTGAGTCCAAATATTTTCAGAACAATTCTTATGAATGCTGCTTTCTTGGGTTTTTTAGGAAACTTGGAATTTTTTTCCTAATACGGTTGAAAAAATAAAACCATGTGGTAGTTAGAATATTTTTCTCATTTTGAGATGTGACGAGTATATGAAAATTTCCAGTGTGCCAGGCTGGGTGTGAACTATATGTTCATTATTCCCTTTCAGCTGTTAGTGTTCTCTTTCACTCTGAGCAAGTGCTGGAATTTGTATCACTTACAGGATCAGATCTCATCAGCCAGTGCATTTGTTGTAAAGATGTTTTTAAAGGCAACACGTGGCTGAACTGCAGGATTTGAAGGAACTGAGAACACCCATTGGAAATTACTGTGCTATCTCAAAGTCTTGTTGTTTCATTAAAAAACTTACTATTAAAACTAATGAAATTATTTTGTAGCATCACAAAGAATAGTATGGATATCATTAATCTGCTGCAGTGATAAAAGTTGATCAGGAGAATACAGGGTATAGGGAAGAGCTGCTGCTCCATCTGGATTTAAGCAAATGCTTCTGAGTTTATGTTCCAGGAAAAGACATTTGCATTTCCTGTAATTGTTCATTCCTCAAGTACAGCTTAGGAAAAGTTTTGGTGTAAGTTATATTCTGTGCTTTTGTCTCAAGTTAATCTCTTTCCTCTCTTTTGGGAGAAAGTTTTGTGTAGTATTGAACCCTCTTGTTCATTTGGTTTGTTTGCAACATGACTGTAGCATTTCAGCTAGCTATGAATTGAAAATGATTCATGCTATTAAATTATACACTCTGGTTGTACTGGAATTACTGAAATGAGGTTCTAGCATAACTACCAGCATAGCAATGATGACAGTGAGAAAAAGAGCACTTTACAAGGATGAACAAACAATCTGCAGATTGAGTTTTGAAATTTTGAATTGTAATGAAGAACTCATGTTCTCTTTTTTATGCAGCAGCTTAGTACAAATTACATCCTTATATTTCAGTTAGAGGCTGGAACTGCTGCCTGATAGATTAAGGTTTCTTTCTTTCTGGTTGTGACCACCATTTACACTTTTTTAAACAAACAAAAAAAAAAGTGTTAAAAAACCAAACTTGATGAGCAATATTCTGAGTGGTAGCTTGAAAAGAGTTCCATGAATCTTTAAATGAGTGTATTAAGAACACTTCTAAGTAGTGGAATGTGCAGACTGTTTCTAACCTGTTTTGGTTAGCAGTGTTAGAGTCTTAACAGCAAAATTGCTTTGCTAGAGTGTTGATGTTTACTCTGCAAGAATTAATAGGCTTAAAATAAATTAATCTGGCTGCAGTCTAGTTCTTTAAAGACATAGTTCTCGAAACATGTTTTTAACCTTTGAAAGACTTAAGGGTTTGAGCCTGGCAGTGTGTTAATGCACTTAAATAACTTTAAGGAAGACTGACTTGAATGAGAGTGCTTGGGTGAACAAAGTTGGTTAAACTCAGAAACATTTGCAGTCTTCAGACCATCCTTGTGTTGTCTGTGGGCCTCACCTTTTCTCTCCTTTTGGCTAAGTTGTTGCATTTTGAGCAAACTGGCTGAATCAGAAGTTGAGCAGAGCAAGTGGACATCAGCAGCAAAGATCTTTTCCAAAGGCTGTGTATAGGAAAAGATTAAATTGTGTTAAAGGAAGCTAGTATAATTAGCCATGTTAATGGCTTGTCTGGAACCCTAAAATGGCCACTGGTAAAATTGGTTAATGTCCAGTATCTCAAGAGTGCATCTGGCACAGCTTTTTTATAATGTGAATTTAGGAAGTTTTGTACCAGGATCATTTCTTCTGTTGTATTTCTCTCATTTTCAGCTTGAAGCTTTACTTTGCACTGACAACTCTGACCTGAAAGCATATAAATTTTTGTCTTAAATATTGACAGATTTTGAAACAAATGAACACCATGTTCAAAGCAAATTCAGGTGCTACCTGATGACCTGGAATTGAGCGCTTTTAGGAGTGACTTCTTGAAAAAGGACTTCAGCAGTTTCCATTTTTGAAGGATTTTCTTTCAAATAACTATTTTATCTGAAAATGCCTTTTATAAACTTGTCTAACGTGGCAAATTTAGTGATGTGTTCAATTAATTTATATTTTATTCAACATTCTTTTTAAATTTTGGTTATTATGTATGCTCAAGTTCTTTATCTGTTCATGTAAGGTATTTTATAAAATTAATGTTAAGAGAATGTTGGGTTGGTCCATGATTTTTCAAGACTCTGTCTCCCTGTTGTTGAATATTATCACTTTTCATCTGATGCTTTAGCAACATAGCCTGTCCTGTGTAGGGGCCTTAAAAAACATTGGTTTTTAAGCCACAAAAATGAGGCCTTGCTCTAAAAGAAGGTGAATCGTTGCATTGAGACATGTGCTTTATATCCCCATACATTACCTCATTTCTAAATTTCAGTAGTAAAACTTAATAAATTGGCAGTAATTTTGGAATGTGCATGTAATAGTTGTATGGCAGAAAGATGCTAACCATTAAATATTTAGAATCCAAAGCGGTGAATGCATAGTCCGACTGTATATTAATTTGCAGGATTTTTTTCCTGAAGAAAATTACAATTAGCTGACATTGATATTTTTTTAATAACCTGTGCATTTACATTCTCAAACATTGTACTCTTAATGTCAAAAATATTTTAGCTAAAACTCTTTTCTTTTCTTTTTTTTTTTNTTTTTTCTGTTGCTGTATCCCAGCATTCTGGAAAAAGTTTAGAAAATCGAACCTCTCTACTGTGCATGACAGTACAGCTGTTACTACTTAAACCCAGTGCTGTTCCCTGCAGTTGGGTTAGACCTTCAGTGCTGAGATTTTCGTGGTACTTCCCTCATCGTGTTAAATCTTTGTCCAACTGTGTATGTCACTAGTCATACTGCTTATTAGAGAATCTGCCCATTTGGGATGCTTGTCTTTAGTACTATAGGTGCCTATTTCTGTCATTTTTACTCTTCTTATGTGAAAGTTAGGTGTTACTTTATTGTGTTACAATCAAATTTTAGCAGCTGAGTACTCTAGGAATGTTTCAAGAATTTTTGTTTGGTAGACCCAGTCATTATTCTGTATGAGATACTTGCCTCTATTTATCAGTTTCAGTAAATTTCCATGAGGAAATTGATATGTTTAGATTTTAAAACACTGTGTGTTACTGTGACATCTGAACATTCCATTTGGCCTTAAATGATTTCATGTGTAGCAGTGGAATTTTTTATTCAGAATAAATGCTAATTCCCAAAGCTTAATCTTAAATCACAAAATAAATCTTAAATTTGTGGAACTTAATTGCAAAACCATCTTAAACTTAAAAGTAACTTAAAGGAAATTAAAAAGAACTTAAGGAACTTAGAAGACTCAGAATCATGTGAACTGTGACAAGATTCTTGCTTCATAGACCTGCCAGAAGTAAAAGCATAAACCCATTGAATAGTGATCTCACTGTGAAGCTGCTTGCATCTGTCTGGATCTGTGAAGGAGTCAGCCAGTCCAGCTACAACAGTACTGCTTGGAAAACAGCATTTTGTAGCCAGCAGGATGGCAGAGGAGCAGATAACTAGGCAGAAGGAGATAATTTTGTAATAACAATCCCAGCCCCTCTCTCCTGTTGCCGTGTAAGATTTAGCTAGTGTGAATTGCCAGGAGATCTAGTGCACATGAAGGGGTGTGTGTTATGATTTTTCCAGTTCTCAGCTACTGTGTTCCTCACCAAGGAAGTGTCCTTCTCTGAGGACATTGTGTCTTATTTAGAAGTAACACTTGTTTAGGAACAGGATGCCAGGGTTTTAGCAGCAGAGGGAAGTGTGAAATAGCATTCTGCTCAAAAAGTGTTTGGATGCTAGCAAAAGCTTTTTAAGGATTTCAGTGGAAACACCTCTGTTTTCAAGCTCATCACCGTGGCTTTTGAAGGATGTGTATGTATGCTGAGATGTGTGTGCTGGTCTGGTGGAGCTTGCAGGAGAGAGGATGCCAGCCTGGGGAGTTCAGACCTAGGCTGTGGTAATCATGTTACAGAATACCTGCTCCTTTTGGGTAGCTGAATCTGCACAGTAGCCAAGCTACCACAGTCATCCATGTTTTACAAGGCAAGTTTCTGTCCCTGTGTAGCTGGGGAGGTGCTTTTTTTACTCCAAAAAAGAGAGCTTGGCTTCTGTGCACCTGTGTAATGATCAGGGCACTGAAAGTAGTATCTGCTCCCTAGTTCTCATTTGACCACAGTGCAGAAAGTGCCCGTGGAGAATTCTTTTTAATTTGCTAATGGAGTGTCATTGTATTTCAAATTCTTTACCAACATAAGTAAATTTACATCATTAGCCTTTCAGAAATACCTGTAGGTAGTGGTTGGTAGTTTTCTGAAGCTGTTAATTTGCTTGAACGTGTGACTCAAGTGCTTCCTCTTATTTACATTGTTTTTACCAATTTATTGTGGTCCATGTGAAATTCTTGGGCCTTAATTTAAAAGCTTTTATTCTCTTTTCATTGGCTGTTTTCAGTAGTACCTTTATTACCTAGGCTCATGCACTAAAATTCAAATTATCCTGCTCTCCTGCATCCCAGCTTGGGCCATGTTCAGCCTGACCTTTGTCCCACAATGGGTGCAGCCCTGTGCATCCTCATCTGCTCCCTCTCTTTTTATCTTCTTCTTCCAACCCAAATCTCTTCAGTGACAGCAATCACCAGCGCATCCTTCCTCTCCATAATGACAGACACTTTACAGTTTCCCATCTCAGTTTGCAACCACATCTGTGTTTTTTCCAGAGGCCCCTCATAAAGTGTTCTGCTGGCCTTGTCTGTCTCAGTGATCATACAGGTTCCCTGCACTGCATCCAAATGGCCCCTGTGAGCATAGTCATCAAAATGGGTTGAGAATTCTGTGAGAAAGCCTGTTTTCTTTATTATCACAGGCCTTTTTTCCTATTCCCTTCTTGACCTGGAAGAGAACTCGTGTTTCAGGATTTACTTGTCAGGGGTGAAGATGAAATCCTCTTATTTCAGCAGATCCTAGTTTTGCTTCTGAGATGTGAAAAGAAGCCAACACAGATGACATCTGCTAGCAACAGTCCTATTTGAAATGAATTGTGTCTAAATATATGGGATTTAAGAAGTTTGTCCAATGAATTTGATTTGTATCTTGAAAAGTCAGAAATACATTTGCTTTCTTTCAGTATTAATTGAGGAGCAGGTGGAAAGGATGAAGTTTATAAGATGTATCAGTGAAATTGAGAACTTTCTTGCAGATAAAGGTAATTGGTTACCATGAGCGGCTGGGATAAAAGATTGACCTTTGAAATCAAAGAAATAAGTATCATTTAGCTTGAAAATTCTCACACAGAGAAAGAAGGTAAAAACACTACATCTGAATGATTCCACCAATGACCTCCAGAAGACTTTTATTCCTCATTTGTCAGATAACCTTGCCCATATGTTGGCTGTGTTGATGGCAATTTTGTAGCTTTTTAGGTGAACCAGTATCTGTGAGCATCACCAGAGATAGAAGGTTTGTGGGTTTGCATGCTGCCAACTGGGGGAGGATACACATTGTAGTTTCCCAGATTCTAACAAAATGGATGAATTTCATTAGGTTTCAAGTGCAGATTGCCCACCTGGATGAGATCCTCTAGAGAGAGAATGGCTGGGTGGTGAGGGAGGGGTTGAGAATGCAGAACCTGGCTCAGCAAGAAGGTGCTAGAACTGTGATTATCTTGGGGGAGCAGGGATGTTGCGTAATGGAAACAGGAGGCAAGGGAATCAGATGAGAAAAGATGGGTAGACATCTGATGCAAACTTAAGGCAGTGTTTCTCAGAGTGTGGGTGGAGGGGCAATTTGAGTTGTAGTGCACAAGGGTGCACTTTAGTGGGGGAAATCTTGCCATGCTTGGGCAGAACATAGTTACATGAAAAGGGCCTGCATGTATCATTCCAGAGTGATCTGTGCCATAGTTAATACTCGTTTTAGGGTTTGCCCTCACACCACTGCTCTTCACACACACACCACCCCCACCCTTGCTGTGGTCTGTGGCACAGCTCTGAAATTCCTTGTGGCAATCTGCTCAGTCAGTTCTCATAGAGACATTTTCACCTGTGATTTGAAGTGAGGTTTCCAGGCCCTTCAAGGCTTGTCTGTGTTTTGAGGTTTGGTTTAAGCAGGAAGACTATTAGCAATAAACAAACCTTGCTTGGAGTTATGCAGACTTGTCTTCATGCATTGGCATCCTTTCCTCTGATGTGTTGGTGTTGCAGAGTAAACAGCTTCCAAGATTACCAGGAGTGGCAGAGCCTTGATTGTGCTTTGTTTTTAGGGTACTGGCTGGCCAGGGCATTGCTGCAGGCTGTGAACCTGTGCCATCAGACTGGCTCTTGGTTGCCTTTTTATCCACATTCCATAACAATTTGTAAAGGCCTGAGACAGAATTGAAATTGACTGTGGCTTCATGCAAAGATGTTGTGGGTATGCTTTGCACTTTTTGCAGTGGTGTACCTTGCAGTATTCATGTCTGGTGTCACGAGCATAATGCTGTAAGACTCCACCTGTCCTGAATCCTGTGTCATTTCCATGCGTGCTCAGTGGTTGCTGTACTCTGCCTTGTGAAGTACACTCATCTCCTCTGATGGGGGGCACAGGACAAAGGCTGATTCCTTGTTAGGGATGAGCACAGCAGTGTGGAATAACAGCTCGTACACAGAGACTCCTCCTGAGGTACAAAGTACCTTAGCAATGTGCATTGATCTTCTTTGATTGATTGAGCTGAAATGTATTTTTCAGTGATCTGCCCTGTGGGACCTTGTATCATTGATGGTGTATCATCGTTGTGTTTGAGCCTTCTCATTACAGCAATATCATGCTGCACCATGCCTCTTGAGGCTGCCTGACCTCCCTTTCAAGACAGTAGTAAAGTCTGTCAGGAGAGCTGATTGAGATGTATGGAGTGAGTCTAGTTGCCTGATTTGCTAGTACCATGTTTGTGGAAGAAAAGAGACTTCAGGAGAAGCATTTTTTAATTAATTTATTTAGAGAATAGGTTTTCTTGTAGAGAAGTTTTTATAGTCAGTTTTCAGAAGCTATCACATGTGCCTTTAAAAACAGAAAGATGCTAGCACTCTGCAGTGACTTTGAGGGAACTGCATTTCTTCCAACCATTCTTTTTTTGTTGTTTCTTGGTTAGTAAACAAGTATGAAAACTTCTGTTCCCTAATACTTTCTGACATGATGCCAACTTACTGGTGCTTGTTCAGCAGTTACACTGTTTGAACAAGACTTTGTTGTTAATCTTTTGTTGGCACATCAGTGACAACAGGATAAAAAGGTTCCTCCGAGGAAATGGGAAGGAGCATTGTGACAAAAGTATCTCCAAAGGAAGAAAAGGTTAAAAAAAAGATGAAGAAAATCTCCTTATGGGAAAAAAAATACCAAAAAAACCCCAAACAGAAGGAAGACAGAAGAGGGTTCATTTGATGAAAAAGTTTATCTAGAACTAAATAAGTGTAAATACCATCATCAGCTAAAACACAAATGTAGGGAGTATACATCTTAATAATTTCATTTAATGCTGCTTTAAATTAACAAGTCTCTGAAAGAATGGGGCTTTCTTTTGTTCTTTATATTCTAATGAAAATATGTTTAGTCAATGTCTTAAGTTTAGGAAAGATTCACAAAATTAGGTGGTTTGAAATTGATAGTGAGAAAGTTCACCAAGTCTTTTAAATGAATGACTAAGCAAAGAAAATTTTGTCATTTTGCAGTTTTGTCTGAGCCCAATTTGTAACCTGTTAAATCTAGAAAGTGTTGAGACCTTACAGGTTACTTTGAAATGGGAGAACTTGGGGGGGGTTTTTTGTTTGTTTGTTTGTTTGCGGGTTTTTTTTTGTTTTGTTTTGTTTTTTTATTGAAATCTGGGTTTCACTTTTCAGTGCAGTTGTGGAAATAATTTTCCAGCTACAGAGCAGTCATGCTGTGACTATGCTTTATGCTCATGACTGGCAATAAATCATGCAGACATTGGACATGTTGAAAATTGTTACTGCCCAAATATAATGAAATTATCTTGGGGACAATTGTGATACCTCAATTTCAGGTGGTCCAGTTTCAAAAGTGACTTGCTTGTCGTCCAACATATTTTAAGATTTCTCAGTGCACTTAAAACTACCTGTGCACCCAAACTCCATAGCTGCTTTTTAAACCTGTTTATCCAGAGAAACGCTGCAATATGCCCTTGGTAGGTGTGTAGAAGCACTGTGTGTAGAAGGCAGAAGGGAGGGAGAATGGAGGGAGATGCCCTCTTTCTAGTTCTATGTCTTTATAATTAATCTCTCAAAACTGCAGAGGTTTAGTGAGATCTCTTTGCAAAGGTTTTATTTTATGTGGTACTAGTAAAGCCTGTGTGAGTTTCATTGCTCAAGAAGTACAGCTTATGTGTATTTCACTGTTTAAATACAGAAACACATCTAAAGACTGCAGAAATTTGTGAGCCAGGCCAGCAGGGCAGTTTAGGAGAGCACAAAGGAGAGCACTGCTTCTGCATTTCTATAAGAAATTCGGGAACAAATTGGACAATACTTCATTTGCATGTCTGCTGAATAACATGTAGAGAAAGGGAGACTCCCAGAAAACCAGCCTATAATGAGCTAGGAAATGCTTGCCTGATCTCTGGGCTGCATGTCAGCTACTTTGAAGCTGCAGTGGGCTTTCTTGGGTTGGAGAATAAGAAGGGGAAAGTCCTTTACACTTTGGCACTTTTTTGCATTCTACATTTACATCAATGAATTGAGCCTTATTCAAACCAGGGGATCCGTTTTACAAAGCCATATCCTGACAAGAGGAAATGTTGCTAGGACTGGCCTTTGAGTTTAGAGAGGAGCTGGACTTTGAGACTGAACCTAAAAATACCAGATAACGACAATGACAGGATATTTGGTTGTCTGGGTTTGAGGGGAGGGGGCTGACAATTATTTTCAAATATTTTAAGATAAGTTCTCCTCCTTTATTCTTCATTCTCCTCCTCCAAATTCTGTTGACTTAAATCCATGGTTTCTGAGGTATGTCACTGTTCTTTTCCCCATTGTGAAGGGGAGACTGTTTATTTATGAAAGCTCTGTCAGATGAATTCAGGGAGAAGAGGGGGGCAGGGGGAAGAAAGGGGAAAGAGCAGTTTTAAAAATGCTTTGAAAGCTATTTTAGGAATGGCAATGCTGGAACTCACATACATAGAGAGAGGCATCGTTTGGATGTAAAGCAATACCCTTGTGGCAAGCAGTAGGAAATGAAAATTGTTTATGTCTTGAAGAAACAATCTCAGTAATTTTGCTGATGCTTTGTTTGTGCTGTAAGAGCATATTGTTTCTCGAGAAGCATAGTTGTAGCTTAATTGTATAATTGGAATTTAAATACACATCATAAGTGTAGCTCCTTTATTTGCGCTCTTGAGAGTAGGTGCAATGCTGGAGATGGCAGAATGGAAGCTGCAAAACACCTACTCCTCATTTTTAGAGAGTAAGAAATTCTACAGCTGGACTGTGAGCATTGGCAGATAGGCCAGTCTGTAAGTGATGGAGCAAAGCATTGCAGGCTCAGCTTTGTTTTTCCAAGCTCTGTTATGTGGTGATTTTTTTGTCATTTTGCAAAGGCAAGAACTTGATCAGTTCAGTTTAAAGGGAGAGTCACACCATCATAGGTTCAGCAGGAGATGTCATGAAAAGTTCAGAGAGTAGGTGAAAATAATGGCATTTGCCTCCCTGTGCTGGCGAAACAAAATTCATGTGGGCCAAGGAACAGAACTTCTCATCATGTCGGAGTCTGCAGTTTGCTTCCTTTCTTCCTTAGCTATTCTTTCTCTTTTTCTTTAATAGTTCTCTTCTGTTTATCCAGACTTTCTGCATCTGTGTGATGCAAGTAGCAGTGTTGCCTATGTGAGGAAAAACTTTTTGACAGGGTCTGTTGAGATAGGACAAGGTAACGTTTGGAACTGAAGGATTGATTTAGATCAGATTGAAGGAAGAGGTTTTCTACAGTGAGGGTGGTGAGACACTGGAACAGGTTGCTGTGAGAGGTGGTGAATGCCCCATCCCTGGAAACATTCAGGGCCAGGTTGGATGGGGCTCTGAACATCCTGCTCTAGTGGAAGGTGTCTCTGCTCATTGCAGGAGGACTGGACTAGATGGCCTTTAAAGGTCCCTTTCAACCCACAAGTATTCTATGATTCTGTGATTGAGGCCTTATAAGGGAGGAAAGTTTCATGTAAAAGCGGATCCAAAGAAGTCTGTATTATGGTGAAGAAGCCCTGTTCAAGCAATTTGGACTCCAGCTCTTGCTGTGTGTTTCTGTTTCTTAAACTTCTCTCAAAATACTGAAGTCAGTAAAGACCGACTTCTCTGTGACTCACTTCTATTGATTTAAAAATGGAATCGATAGAAATAAAGTACATATGCCAAAAACCTTCATGATTTGAAATGAAAGGCAATTAAAAGATGATGATCTGGGCTAAAGTCATTAGAAGAGATTTATGCTCTAATTAATCTACATATCTTGTTTCTATTAAGCTTTTTCCTAATACAAGGAAACCAACTTTATTATTCTACTCTGACCTTTCCTCAACCAAATTTCTGCTGCCTCAAAGTCAGGAATGTAACTGCTGAGAGTTTTTTTCTTCCTGTCCACCTCAGAACAAATGGACCTCCATGAAGAAGAAACTGTCAGGATGTTGGCATTAAATGCAGTGCTTTTGGCATGACTTTTTTCATCATATTTGGGAGATAAGAGAAAACATGGAGATTAAAGACATATTGCTGTCTTTCTTGCTATTTATCTAATCCTGGACAAAAGTCTTGTTAGAGTGGTGAGACCCCAGTGAACTAGATGCTGGAAAAGTAGAAAACACAGAATAGAAAAACAAGTTTTCCACCAATAATTTTGTCCCTAATGTGAGGTAGAAACATTAGATAAATAAATAAATAAATAAATTTCCTATTGAAATGTAAAATAGTAATAAGACGAGGGAAAATTTGAGGAAATAGCCATGTAGGGGAGTACAAGCAAACACCTATCTTGACAGGCACCATTTCTTTAATACTGGCATCTGTGAAAGGGAGCATAGGAACTTTAACCTAGCAAAATTATGTGTAGTGTTGAGATATCCTTGTAGATATTTGTAAAATGCAATTAGTTTTAATTTGCAAACACCTGAAATATGGCAGTGAGGGAAGTCTGTGTACTTTTTTAAATCTAATTAGAACATCCCTTTCCTCTCCCTGTCCCATTTTCATTAAAAGCTGATGCATGTTTTTGATTATGCTCTTACAGCTGTCTTATAGTGTTTGACTGGTAGTCTCACCTCAACTTCTTCAGTCTCAGGCTTTATGCTTTTCTCTTGATTCATCTCATAATCTTCCCTCATCCCTTCTATTTGCTTATTATGATACAATTTCTCTATTATTAAGACAGAAAAATCCTACCTTCACACCCTTGCTGGCTATTGCAGACTAAGTACCACAGCTGCCAAGAGACTCTGCCCATCTCTTCAAGATCCTGACATGTCACACTGTGAACTGTCTCCTCCTTTACAATTTTTGTTGCCCAGGGACATTCGGTGACAGTAACACTCTGCTTCTTTCTTGCCCCTTCTGTCTTCCACAGTGAGCAAATGTCTCATTAGCAGCTGTTCATTAGCTGTTCCCTGGCTGTTTGTGCCAGCCTGAAGTACCTGGCCAGCTCTGTAAGTGGCTTTAAGTGCAGTCATCCCTTGTCTGCTCAAAGCATCGATGCTGTGTTGAGACCATTAAGCTTTTCACTGAGTCAGTGGTTTGTCTTTTTTCTTGGCTGGAATCGTGCTTGCCTGTGTGTTTCCATAGTTTTGTCACCTCTGCAGTGTGATGCTGAGTGGTAACTCCTAATCCACAGGCAGAATGCTCTGGGGCTGTGACCGTGTGGGATCTCTGAAGGTAAACTCCTGGAGGAGTTTAGGAGTTTAAGGGTAAACTCCTGCAGGCAGCATGGGCAGCGCTCCAGCTGCCAAGGGCTGGGGCTCTGCAATCAGGGCATCAGCCGTGCCTGCTCTGTGCAGACTCCAGATGTTTGAGACAGTGCTCATGGGACTGTCAGCCTGACATGCCCTTGTTCCTGTTACCCTTTTTGGTTTTGTTTTTGTTTAGTGACAATGCAGATACTGGTATGTCTTGCGGGTTGGGGTGAAGTGTGCTAGCCAGGAAAGCTGTGGTGCCAGCTGTCTTCCTGAGGTGAGTCTGAAGGTGCAAACGATAGAAACTCATTGACTTTTCCCCACAATCTCTGTTAACAACAGGTAGTTTCACTTTCAAACAGGAGTATACTGAACTGGGCACATAATAATATGTTCAAATGCGTAAGAGCTTGCAGATTGCAGCAGTGCAGAGAAATGGGGTTAAAGAGAACAGGATTAATTTTATAGACTGGGAAAATAATGGGTTTTCTACCTTTTTTCCCTACATTTTTTTTATCCACTTTGTAGCAAATCTTATGTTTTATAATGAAATGGGGCGTGTTTGTGTGCTTTGAAATGATCCAGTTTCTGCCTTGTAACAGCTGGTTTGTAATTCCACAGGGGAGAAATTAAGCTGGTCAAGGCTGTTTGAGAAGATTCTTTAATAATGTGCCACCTCTTTCGTGGGATATCTGCAGTATTTTATTAGGGTTTTTTTAAAACATTCTCGTGTATTGTTTGGCTGTAGGAGGTTGGTGTCTTGACTCTGTCCTGGAAATGAAGAATTTACTGTAAATGTGGTTTGATTGAAGCTCTGCAGCTGCTGTGGTGCAGAAAGTGCTGTGTGCACCCCGGGGTCTGCCAGTCCTGACAACATCCTGTTCATGTTATCTGCACATTCATTTGCTGGCATCTTTTTTGAGAATGTGTGGGTCAAGCAACAACTTAGATACTTTCCTTCTCCTTTTGTCTATTTACCTGTGCCAATCACATGCTTCACTTTCTATCAGGTGAATAACTAGCTGCAGGGAGCTTTCCAGGATGGAGATCAGACAAAAGATAAACAGGTAGGAGGCAGAGGAAGGAGGAGAGTAGGAAAATTCTTCCTGTCTGGTGTTGGGTTTGGTAGCAAAAGAAGAAATAAGAGGAGTCCAGGAACTGCTTGACAGCTCTTCTGAAAATGGTCTTGGTGATGGAGTATGGACTGTCCAGTGCACTTAACCTATCCAGGGGCATGCTCCTTCCAAACTTTTCCCGCCTGCCTTAGTTGCTGACTCAATACTGATGAAGTGTCTATAATGCTTGCCTGCAAACATGTGGGCTCTTGCTTCAGCACTGCCTTCATTTCATTTTTTCAGCAGCTTCTCTGTAAAGACTTTCTCATTAGAGTTAAGAATTAGTTCAGTATATGGATAGTGATTTCTCCCCTTCACTCCAGAGCTGTTTGACCAAAGTCTTACTGAAAGCCTGTGCCCTGTAAAACAAGGGGCCTAAGTGTGTCATCTGCTGAAGGAGCTGCTGATCAGCAGAGTTGATCAGATCTGCACAGCCCTGTGCGTGCACACAGCCCTGCCCAGGGCTTCTCTGAAACACCCTCAGTCCATCCCTCTGTGCCTGTGCGCAGAACACAAAGGACAGACACATCCTCCTGATGTGAGGAAGGTGTGATGTCAGGGTGGTAAACCTTGAAATAATACTGCTACTGTGCATGCAATATTACGCAGAAAACACAGGAAAAATGGGCTTTGTGCAGGGTTGCTTGCATGCACCAGGCACCCACTCCATGCCTCTGCCCAGGCTGCACGGAGGGGAGGGAAGGGGAGCAGTGGGGACAGGGAGAGCACAGGCACAGGAGGAGGAGCTGCTGTGGAGCAGTGCTGCAGGGTGAATGTGAACTGTGCCCTTGTGGCTCATACTCACATCACCCATGTTCCAGTGCTGCTCAGTTGCAAGAGGACCCTGGAGGGGTGGAAACGATGCCACACGAGGTTTTAATCTGGCTTCCAGAGCTGCCAGCCTCTCCTGTCTCCTCTTTTCTTGAGCCTGAGTTGAAGTGTCACAGGCTCATTTATAAAAGGGTGTCACATTACAGGGGAAAGTTTGATTCATCATAAACGGCAGCCCTGTGCTTCAGCAGATATTTTGTGAGTCTAGTGAGCCTAAATCAAGGCAGTGTGGATTAAACTGTCCCCCTGATTTCCTAGCTCACTTTTGGAGGATGTTTGTCAATCTAAAGCCCTTCTACAGCCTGGAAAATACTGTCTTTTAATAAAACTCCTTTGAAATCCTTATCCATTATCTTGGCATCTTGTAGAAGGTACAATTATGTCCCAAAGTTTGGTTGACCAAGCCTTGTTCAATGGATGACAGCTTCCAATCCTCTTCAGTAAATAATGGTTCCACTTCTGTAAGGCTCTTTTTCTTTTCCTTTTTCTATTTGATATCTCAGGCCACGGAGCAATGTATATTCCTACCAATCTGAGTTTAAATGAAGCAGACAGCTAACTTTGATTTGCTTCTGTTCCTTCTCATCAGACAAACTGGCTTGCATTAATCATATTAATAAAAATGGCATTAAAATTATCAAATTCTATAAAGGCACATGACCCACCAAGTTACAAGTCATCCTGTATGCATATTAATTACAAGTTGTCTAAATTTTAGTAAAAGCTCAAAGGAATTTTCCCCTGCATGTTGGCTTTAATTTGGAAAGCTCCCTTGTAATGCAAAATGTATCCCATCCTAATATGGTTCTCTAATCACAGTGTGCTTTAATTTTGACAGATGACCCCCAAATGCTTTAAATCCACTAAGATTTGCAGTAATTAGAATTCTTTTAAATACTTTGTTTCCTGGACTATGCATGGTGACATCCACCTATCGTCACATGGATTTCTCATGTGATTACTCATTCTCCTTGAAAAAAGAAATAAATCAAGTAATTTGTATTGAGAGCTTACCTTTGCTGCTGTGTGGTGGAGGGAGCATGTTATCATTTATCTCTTTTTAGTCACTGCTCCCTTTCTGAGTGATTGTGCTCTAAAGAGCACATTTTTCAGAAATGTTGGAAGCCCTTCCCCTCCCTCCCCAGTCTCCAAGCAGTAGCATTGTCTCAACAGCAGAGCCAGAAAGTCACTTCATCCATTCTGAGTGCTTGCCAATGGAAATAAAAGCACAAGGTAGAATTCACCAGGCATTTTTTTTCTCTGTTTCATGCTTCCCTCTCCATTTTCTTTTTATTGTAATGTTTTCACCTTACAATATTTGTGATATAATATATAATGCTTGCATACACAAATCTAGTGTATCTTTTTGGTGCAGAATATTTAGTTATTTAGTGGTTGTACAAAACAAGACGAAGTGTTGGGATGTTAATCTCCTGTCATCTCCCCCAGACTCCAAGCAAGGATTTTCTCTCCTCCTGAGTCATGATTCCTTGTCTGACCTTTGCAGAGCAGCGTATCCTTTCTCAGCTGTGTTTCACAGCCATGCTGATGGTTTGCTGCTGTTTGCTCAGCTGCTCGTTCTGCCCTGTACTGTTTCCTCTTCCACCAGCCTCTGTTTCGTTCCTAGTCAGAATTTACATGTTTAGTCTGCTCTTTGCTTTCTAAGATCTCTCTCCTGTTGTTTCCTGCTTTGGCGGTTTCAGATCGCTCCTTTATTTTCTGGAGCCCATTTCTCCCTCCTTCGCTCTTTGTCACCTGCATCCCTTGGCTCGCTGCTGTGTCTGATGAGGCATTCCCGCCCATCTCCTCACCAGAGCCTCTCTGGACAAGGTTTCCTCCTTCTCCCTGCCCCGGCCGTGTCTCGGCAGCTGGAGCAGTGCGGAAGGGCAGAGGATGCTGCCGGGCTGCTGAGTTGGGCTGAGCTGACATGAGCCGAGCCGAGCTGAGCTGAGCTGAGCCGAGCCGCCTGCGCCCCGGGTCACCGCAGCTCCGAGCGCCCCTCAGAGCAGGCACGGGCAGCGGGGCAGGGGGAGCACATCTGGCACTCGGGAACAGCTGGCAGGCACGGGGGAGCAGCGACAGACCTGTCTAAAGGGCGGCTGGAGGAGCAGGCTGTGATCCAGCACACGCCTCTTGCTGACAGGCACGTGTGAGGAGAGCCTGGAGCTCCATCAGGAATTGGGATGATGTGGGAGATGCTCAGCACAGCTCAGAGTGCCATCTGCGGAGGAGCCCTTGCCTTTCCACAAGCAGGATGTTGGCTGGGCTTTTCCCTCATTCATGGCTGGTTTTACCCTTTATTTCAGAGGTGACAAAGCCCCAGCCCAGCAAAACAAGATGGTAGGTCTGCACCACCACTTGCCAGTGTCTGGATTTAGGCAGTGAGCCCAGGAGGGTCCTGGCTTAAATAACTAGGGGAGAAAAATGTTTCCTTTCTGGGCCAGTTAATAATCAGGTCATATTAACAAGTAAAATTTGATTAGGCTTCTGATTAGGAAAGAGTAAGCCAGGAGCTCGAAGCTTGTTGTGTCAACACAACAGATTAGCTTGAGTCTGATGTTCTGCTTTCAATAAGGAACTGTTAATAGAATTATAGTGTCTGACTTCCTCATGAGGTTCTGACCAGGATACAGGGCTTTGAGCATGTGCTAAGTATCACAGGATATGCACTGGGACTTTGTAAACAGCCAGGCAGCAGGCTACCAAATCATTTAGTTACAACAGAGACAATGATAATAAGGGAGCAGGGAAATCTCTGTCTTTAATGAATGAGGTAAAATCTGCATGTTGGGAAAATACCAGTAGGTTGCTGTCGTTTGCCTGAGGTGACCAGCTGGAAGGGCAGGTGTCCTGCTGGGGGGCCCTGAACTCACTGTTGTACATGCCTTTATTTGCAGAACAGTCCAGTTCAATGCTGAAAAAGTTCTGAACAATTCTGACAATTGACCCTTTTTGCTGGAAAGCATTGAGATAATGTCACCCACACCTTGTGAGTGGGCTCATTGTGTGCAAGGAGGAACTGCCAACATGATGTGACCTGGAATGGTAATGGTAATGACATTTGGGTTCTTACTGAGAACAGATTTTAAGAGAAAATAATTCTTGTGAATTTTTTATTGTGATTTTTTATTGAGCCTGGCTACTTTCAGCCAGCTCTGAGCAATGGTTCCCCAGCAAATCTTCACATACTAAACCATTGCTGTTTTGTCACACAAAGTGGTGTCACAGAAAATCAGGGTACCAACCGTTAAAACCATATTGTAAATGCCTAACATTTAGAAATATAAATAATGCTTAGCCTACTTTTCTCATCAGGATAGGTTCCAGTGACAGTGTGATTAATCATAGGCTGTTCAGCATCAGTAGGGGGAAATGAAACCTATTAATGCTGCTGTGTTCTCCAAGCACCGAGGCTGTACTGGGAGGAAATGATCTCTGACGTGAGGGAAGACAGACTCCTGATTCAACACACAAAATTCCACCTGCTGTCAAGAATGATTAGGGATCAGAACGGTGTCTGAGGGTATCTGTGGTGATTGCTCCATCTTTGTGGCTGATGAAGTTAACTGTCTACAGTCAGACCCCCATTAAAGTTCAGTGTGGTGTTTTACGTTGTGCCCAAAATGCTCCCCTGCCCCAGAGCTGTAGGAGCAGGACAATTGCTCCCTTGGAGAATGCTTACTCTCTCTTTCTCAGTCACCAGCAGTGTGGGGGGTGCACATTGCTGTCAGCTCAGAGCAGCAAGATTTGCTTCTGCTGGTTACTTCAGGCACTGGGGACACTTTTTGGATGCTGTCTCTGAGCAGTGCTTTGCTCTGCTGCCATCATCACCAACATCATTAACAATGCTCTTCAACTTTATCTGAGGGACAAGGGAGTGGGAACAAAGCAATGTTTCTTCCACTTCTTTGAACTTCAGCAGCACTGTGGATTTAAATAAAGACATCTTCTGTCCCATGTTATAGCCAGGCTGCCTCTGTCTACTACACAAATGATTCATTTCAGCACAACCTCTATGGATTTTGTCCTCCCTCAGATCACTTGGAGTTAACCTGGGGGTGGGGAGCAGATGTCCTGCTGGATTTCCAGGTCTTGGGTTCTAATGTGTCTGCAGGAAAGCTGTAGAGAGTCTGAAGGACACACCAAGGGCAGTGCACTGCAATGCATCAGCTCAGAGAGAGCAGGATGGTGATGAGGATGTGAGCAGAAACAGTGACAAGTGGCTGTCACATGCACACTCCTCATGCAGAAGGCAGGGAAATGCTTGTCCTTCACTGGATCCACGTAGTGGTATCAAGGCTGAATGATTTGTCTTAGAGGACAGGTAAGCTAAAAATAACCAGGCAGCTGTAGGGGAGTTTGTCTTGCCAGGTCCCCCCCAGTTAGGGAACTGTATTAGTAGAGCTGAGATTGTTTCATTACTGTTATGAACTGAATTTGGGTACAGATGTAGCAGCACTGGGACCACTGGAGAAGCAGTGATCAGAAACACATTAATTTAGGAAGGGAGTGGATAGAGGAAAGGAGGTACAAGGGGAACAAAAAGGGTTCAGAAGTGGAGAAATGGAAAGCAAGATAAAGATCAGGTAAAAACCAAAGGAGGGCAGATTTTCTAGCAGTAGGAGTATGAATTTTTACAGCTGTTAGTGTAGCTGTCCCACTGGCCACCAGGATGCCAGAGGGAACCCTTGGGACAACTTGCTTGCCTGCCAGCCAGGCCTGCTTTGGAGAGGACTGGTGTAGGGGGCCAGAGCCAAGAGGGACAATTTGCACCTTAATGTTAAATACTGTGGGGAGGGAAGGGTGATTTGTATTTCAGTAGTAGGTATGTGTAATTAATAGGATTTAGCATTGATAAATGGTAATTTGTAGCTGTGTGTAATAGCAAGCCAAGTAATGTAAATTGGAAACAGTTGTCTATTACTTAATTAAACTGTTTTATTATTTATTAGAAATATGTTGATGAATCCATAAGAATTACAGTCTCTATCAGTTCTATCTCAAGCCTGCAATAAAAAGGAGGAGAGTCAGACCCTGAGGCAACAACCCAGCATGTGATTCTTCTGAAACTGGACTTGCATGGCTGTGTCTCTGTGGAACCCAAAGTGGTAAGAAAGTGTTGTGAACATGTTAAACATTAGTCTGGTTACTCTTCCACTTGGATTGTCTTCCATAGTCATCTGCAATCCTTAAGGTGATGTATTTAATGTAAAAGTTCTTTCAATCTCATTTTTAGCTCATTAGTTCCTACATGGTCAGAATTGTACTGATCTCTCAAAAATGCTCATAAATATTTTTGGTTCAGTTAGTTTCAGCTTATGGTTCCTGTTTTCGAACAGGGGGGTTGGCAAATTCTTGTTTGTAACATTATAATCAGCTTTAGAAAATCTCTCTGGGTATCTAGTAGCTGCCATTGCAGACAGGAAGGTTTGGTTCATTTTTTTTCCCCCTAAGTAGCCTTTTATTTCTTCTTCTTGTGAAATATTATTTAGTTTCTTGTGGGGAAAATTCTCATTCCTGATTTAATTTCCTTTGACTGTTTTCTAATGATTTTGGGTCAGCTTTAATGCCTTATGAGTAATTTCATTATTTGTTCTGTCTTGGCTCCTTGGTGCCTGACAGTTTCTCTCTCACCACCTCTGATGCACAAGTTTCTGCACTAGCCGGAATTTAGAGCTTTCCCCACATAAATGAGCATCATTAATACACAATAGGGGTGCTACTTTTGATACCTACACATCAAAATGCTTTTCAGGATGGTAGAAGGACAAGCTGTTTTCCCCCTTAGAAATTCTGTCACCTTTGCTGCTCACCACAGCCACAATCATTGTTTCTTTGGCCAGGTCTCTGCCCTGTCCCCAGCCAGCAACAAATGGCCATGCCTCATGTTTCAAGTGGACTTATGGGAAATGCTGAGTAATGCATTTTAATGCTGGATTACTTATTACACTCATATTTTGTGTCAAGATCTAGTTGGATGAAAGAACTGAGTGCATTAAAACACCGTTTGAGAGGGTTATTGGTTAATAATACCTTGAGATGCAGTTGAATGCTTTTCCTCATGTAAATTTATGCAAATGTTTTTGCACTGAAGGTGGAATTATTGTAATAAAGGCAGCATTATGTATATTGAGGAAGCTGGGCTATTTGGGTTTACCCTACCTCTTAGAGTTGAAAATACTCATTCTGTCCAGCCTAATTAGTTCCACAGAAGGTTTTGGTTGTTTTTTTTTTTTTTCCTTTCCTCTCAGTTCATCTCTGAGCTGAATTCTACTGAATGAAGAAATGTAGATGTTTAAAAAGTTCTCTTGGTTGAAGCTGGATTAGTGCTTCAGCCAGCCCTGCTCAAGCTGCCACTGCTGGTTGAGCCATCAGACCTTCCTTAAAACTCCGTGAGCAAATGCAGCCTGCTTAATGCCAACTCTCTGCACGCCTTCTGTAATGGTTGAAGCTCCTTTCAGCATTTCCATCCCACTGCAGCTGGAATTAGATGGATTTGTTAATGGTTGAATTTACCTCTGCCCAGTACTGTAGGCTGCTCCCTCTCTGGAGCTACATGGAGAGATTTGGTGGCTTCCTCTGTTAGAGCTGAAGATGACCACTAAGGGTAGCAGCTTTGTAAAGGATTGCTCTGACTGCCTTGAGCCCCAGATCCCTTTTGGTGATAGCTATTAGCACCTTTTAGCTCATGTAAGTGTAGAGAAACATACACATAATGAGGAGAGAGCAAATGTTTGAATAAGTGCTCCAGGGAGAGCAGCAGAGAGAGCACTAGGATGGAGCAGTGCTCCTGTCTGAGGAGCACTTGGAGGATGCTGCTGACCACAGCAACATTCCCACCTCAGATTATTTTTTTTTTTATTTTTATTTTTTGAAGATTTGCACTTGGAAAAGTATTTAGCTTTCATTTAAGGTAACTTTTAGCGAGCTATGCTCCTATTTATGGGCAGTTTCACTCTTCCTCTCTCTCCTACATCCCTTTTTGAAAGGCCAAACAATTGATTTCTCAGTCAGAGGCAGAGTGACAGGAGTTGGTCCATGAATACGACTTTCTCAAGAGCTTCTGACTACTGATGACTTTTGTTGCCAAACCTGTACTTCTTATCCCTGCCTTGAATATGTGTAAAAATTTGAGTGAAAAACTCTGCTCTTCCACTGTTGTTCCTGATGTGGTTTGGATTAGGAAAATCTGGGATGCAGTGCTGTGCAGAAGAGAAGCAGCAAACCTGGGCTGCACTGCACAGTGGATTATTTCAAGTGAGTGGGGGAAGAAAGACACTAGAATAGATACTACCCTTGACAAGAGACAGAAGCCTGAGTATTCCACACAGTGCTAATCTTGCTAGCTTTCATATTATCAGAAAATCTGTCTGAGCTAATTTCCATATCCTTTTTCTTTCTGTTTAGTAAGTGCACTCACTTTGGCTAGTTGTGTTTGTTGAGCATATTTATTTCTCTAAATTCATGGAAATGAATGTTATCTTTCTATATTTGGAGTAATGAAACCAGAGAAAGCTTTTATATCAACATGAACAAAATCGAATTTGTGAAAATATTTTGTTTATATGAGGGTTTTGAGTCTTTAATTAATTTCATTTCCTGAATTTAGATTCAATTATATGTTCTTCCTTTTAAATGCATTCTGTTGTCCATGCTAGAATAGCTCTTCTTGTGACAGATGCAGATATTAATGAAAACTCTTGATCTGGTGTGTAGATATTATTGAACACTTACAATACAACCTGAATTTGTCGTTTCTTTCTAGCTCTGGAGAAAACAAACTGACATCAGAGATGTGCCCATTCAGTCATTTAACTGATCTGGTGAGAGTCTCAAGGGGCAGGGGGGAGAATGGATTAGGATGATGTGAGCTTGATCTGAGGGAAGCATTGTTCTGGATTTGTAGCAGCTCTCTTCTAATGTAAGCTTTACTATATAACTTATTATATAATTATTGCTCTAATACTATATTCCATATAATTTTATAATTACTCTATTATTATATTGTAGAATGTATCTGAATGAAATTGAACATAGGTTTGTATTTAAAGAGGGACTCCTTTACACTAGAAAAACTAAATGGCTGGAAGTCATTGTATTTAAATATGATTTGTTACTTTTTAGAGCAGTAAGATGTTCCTTCCTTCCCTCTGCTCTCTGAAGTCTAGGGTTGGGTCTCATGCAATAAATCCTTGCATCACAGCTACGTGGCCTGAATATAGGAAAAAAGATCATACTCTTAACCTAAGGCTTGTGCTGAAATTCCAGTATCTAATGATATTTATTTAACATTATTTCTAATGCTATGAGTGACAGGAGAAGGGTTAGACAAGAAAAGAAGGCACAGTGGTGTACATGGATATATGTTAGGATATTACATTTGAACTTCTGGAGTGTGGGTTGGATTTTTGTGCAATTTTGCCAAAACCAGGTAACTCCAGGGGACTCCAGAACTATGGATACGAGCACATAGAAGCCCAAGCACAGGAAGCTTGGTAGGTTTCTGCCTTTTTTTCCTGTTTTACAGTCTGTTTCATGTCTACAGTTGTGTTAAATTGCTGGTATTTACTGGGTGTTCCTGCAAATGAAGAACTGATGGTGAGGGCAGCAGAGAATCTATCTGTGCTGAACAGGAGATGTGGCAATGGCACCAGCACAGGAACAGATTCTGGCTGCAGCACCAGGTGAGCCATGAGAAGAGGCAGAACATCTGGGGGGAAACAGAGGGAGGGTGAGTGATGACAGAGCTACATTACTGTTTCCTCACTTAAGAAACGAAATTTCCTAATAATTTGTCAGGCTCTACCTTTTCAAGCTGAAATTCATTACTACATCAAAGTTGAATGCCTTGCTACTAACAGAGTAAATGTCTCTATTTAGAATGCAAATGAGAAAAATGTATGAATTAAACGACATTTTAAGACTTGTGAGGGGCTGCGTGGATAGAGTTATTTTTCTTTTAGAAATTGGCTTTGACATAATTTGATAATAAGTAATAGGCTTAGTTTTCTGATTCTCTAATAATGTGAAATGCAGCGAATCTTTACTGAGCGTGTGAGCTGCATTACACATGAAGTGTACACAGGCAAGGGGTGGATGTGGGGGTTTGGCTGCTTGGTTCATTTGCAGCCTGCCTGCCTCCCTTCCTACAATGCCCTCCCTCCCTGGCAGACCACTGGGATTGAAGAGAGGGTTGAAGTGAGCCTTGCTCCACACTGAATTATGCCAGCTTGAGGATGTTATCCTTTTCCAGAAGAGCTTGGGAGCCCTTCAGGGATTAGGAGCACATAACTGGAAGTTATGTACCTCCTGTGCTCCTCTGGCTCCTTCTGCCTGGAGGAGAAACCTGCCTGAAAACACCGTATTGGGCAATTCTTGGAAACAGGCACCAGAATGCAGATGCATTCTTGTCAAAAGGAAACGCAGAAAACATTTGCACAGATGTGGTTGACACAGGAGGTCATGATCTCATTTCATATGTCACTGCTTAATCTTAGCTGAGATAATTACAGACATATGGCTGTCTAAATATGCAGTCAACAGGAAGGTATCCAGCTACATGTGGTACTACAAGTAAATCAGATTTCACTGCAACAGCCAGCAGCTGAGGCTATTAGGTGAATATCAGATGTTCCCTGACAAAACTTATCATTGAAGAAAACAAAACAAATTTAGATTTATTCATCCTTTGTATGTTTTTGTGGGCTGGTACCAATATGGATAAAACTCACATTAGTATCTCACAATGTTCAAATAATGACCTATATACAATTTCGAGTTACTTATTTGTGTATTGTTTTCCAAAACGTGACAGGATGAAAACTCTGTGTCCAAGAAAAGGTGTAACATATTGCCTAAACCATTTGGGTTGATGCTGGCAAATCCTGGCAAATCTCCAGACAGTGAGGTGGATTGTTTCCTGGCACAGCAGCTGGAGGAGCAGTAAAGCCCTCAAGCAGAGGCTGGTCTGTAGTACTCAGAACCAGAGCAAAATGTCCCTGATGCTTTTCCTTTCGTAGTGTTGACCCCAGGTGTACTTTATTTTTTCCTTTCTTTCCAGAAGGCCTCACCTTACGGCCACACCATTATCACATTTCTGTGGCTCATATCCACTGCAGCACAACTACAGCTTTAATATTATTGCTTCAGAGGACTCCCAGAGTTGCTTGGGAAGCCCATGGGTGTTTTTTCAGGATACTGCCACTGCAGCATCCAGTGAAGCCCACTGGTTTGTTCCAAGCTCAGTGGCAGTTTCCTGCACAGCCATGAACAGACATCACTAATTACATTATTTCCTGACTGTAAAGCAAGAGGATGGGCTCTCCTCTACTGCCTCCTGTCATGCTTTTAAACCATTTGTGAGCAAGGATTTGCTTTTCTTCCTGTATGTAGTAAACTGAGGTGGAACTCTTGTGGTGTCCTCAGTCAGATTTGAACAGGCCCCCCCAAATTCACTGCTAGGGCAATTTGTCCAGGTCACAGGCAGAGACCTGCATGAGGAGCTTTGGCAAGGCTTTGTGTGCCAGCTTGTGCTTTTCTCTGAGCAAGTGCTTGTGGTCCCTGGGTGCTGTGGGGCAGGAGAAGCTCCACAAACCCACACCCATCACCCCATGAGTTTTCCTGCCAGCCAGTGCCCACGGGGGTATATTTGCAGGACCACAGGCAGCAGCAGCAGCTCGAGCTCTGGGTAAGCGCCTTCCCTGGGGCTCACACGTGTTCCTGTAAACTGAGATTTCACACAAGCCAGTGAAGACATACTTCAGTTTTATTGTTGTTTAGGCATGGATAGAAACATTAATTCTTTTGCACTCTTGGTTCTTGAAACTTGCCTATAGTGAACTTGGAGCAGTGAAAAACCCAGCTCCTCGGACTGACGATTTAAAGTGCATAGGAGATCAAGCAGAATCCCAAAAGGCGAGGAGTTGTTTATATTCCTTTTTCTGTAGCTGTGAAAGTTGAAGGACTTTTTTTTCTTCTCGTTTGCCCTATATTCCCCTGACAGTGGTATGAAAATTTTCAGCCCTTCCCTATGCTTTCCCTTTGGAGTTTTCCCTATCTTTGGAAGATTCCTCTCTCTACTTAAGAATTACTTGTAGTGTTATAAACAGAGAGAGGTGATGCACACTACTTGACAGGACTCTGGCACAACTTTTCCCATTCAGAGTCACGCCCACTGAATTTTTCTTTTAAAAAACATGTATCGCTTGGCAGTGTTCTTGCACCAAAAGAAAAAGATATATTTATATATAAAGTAACTTTTTTTGTGTGTTCACGTTTTATTTTGGAAAAAGAGGTGTTTAAAAATTTTAGAATTTTTTTAACAAAATTCTAAAAAGAAAAAAATCACAATATTTACAGAGATAACAGAATGGCTTAGCCATGCAAAACAAATTACTTTGGTTTTTCCCCCATTTTACTTTGGTTTAAATATTGACCAAGATTATAATTTTTTTTTTCTTTTTGCCAAATAAAACAGTAACAAATTAAAGTTTAGAGGCATATAACAGGATTTCCCTCTAATATTTTATACAGCATAGAGTTTATAGGACATCTTATGTATTTAATCCATGCCAATGCACTACAGGAAGCTTTTATTAAGACATCAGTCACTACTGCCCAGACATTTAACATTTTACAAATTTACAAGTAACAGTGTTTTCTGCCCCCTAAATAATGCAAAAGTGGCAAAATACATTTCCTAACGTCCATCTTTTTCTTTTATTTATTTATTTATTTATTTTTGCCTACCAGTCTATAAAAACTTACTTTTTCCCTGGATATTTGTAAATGGAAACCTGATGTTCTGCTTACTTCTACTGTTCCTCTCCATCAAGGCTGCCTGTTACCTTCTTCCAGAAACTAACTTTCCAGATAAGATGAAACTTATCTCCCTTAAGTACAGCTTTCTATTGGCCATTCACCCTAAAACCTTTTCTGATCAAGTACCATTCTAAAATTTCCCTCAAGCAAAAAACATGTTTATAAAGTTACAAACTTGAATGTAACTAAAGATACATAGACATTTCATTGTTACAATTATATGTACTGTTTGATAAATTAGGTACCAGTTAAAAACACTAAAATTATCTCAAGGTGCATTCAATATCTGTAGCATAGTTAACAAAAACACACAAAAAATATATATATATATTCTATTTTTGTGGGAAAAAAATGCAGCTTTGATATGACCACTTTTTAAAAAAAGTTTCCAATTCTGACTGGTATCTCTCTGAAAAGAAGAAAAGGTACAGTACTTTAAGGCAGCGAATAACATAAAGGAATCAAAATTAACCCAGAATTCCAGTTCCTTATCCTAATGCTAACATAAAAGATGACTGATAACCATCAATAAAATGCGTGTCTTGCTTTAGAAGAAAAGGATTTTTTAGCCACCAGCTGTATGTAGGCTTGGAATTTTTCCTAGTGTTCCTTACTCAATACCCAGACTTCTTCAGGGAAACTCTTTATTCCCTTTCTAGCTTGTTTAGCTTTGCATGGTTTTTTAAATGTTCACTTTCATTAACAATTTTGTTCATTCTTGTCACAGCTGTCACCCTTCTGCTTTACCATGATTTCAAAGAATGAAAAAGGAGTTTGACATTTTCCTTTAAGACAATCTTACACTCTAGGTACTTGCTACAAAGCAGAGGCTTCACTGATAACAACCAGAACCAGACATGTACCTGCTCAAAGGGTGTCATAAAAACAACTGAAATAAAACCATTACACTATACATCAGATTAACAGCAACTCCCAGAACAAAGCCTTACAGTGTATAAAAATAGCTACGTAAAAAATTTACATAAAGGCAAACAAAAAGAAATCTTCAGTGCAGACATTTACAAAAAAATATTTCAAACAGAACACAACATGGTGACCTATTATCATGGCTGTTGCCAAAATTAGTTTGTGGGATTTTTTTTAGCTTGAGATAATTGTGTCTAAAATCCTTTGAAAACCTGGTAGTATGATCTGCTTAATACTTGAACCATGAATAGCTGTCACTTCTTTGTATGTGTTTAAATACAATCCACGTTCATGCTTCAATTGGTCTATATGTATTCTCTGAAAATATGAAAGATAAAGCCAGTTAAGTATTTTAAAATATGTTAACCATCATAACTACTCAGTATCTAAGCTTTAAATGAACAGCTACATGACCAATACTTTCTTCTGCAGCTCAGTGATGTCAACGCTTTCTTTCATGACAAGAATCGCTGTTGCAATATTGTTCCTGGTAAATCCAGTAAGTTTATCTGGTAAATAATGGATTTATGTTCATTTCATTTATCTACTATCTGATCTACTGACCTGAAGGAATACAGAGTAAAAGATTGCACTGAAGGCACACAATGTATTTATGCTGCAACTTTTTCAAAATCAAAATACTTCCTAGGACATAATTTCAGTATTCCCAATTCCCTCTTCCAAATGAGCAAAACACTGATCTTGCTGGTAAAGTGCCTACAGCAATGCTGCATCTCTTTATACACTATGTAATTGGTCTATATAATCCAATAAATTCTAAACATTTAATGCAAAACTTGTGGTTTGTATTTGAAAATTTCAGACAATACTGACACTGGAATTACTGACAGTTGCATTAATTTAAGTAAGAAACCTTGTTATGTAAATATGAAATATCATAATTCCACATAATTCCATATGCTTTAAACCCCTGCTACCTCAAGAAAGTATCCAGTATCCAGATCACTGAAAATCAGAGTGTCTACAGCTTTCCTGTAGAGGAGCTTACAATGCAAAACACCCCTGAACATGTAATACTCTATTTTTTTAAGAATAATTGATGACTAACTCAACAAACCTCTCTACAGTTAGCTGGTTTCCAGACTCTTGTGTTATCACAGTGTTAATTTTAAATGGCCTAAACTGGCCAGAAAAATGTCCTAACCCCCTCCTTTGGGTCCTGGGAGAGGCGCAGCAGTGGTGTATACATGTGTGAGCACAGGGTGGTGCTCTTGGTGCTCTGCAGATCGTTTGTAAACAGTTCACTTCATAGAGATCCCAGCAGGGGAAACTTTCAAACCTGCCACTAATGTAATACACAATGTCTCTTTCCAGGAGAAAAACGATCACAGTACAGGTGTGTGAAATTTAAAATGAGAGAATTGTTTTGGTCTAAGGGAAGGATGTTTCATGACCTTTGCATTAATGATGAAAAAAGTGACCAAACAGTCGGAAACTGTTGCTTTCAGGAAGGGAAGAAGTTTCTGTAAACATTTCAAGTCATAACTTGAAACCTTCTGAACTCTACCTAAACACACTCTTCATATAAATACGTACATACACACGCACACGTACCACAGTGGTACATTATACAAATCTTTATTTTCATTTCCTCAAGCACGTGCATTGAAATAAAGCCAAGTATTAAGTTCTATCTGAAGGTCAGCCTTCTTCTTATATTTGTATGTGCAACTCTTAATTCTTAACTGGCCAAAAGCTTGAGTCTGTCTGCCCTAAAACTGCACCACAACATGACCCCACTGCTTTGCCTCTGGAAGGTGAGCACCAGATCAAGCTAGAGCTTTGATCACCAGAGAGAAATGGTAGAGGAAGAGATTTTAATGCTGTAATATGAAACACTTACCTGGAATGATGACTGACACATTTTCTCTTAAGTTTCAGATTTATGATTGTTTTCCTCTAGTTTTTTGTTTTCTTCTATATTTCCAAGATCTTTGTCTACATGTTTTGATGCTGACCTACAACGTAAAGGAAGGTCATTTTTGCATGCCTACAGCATTTTGTTCCATACGCATATTAATGACACTGCCTCCTCCCCTCACAGTGAACAGAAAATTTTGACAGTCCTGTTCTAAGCAGAGCAACAGGTTTGCATATGTCTGTAAACAGGGCAGTGACACCAGATCCCCCAGTGCTGTGAGTACCACAGGGAGTATTGCAGCAGGGCTCTGTGTGTTTGATCTACCTCTTGAGGAATTCAGAATTACTCTGAGCTAGCAGACATCTAGTCAGGTTAAACCAGTTGTGGAGATCCATGTTTCTTAACAAAGTAATTGTGCAGCTTGTTTCAATAAACACGAGTCTGCTCTAAGGCATACTAAAACGTTACAAGTGTGGCTAAGATATCTTGATCAACACAGCAATCTTTTGTGTACTTGTAGTAAATGACTTTCAGAGCCTGTGCCAAACGGAAGCTCTTTAAATGTGGGGAAATTCATGAAAATTCTGGCACCACTGAAAAAAAAATCTCACTCTGGCTTGTAGGTCTGTGTTAGCTATGACTGACAAGCTTTGGGTAAAGATGAGATTGTGTAAATGTTTGAAGGGGGAAAAAAAAGCGGTATGCCTCATTTAAAATAGCAGGTCTTCCTTAATGCAAGTAGTGGTGATGAATTAATGAGTTAAGTGCTTAGTTTAGCTTAGCACAATAAAACCACTATGCCATTCACTTAATCTGTGAGAAGCCTCACTGTCTGCCAAGGTGAAAGATTCCTGCAGTGCTGTGATAACATTTTGAAGGCCCCAATTTTTAAAATGTAAATGGGCAAATGTGTTTGAGTGGGACAAAGTAAATCCCTTGTGTCAAAGCAGATTATCGTATCCGCATTTTCTCTACAGATAATTTGTTTCCCCTACAGGAAAGTGCGGTCTGCTGTGACGGACTGATGCATATGCTCACCCTTGCTTCAGGGACTTGCAAATACAACGAAGACACGGGTTAGGTAGTGTGTGCCATGTCACAATGAAGACACAGGTTAGGCAGTGTGCCATGTCACGCTGGCACCATGCAGGAATACCGTCCCGGACCGGCGGGCGGGATAATCGCTGGTGGGGCGCTCCTGTGCACATCCTCCATCTGAGCAAAGGCCGGGAGAGCGGCTGCACCCCGTGTGTGCCCTGGGCTAGAGACCCTGGAGCAGCGCTGCTGAGGCAGGAAAAGCTTAGTCCTTGTCTCTGAAGAACTCCTGAGGGAGTGCAAATGCACCTAAACCCCTCCCCACCTCTGCTGAAATGCTGCTCTCCAGCTTGAGGTGGAGTGCCAGGGGAGCATGGGATTCTGCATCCCAAATCCCACTGAAAGGAATCTAACATCTTTCTGGTTTTAGAGGAAGTTATTTCCTGAGAGGCCATAAGTTTTAATGCTTTAAAGCTGTATTTACCTTTCGCTACTGGTTTAGGGTGCCTCTGTTATATTTGTGTGACTGACAGGAAGGTGTCATGCTGAAAACCCATTTACTGCAAAGATCTGAGCTCCTCTTTATTACAAGAAAATTTAATTTTAAAAGTGCTGAGATAGTATTACAAAGTAACTTGTTCTACAGTGGTAAATTTCTATTGTGCAGTAACAATCTATTTTCCTCTGGTTTTCAAAACCTGAAACATGTGACATGAATAAAAGGAAAGGATGTGAGATGCAATGAAGAAGAAAATTCAATGCTTTGGTAGAGACTGACCTTCTGTGAGCTTAATAACCTTTCACAAATCTCTTTAATCCTAACAAAAAAATCCCTTGAAAATTAAAAAAGTTTATAGTTTAAATTTAAAACATGTTTGGTTTAGGTTGAGCATATAATTTGGCTTGTCATGTGCTAATGAGATTTTTCCATAAATAAGTCTCACAAAATGAGAGACAATGGGGAAGGGATGAAAAGCTGAAAGAATCTGGACTCAGGCAATTACCTGAGCTGAAGTGAGTTGGATGTGAGAGCAGTATCATGCACATCTGTCCTTATATGACTGCTAATGTCTGCTCTTGGAGACTGGATAACACATGGCTCACTGGAATCCTTTTTTTTTGGCCTCTTATCATCAGTTTTACGGTGCCCAAATCAGACTGAATCTCATATCACCTGACACGTAACAGCAGAGGGAACTGTCTGGTCTTTGATTAGGTTAAAAGTATTCAATGACTAACGTCAGGAGATTCTGCAATGCGATCAGGTTTTGATTTTTAAAGTAATCTATTTTAGCTCTACATTCAGTCAAACTAAATGTCACCTTTATTTTCCTAAAGCCACACTGGGCAAAAATGGGAGGCTTAAAGGGCAGCACTAACTTTGAAGGAGGTAGGTGCTCCAGAACTCCTTTGGAGGATGTTACAAACCACTTGCTTGAAATGAGAGCAGCAGCAGTTTTTCATGTCTGACAATCAGATGAATTTCGATTCTCAATGCCTGAGCATGAAATGCAGCTGTTTATTTATGATGGGTCGCTGATCCTGCTGACCTGGTTTTTTGTTCCCCAAATACCATTATCTAGGCAGACTCACCACCTCAGCACAAACAATGCTGCTGCCTTTACAGTGCTATCTAAATAGTGTCATAAAGAGACACAGGAGTTATTTTGCACAGAGGGGTGCTCCACAGCCACGGCTCTGCCAACAGCAGAGGATTTTTTTGTAACAGAAACATCTCAAAACATGGGTTCCATCGCTTCCTGAGGTGACTTCAGGAACAGGACAAATGGTCCTTCTCCAGGTTAACATCCAAACCCATTTGCTCCTTACTTTTTTTGTGTATTAACTCCTGTCAGCTTGCTCCATTTGCAACTCAAGATTGACTTCCTAATGGGCAATGGAGTCTGAATGGATAGAAATATTCCCAAGGATTTACCTTGGGTAAAAGGGAAGACAGCCCACTTTGGCCAGACCTGGAGCACTCTCACACTGTCACTATCTGCAGCTCCACAAAAGGTGTGGTTTCTCCCACATCTTTGTATGCTGTTGTTCTGAAGAGTGAGAGTTGGTTGTGTAAATATGAGTTTACTTGCTCAACTCTTTTTTTTTTCCCTTTAAACTAATTTGTAAATCTTGAATCATTCTGAACTCTTGCTAAAATTATGACTCGTATTTAATATTTATCTATGCTTGCTCTTCAGGAAAATAATTATCCTTAGGGAATCCTAATCAAAATCTCTCTCTAAGTAGGACTGAAGTGAGATTTTAGCAGTCTTTGGAGTATGTGTACTGTTGGACCACTAATTTCATGGATCTTGTTCAGATACTGTTCATGGCATTGTTTGTAATATGAAGACCCTTTTCCATGATAATTGTTTTGCCTCCTGTAGTGTAGATACAGACTACATACAGGTGACCCAAAAATTGCTGTAGGCTTTTGATTTCTGATTTCTTTTAATCTCGCAAGTCTAGGCCTTGCCCTCAACACTATTTAAGGAAGAAAGTATGCAGTGCTGCTCGTCCTTGTTACCCAAGCTTGTGATAATGACAAGTATGATACACATCTGTGTATTTCTGGGTGCTGAAGCAAGAACCATGAATTTCATTAAAGCCACACTCAACTGCACTGTTGCAGATGATTTTCTAGGACCTAATGGTTTTATACATCCCAATCTAGACAACAAGCTGCAGCCTCCTGATTTACTCAATTCTTGCCTTCCACTTCCTCCAATTATTTTCAAATGTCCATCAGTAGGAAAAAACCACAGAGATATTAGACAAATATTCCAGTCATCAAGAAATGGGTGATCGTTTTTAATTTCTGTCACTTTTATATTTGATTTGTGTAATGACCTGATACTTTCAAAGATGTTTGGTTATTGTGTCTTTTCTCTGAAAGCAAACTGAGTGAAAACTCAGACAAATGCTGAGTCTTGCTGAAAACATAGTGAGTTTCTTACATATTTGTCCCACCTCATCTGACTCGTGCTTTTTTGCTATAAAGCAAAAGCAGAATTGTTATGCTTCGAGTGTTCAGTTTCAGAGATGTCAGTCACCTCTGTCATTACTGTAACTTAAGAAATATTTCACAAGTTTGATGTGCTCTGAGTGTCAACAACTTTAAGGTTGCTGCTGTGATTCAGCTGGCCCAGCTGAAGTTTCCTTCACTGGATGTTGAACCCCTTTTCCCTTGATATAGCCTCATGTGACTTGAGATTTGGGCACCTCCAAGCTCCAGGGACAAAAATGGGTCCAAGATCCAGCTACATGCAAACTTCCATGACTAGAGAGCAGGGGACAGGGTTCTGAGTGCACTATTTCCTTTCTGAACCTTTCATTTCTGCTGTACCCTTAGCTGTTTCTGGCAAGGTGAAAATGTCATACATGAAGCATTGCCTAAGATGGTTGTCCTGCAATCTCTCAACTGAGGCCTGACAAAAAACTTTAGAAAGATTCTGAAGTGCTGAGTTATATTCTATTCGGTGCAGATTGGTTTACAACATCCTTTTTGGAAAAAGGAGAAATCTGCAGAGAACAAGTGTTTGGCCTTCTGCTCAGATGAAGGAGAAACAAGGCATGCTGGGGTAGTTGGCCTCAGCTCTTTGTTCAAGAGCAGGCTGGTTGTGGGATGTGGAATACAGATGAGTCTCTGATTTATGGGATAATATTCACACTGAAAAGAATATGTGACAATAATCAGCTTTTCCATCAAGTGGAGCTGAGGCAGTGAGTAACTGTACAAGTGATTTATTGTGAATATATTCCAAGGCTACAAGTATAATTCCTACTTAGTGTGGATGACAAGACAATAGGAGATTATACAAACCACAACACCAATAACAAAAAAAGTAATGTTTCTCTTGCCTCGGCAGACTTGGAAAGTTCTGTGCTGCTGCCTTCTCAGACTTTCCTTTGGCGTCACTTTGGGGATAGAGATTAGGTGAGTTACTGGTCAAGGGTGGGTTCAAAAAATAACTACTACCTGCTGGCCTGGATGGAGATGGGGGGGTTGTGTCCAGAGGTGGAAGCTGCTTTTTGCAAGGTCTACTTTGATTTCTAGGCTATGATTCATAATGAAAACTTTGTCAGAATAGGTACTGACATTCTGCTTGCTCCTGCAAGTATAGCTTGCAGAAAGCAGGGAGGATAACAACAGATCAATTTAAAAATATACAGAGAACAGGAGATTGTCAATGATGATACATCAATTAAAGGGGTTTAGAAGCCAGCAACCACGTGTTAAATACAGAGACTATTATTTAACTATAAAGACAGTTTTGTTTCCAGTGAGCCTGTCTAATCAATTCTAGCTCTAACTTTTCCTCTAAGCTTTAGGAAGAGAAGCTGAACATGAGGAAAAGAAGTGGTGTCCATTCAGATTATACTATAACCTATCTTGGAAGCAGAAAAAATTGTAATTCATAAATTCATCTCATGCTATATTCTACAATTTGTGTCAGCTCTCCCCACACCACTCAATGGTGCAGGAAGAGATATTTTATCTTCTCTGCCCTTGTTGTACTCAAACCACCTCATCCAAAGAAACCCAAAGCAGTATACCACCATTTCATGAATTTCACATTCACACATTTGAAAAGGAATGAGGAAGTTATTCTAGGCATTTTTGCAACAGTAGCAAAGTGTGGGAGGAGGAGCGCTATGTTGTTACTTTTAATTTTTTTACCAAAAAAAGCATAAGCTTTGGAAAAAAACCCCTCTATAGTATCTGAGTGTGGTTCTGTGCATGGGTAATTTATAACAATTCTGTATTTGAAAAACTTCAAAAAACTGATCCGTTATGGTTGAGCCAAAGTTTTTATGTATTGTCCAAAAAAAGAGCATTTCTTAGCAGATGGAGAATTCCTTGTACTTTCACATCAGTGAAAACACATTTGTTCATAGCAAAATCCCACTGGTATATTTTAGATTTCATTTGATTCAATTTTAATGGAAGATCACACTAAAGCCAATTGAACTTTCAGACTGCTTTCACACCTGTACTGATTGGAGCATGTTATGCACAGCCACTTAACCCCCCCTGCACAGAAGCAGCTGTGAGAGCTGCCAGAAAGCAAATCTGCTTCTGAGTGCCCTCCGTTCTCCCTGGGGACAAAGGTATGGGGCAAGACCAAACGGGGCACACAGGAACAGCCAGCTTCAAAAGGATGGAGGAACATGCTCACTTCTTGACACCTTCCCATTTATTTTCTGAAGTGAGCCTCTGTGACAAGAAAGAAACTTGAAAACAAGCAGGCCTCACTGGAAAATGCTATTCTATGCCTATGATGGCCAAAAACTGAATTGGGTTTTAAACTCCTAGATTTTTTAGCAACAGAAGCTCTATTTTTACCAATTTTTTTTCAGAAATCTCAAATTACAAGAAAACAAAACAATTAAGGATCTCTCTTCTCCCTGAGATGGTTGACTCCTATTGTGTATGCTATTCCATTTTTGAAGGAAACAAGCTAGCCAATTTCTAAATGAAGGCAGTTTCTAGCACCAGTACAGCCACACAGACTTCCACACATCATGTTCCACAATTAAGTACTGTATTTAAATGCAAGAGTCAGCACAGACTTGGCTGTCAGGAAACAGGACCTCATTACTACTCTGATCTATGAAAATTTTAGAACCCCATCTCCAGGAGATGAGTCCCACTAAGCTTTAGGACAAGCCAATCAGAGGTACCAAGTTTCCTTTTGCTATCAAGTGTACCTACTCTAACAGCTTTTCCCCACTCCAGAAAACTGGAATGCTGTAGAAGAAGGAAAATAAGTAAACATGTATCTCTGCTTCACTGTTCTTTCTCCAGCTTAATATAAAGTTTTCAAAAAATTCTTACTTTGATTTCTTCACGTAGAGCCAGTAGACAACACCTGCAATCAGAGCAACCAGCAGAAGACCGACCACAATTCCTACTATTAGCTTTGCCTGGTCATTAACCTTTTCACTATTGTCATCTGAAGCAAAGAAGAAAAGTTAATGAGATGACCTATGATAAAGTAAAGCATTACAACATTTCTAGAGAATTTTCACCAGAAACCAAGAAAGGGATTAGAAAGTTGGTTGTGGGTTTTTTAAAAAACAAAACAAAACAACCCCAACCCAAAAACAACCCCCCCCCCAAACATTTTTCTTTCAATGCATTTTTAAGTTTCAAGAAGGTCACACTTTGGTCAATTATGGCATCAACTATTTCAAATCAAATTTGGTTTTAAAGGCCTTTCAGGGACTTGTGCAGTGAACTAAAAAGTCTTGAACTGAGACAATCAAAGTAAGGGTTACAGAGAGGAAACCATACATACCACTTCTATCCTCTGGCTCATCATATTCTGGAATACTGACTGAAATGAAAAATGTTAAAATTGAATTAAAGACAACGCATATTAGCCCTGAACATCACCTTTAATTACCTATTTACTGCAATGACAGAAACTAGAACAGTGTTTGCCAAACAAGATATTTAATCCCATCTTTAAACAGAAATCTTTCCTTTGTAACTAGACCATATCCTTTAGCAGAATCTTACTCTAAACCTGTAATATTCAAGTCAGAAATATTTCTGACTGAGTATTTCTGTGCTCCCTTTCCATAGCTTCTCACTACCTTTCATCCTGACATATGATTAAAGCCCAGTGTGGCTGATTTCTGTTGTGTCAAGTCATGCCAGTAATAATAAACTGAAATTTAGGGACTAAGAGATACTGTTAATTTTGTAATAAATAAAGATCTCTGTCTTGCAAACGAAGTATTACTTTGCAGTTTGTTGCACTATTATTTTGTAGTATTGTTTACTTTTGTAAATAGAGGTAGCTAGCCAAGAAAGTCATGAAGGCTAAGTGATTTGTTGTAGAAAGCTATGAAGAAATTTTACATACTACTGACCCAGAGTGCATTTACAAACGCTTGACTTAAGACAAAAAGGTTAAATATCTTAGTATCAACATTACTATGCAGACCAACTCTTCATTTGAGTGTGATGTATGGGTTCTTTATGAGAAACTGTAACTTTAAGGAAATTATCTTTAGAGGACACTCACTCGCAGAGACGTTCATGGAGGTCACAGTCCTTTCTAGCTCATTTTCTGCAATGCAAGTTAAAGTTACATTTTCCTCAGGAGCAATTACAATTTTACTGGAAAATTTCCCATTAACATATTTTGTCTCCTCTGTCTGAAAGGTGAAAAATGAAGATTAGTATCCTTTAAAAACACAAAGAGCAATACATGCATCACTTGTATTACACATTGAAAATGTTCAGAGGGAAATAACTTTAAACTAATATTTCAGTTTTCCGAACAATAGCAAGAGAAATACTTCATTGTTTTATTAAATGATAATGTGAATATTTGAAAGAAAAAGTTGGCCAAAATATCCAAGTATGGATAGTATAGTGTATACTGTAAGACCGATGATAAAAAAGGGGTTTTTTTCCTGAAAAAGTTAACAATGTTCTGTATTTGCTTTTAGTTCAAGTATTTAAAATATACTGCAAGTGCAAAAATTCTTAAATAAAATTCCAAACTTCTAATGCATAATTTCTTCCATCTTTCTGTTTTTCATTTATGTCATTATAAGGTGAAGAACTGTTCCAAGTTTTCCAGTTTCCAAGCTATTTCCACACTAAGCATTATTTTGCCAAGCTAATGTGTATCTAGTAGCAATTACAGTATCTGTACTGTAATACTGATGGGTTGTTCCTTAAATTTGCTGTACATCAGTCGTGGACTAATGCAACACCTAGAAAAAATTATTTTCATTCATATATATAGCTTCAAGACAATTCCTGTCTTATATCCATAAAAGTAAATGGACAAAGTTTGTGAGCTACACATAATTTCTGTGGGCTTAAAGCAAAACCCAATGAAATGTAATGGAATCTACAGGAGTGCTGTACATTGTACTTCCAGCCACTGACTGTAGAGAGGTCTCATTTATGCTTCCTGCAAAATGTGGCAATGCTTTGCATGGGATTTGGTAATCCATATAAAAATACTTCAGTTTGCGTATTTTTGAGGTGTTTTTCTTGCTATATATGAGCTCTTATTATTTATTCCTCAGGATGAATGCATAATTTTCTGTTTCCAGTGAGAAAGAACAGGTATAACCATACAAAAACAACTATAAATATTAGGATAAAAGCGGCAAAGCTCATAAGGAATTATACTGAATTTAACTTCTGATTCACACATGCCAAATTTCATTACATTTCACTCAGTTAAAGCCTACCTCAAGTACCCATTTGCTTTCTAATATAAGTTCTACAATTCCATCATTATTTGCAAATTCTTTATGCAATGGAAAAATCAGCACATTACCCAGATAAAACTACTAAGTACCTTCATTTAAAAAATGCATATTTCATTTGTAACCTTTTCTTTTTCCTTCCAGCTTCAGCTTGTAGCCAGTGGATCTCCTTTGCCTTCACCTGTTCTATTCAAAAAGCTTTATCATAAAAAAATCATCCATGTAGCTACAGCTAACACTTAACCTTCTCTTAGATAAATGAAAAAGACTTTTCTTCAATCTTATTACCTCAAAAATGTTCCTTGATTTTAATTTGCACTTCCCATATACTATTTTTTGGTGAATAAAGTAATAAGAAAGATACTTGCTTTATTCAGGATGCTTCCACTGCCTGTAACTGTCCACTGCACTGCTGGTTTGGGGAAGCCTTCCACGTGGCAGATAATTGTTTTAGACATTTTATTTGTGTTGGTTTTCTTGGTCATTTTTATTTGAGGTTTTCCTACAATAACAATATTACAGTTAACCTTTTTATTTTAAAAGAACAATTAACTATTGTGACTATCTGCTTGCTTACCTTCCACAATAAGTTTAAGTGTCTGTCTTTTCCTCAATCCTTCGACCTCCTGTAGGGTAGTTTCACAGACATAGTTTCCAGCATCTTGATACTGAAGACTTGAAAATGATGGACTTGTTTGCATTCTGGTATTGTCCTGATGAAGTCAGGAGTTAGAAATGACAGAGATGGACTCACAATACATTATTCCCTTGATGAAAAATGTGACTACTATCAACAGAAGTTTTCACATGCATAGGAAAATCAGAACCTCACTTTTTAAAGCTGTTTCCCCATTAACAAGTACATTTGAATATACAGCATGAAAAGTGGAAACTGGTGGAGATTTATGGAAGCCATCTCCTTTCTTCTTGAACAATTATGCTTTTAAATCAAGAGCACAGATGGGCTTAGCTATTGGCTCTAGATTTTTCTAGTAGGTTGGGCAAGACCATGAGTGATAAAACACGTCTGAGACACAAGCGACTCTCCTCTAGGCCAGGCTTACAAGCTCAACACATGCTCATAAACAACCACAAGGCATCATTACTGTAAGTTTCCAGCACTGTAGGTTTCATATGAAGCCACCTTCTTCAATAGCTGCATTTTTCACCATCTGACCTCTCAACCCTTGCCCGTTTGTTATATTTACCAGAACCAAGACCAAGCACACCTTTGACAAAATACACTAAAATTCCTCCAAATGGGCTTTTTTCTTAGAAGAACCTTATTCTCAAAAGGCCTTGTATAGACCATTTCAAAAAAAGTTGTATTTGTGTTACAATATGCCTTAATTCTCTCCATTTGGAAGCTGAGCTGATAATTACAGTAACTGATTTTCAGTCATCAATGTGAGTAGATCTCATTTTAACCACATGCGTAAGACCCATTTTAACAATATTCTTTAAAAAGCCCAATGAAAAACTTCCTTCCTTCCTTCCTTCCAAAACACTGAAGCAGCAGCAGTAATATGAAGAGGTGAACACTCAGATGGAGTGTGAAATAGATGAATTACCGACCTTTATCCAAAAAACAGTTGCATTTCTACTAGAAGAAATCGTGCATGACACAGGCAGGGCCTCTCCAATCTGTTTTGTGACTTCTCCGCTAGGAGTAAGCTGCAAATCCAAATCTGGGATAGAAAGAACATTTGTAAAAAGTTAATCTCAGAGAGCCTGGCCCATTTCAGAGGCTTACCAAGAAAAGAAAATGTGACTAATTGCACTCATTAAATTCAAGATTTCATTCCTTCAATAAAATCTAAGTCAATTTTACAAGGAAGGGAGATGAGAGAATTATTCTAAAACAGGCATTGCAGAACATTCATATTTTTTGCTGTAATTATAGGCTAAAAGGAAAAGCAAAAGCTCACTAATCGCCAGACAAATGGATACATTTTTTTTTTCACCTTGTTCTGCTGAAAGGATGACAGAGTAGGCACAAGAAGCTGAAGAAGTATTTCACATAACAGCGTGTACATATTGGAAAGGGAAGCACAGAATGCTGTGAGGGTACCTTACTATGGGCCAAGTAAAAGAGCATCTTCAAGGGAGGACTGGTATGTGTGGGGACAGGTTATCCTAAATAGTAATTGTGGAGGGAAAGGCAGGTCGAGGGGTACTTTTCTTTTGTGTGATAAAACTAGAGGATTTCTATCCTCAGAATCTGAAGGGGAAGAAGAGGGTCAAAGAGGGTGTATGAGACATGATAGTGACTGAAGGGGTGAGAAGTCTAAATTACAGGTTTGGGGAAGTGCACATGAAGCCCTTTATTTGTTCTCATTTGTAACTTAAAATGCCACTTTTGTGTAGCTCAAAAAAAGAGTCCAAGCTCTGACTGACATATTTAAGCTCCAGGGAAATTGCAGTCAGTGACAGCTGTGTTTGACACAAGGCAGGGTGAGAGCCACTAACAGAAACATCAGGAAACACTGCTCTGGATTTTTCTTACTCTAAGGATTTGGTGGGCTGGTCATTTTTTTAAATTTTAATCCCACAGTGAAAGAAAAGCAGAATTTGCCAATCTCTATTTTGCTTCTCCTCTGACAGTGCCTTGCTTGTAAGCCAAGGGTGCTTGGTTGAATGACTATCACAGATGTCTGCACACACACACAAACACATGCAGTCAAAAGCACACATGACTTCATCTCAAATATAAGAAATACTTTCTGGAAAAGGACTGCAAAGCCTCCTTTTGGCTTTTAAGCTGAGCTTAAAAAAAGCTTGAGACAAAAATCACAGTAGAGGAAAGTGAGTTTTCCTTAACAAAACAGTGAAATTGACTACTGGCTTCATTCAGTGGTTGCTCTGGGAACACTATTGTAATTAAATGTAGAAGTTCAGGGCACAACTAGGGTTCAGCCTGTACTCTTGATCTGCAGCATTATTATCTGTGTAACAAGCCCAATGCCTTGTCCAAGAGGTCACAAGAACTGTACTTTCATCTGTGAAGGAGTAAAAAATCTTGATGAGATAAAATGGCATCTTGTTTCTGTATTCCTATGGTGATTTCCTATCCTCCCTCCTGAAACCAGTAAATGGAACCCAACTATTCTCCTGTGGCTTCCAGAAGACAAAAAAATATAAAGAAATAAAACAACAAGACTCCTGCAGTGATAAGTATATAGATTTGGATGGTGTATGGGATGTGTTTCTTCTTGCTTTGTGCTACCCTTAAGCACGTTCTACCAGGGCAGAGGGGTGGTTGAAGAAAAAGCTAGGATTTTTTTTTCCCTTCAAGAATTTCCTTCTACAAGTACTTAAATCTTTTGTTCTTTGAAGCAAGATAGCACCTCAAACCCAAGAGATCACCAAAGACCATTCAGAAGGCATTACTCTCACATTTGCCATAGGAAGTAAAAATTCATGCAAGTTTTTGCTTTCATGTCAGGCAAGACTGACACTGAGCCCAGAGCAATTCTTCAGCCTGGTCTTTGTGTGGTGTAACAGGCTACAATCCCTCCCACACTGTGGTCTTGGTTGCTATAGCAGCTCAGGAAATGTACAGTGTATGAGATGAGCTACATAACTCAGAGCAGTATTTGTATGACTTATGAGGCAAGACAGAATTAAGCTAACTGTTTAACACAGGATCCCTTCTAGGAGTTCTACATGAGTGACTTGATTTAGCTTAATTTTCTGCCAGTTTATCTGTAGTGTCCACAAAGAAATGTGATGTGGTTTCCTTTACCTCTCTACTTAGTAAACAATCTCTCTTTGGTACAGAAGTATGAGGAGAAAACATTTTATGCATATAGAAGACTGTCAAAATTAAATTTTTGTCTCCAATGAAAGAAAAACTTCTGTGAGAATTTTCTGTACATTTCACATTTGGCTTTGAAATGTTCTTCAGAAACAAGCTCGTCATCAGGCACCATTTTCAATATATGCTAGCTCTTAATGTGGTCTCATTTGAAGCCTTGCATTGATTTCAGTGCTGGCTTTGCATACCAAGCAGGAGAGGGAAGAGACAAACAGCGTGTTCTGCACGTATCACCACATCATGTGAGGGAGGTATGGAATTAATGTGGGCAAGTCTGGAGCACACATTTCAGTTTGGAAGCTGTGGCACATCTAGGACAGACTCCCAGCATTTAAAGGAGGCCTCTGATGGAATATTGGGAAAACTTTGCAGGCACTTGTTTGTTGTCTGAATTCCATAAATAAACTAGTAGACAACTGGAAACTTCTCCTAGGATCTTGAGAATAGATTTTTCCATGCATCATTCAAAAGTTGATTTCCCCTGTATTTTCAATGGCTTTACTGAAAGATGAGACAAGTCAAGGCTGTAAAAATACCTACAGAGTAATACAAATGCTATACTCTTCAGGCCTTTAATTTACTGGATGCTTTGTAGAATGCATTTTAGCAGAAAGGAAAGCACCATGAAGAGGAAATTCCACAGACCTACTTACTCTGCCCTAGGTTTTATGTCCAGAAACAATTACAGAATCATAGAATGTTTGGGCTGGAAGAGACCTAAAAGATCATCCACTTCCAACCCCCCTGCCACGGGCAGGAACACAAGCACTAGACCAGGCTGCTCAATTCCCGACAGGAACAGATAATGGAAGGGCACTGTGGGTTGAAAGAGTTGCTTCTTTATAGCTGGGGGAAAGTATACCTGTCCTCTACTGCTGGGTGCTTTCCTTGCCTCACTCAGGGTGTGCTCCTACATCTCTGTAAGTGGCTGTAAACAGCTTTTGCCCTGGTCTCCTCCCTGCCAGCTTTGCTCATCTGACCCTGGACAGACTCACTGAAGGAACAGAGCTGGCAGAGAATTTACAACCTAATGTAAAAAACCCCAAACCCACAACATCAATCCTGCTCTGTTGCTCCCTCCGTAGAAGGACAAATCATTCCAACCATGAGCACTCAGTTCTGCTGGACTTTAAACTGGGACCTGGCTGCACAGATCCTGCTCTGAAGGGCAAGAGCTCAGGTCGTACAGTTTGTCCTTTATGTTCCATGGATAAGGCAGGGAATCTTTCATCCCCCCTCAATTTCCTTCATAAATCATTTCCCTAAGCATTATGGGTAATTCAGGTGCTTTAATGCCAATTTTCAGCTTTCTCTAAGACTCATAATTTACAAACAACTTGGAAAAAGGGAGCTTGGTATTCTCTACAAAAAATATTTGAGGATTATGGCATGATAACGCTTTTTCTTACCAGCAAGAAGCTTTCCTTACCTAGACACCGAAAGAAACCAGTACCATTATAATGCTCAATAAAATTGGTTTGGGAAAAAGCACCACAGTTGAAATTTAACAAATTACTATAAATAGTTTCCCAAATTTAAATAATATTATTATAGTGCCTGCTTTTTGTTATGTTTGTGGTTGGGTTTTTTAAAAAGAAAATAAAAAATCTAAAATGCTGAGACTGGATGTGAAGAAATGAAAAGCCCTGACTCCTAATCAAGAATTTTTTAGTGTTAACAGCACAGAGAGGAATATTCATCCATATAAAAGGTGAACAATAAAGCAAAAGAGGGATAAAAAATAGGATTTGATAGGCATTAGTAAGTATTATCTGAAGGACAAACTACATGCTGCAGAAACGCTTTAGATCAGCATCAGACAAGACACTGAAGTACCTTAAACATAGGGCATGGTCTGGACATTCATGAATGAGGCCACTGCACCTCATTTTTAAAAAAGGCTTTATTGCAGATAGAGGTGTTTTGGAAAACCAAAACAAAATGAACCCTAAGTAAAGTGAAGCAGTAGGGTGCTGGAGTGCAGCTCTGAGTTCTGAGCAGCTGCATGAGCTGGCAGCACTGGGAAGACTCATGTCTGGAAATTACACATTTCTCTGGCATAGTAAAGCGCTTTGAATATGCAGACAAAACAGAAGAGATAGGAAATCTGGCTTGTTAAAAATAACTTGGAGCTGAGGAAGCCATTTTTTAAAGTAATTATTTATGAAAGTACAAGTGGACTTGCAATCCACTTGGAGAAAAAATTAAGGAGTCAGTTATACCACAGCAAAGCTACCTTTGCTATCCAGCACTTAAGAGGCAGTAGCACAGGGCCCTTTTCAGGTTTTGTATGCCCAACTCCTGGCAAATAGAACACGTGGGCAGGGTAACAACGGATGATCCCATGAAAGGCAAAATAATAATTAAATATAATAGTTAATCATGTACGATATGTTATGCGTGTATTGTACCTCTTCCAAGGGAAAAAACCCAACAAAACCAAGTATAGAAACATGAAGTTTGTTTTCATGTAAAGTGTAACTACAGTGGAAGCCTTTAAACTTCATTATCCTTCAGAGAGACCCCTCTGAACCTGTCAGCTATTGATGCTACTGTGGAGACTAGAGATCATCAATGTTTTTAGGGGAAAACTACTACCCCTGGACTGACTTTTATTTCACAACCTGTGATAGTGTAGCACAGTTGGAAAGAGTTCCTGCTCTTGTCTTCTGCATAAAGAGATTAAAAGCAACTATTGCCTCAATGGTTCAACAAGTTCAATGGCTGCTTTTGAAGTGTTGCTGATAGTGTGATTAAATAGTATCCAGCTAAAGAAAATTTAGTGAGCTCTGCAGTTCTCAGGATCCTGGGAAAAGTAGAAAACCCCAATTTTCCTACATGAACAGAATGATTTCCCAAGTTTCTTTTCTAGACATCTTATGTTCATTGGGGGAATGGGAGCTTGACAATGAAGAATGACCTTCAGTGATATCCATGTTTGTGTACATTCTAAGGCACAGCTGGAAGAGAGTAATTTGCCTTATATATGTTCACATGAGTCAAAGATAAAATAACAATATTCTCACTGTATGTGACAGTGTAATATCCAAAGTTACATGAAGTAAATGTATCTTGCCAATGGGTTGAGAAAGTCAAGATTTTCAAACAGAAATACATTAGAATAAACATAAATGACTGGACAGTCCTTCAAACCAACACTTCACCTGTAGGTAACTGCACTAAGCTGCATACACAAAGTAGAGGAACCACCCCAGGAGGTTCAAAATCAGTTTGTGTCCCACCTAGGAGTGCAAAATGCAATGACTTACAGTGCACAGTGATGGTGGTCGAGTCCATCATGCTTTTGTCAGTCAGAGAGCACTTGTATTCTCCTGTGGCATTTCGTCTCACATCTGTCATTACGTAAGTGTCTGAGCTTCTTATACCTTCTGTTTCTCCCTGGGGGTGGAAAATGAGACATTTATTGTACACAGGCCTGCTAAATCCACTAATTTTTGTTGAGGATTTTTTAATTATAAGGATGGTGAAATACTCCAAAGTATGTACAGACATGCTGTCACTGAAGTGTAATTACCTATTGGTTAAACTAATATTTACAACCTGTATGATAACATAATTTTAAAAAACCCTACAATCAAGACTTTACTCTTTTAATTGAACAACTAACTCATCGTAAGAAGATGTTAAAATACTAAATTTGAAAATTTAGCAGAAAAAAAAATCCTACTAATAAGTGTTGCAGAAATCAAAACAATGAAACAAAGCATGTTTCTAAATCTGATTCTGATATACTCAGTTTAGGAAAAATCATGAGCTGAATTGTACTGCATTGCACACTTTTGAACAGCACAAGCACACTGCTGTTTTGAATTAGCCAGCAAATGCTGCTTTATGGCTATCCAGTTCCCCAGTTTCCCCCTGATTACTGACTTAGATCAGCTTTGAAAAAAGCACAGAATGATACCTTAATTCCTATCTCTGAATCCAGAAGGAGATTTATAATACCTGTGAGCCTTTCAAAGAGATCACCCATTGCAGCTCTCCTTGAAAGAAAGGACCAGTATCAGGGAGCTCGAAGATAAGACAAACTTGGGTGTTTAGCTCACTCACTGTGATAGTGGAGCAAGGAGAGATACCAGACACTTTTTCACTGGCATTTAGTGAGTTTCTAGGATGACTCACTGAATCTAAATGGCTGTTCTGAGATAAGGACTTCAGCTCCTAGCTCCCCTTGCTCTCTCCAGCAATTCAAACATGCCAGGAGTCCAGAGTAGATGATGATTATGTTCAGAGGGTGACATGCTGGGTTTGAAATATCTGAAAGGATACCACTTCTTTTGGCTTCTCACAAGAGCAGCTCTGCTCAGGGCTGCAGCAGGGACAAATAAGGCATATAAAATAGGAGCAGGAAGCAGGACATGGGAACAAGGACCAGGAGTCTTAGAATATAAAGCCACATCTGTCTGTGGATTTCACCAATACTAAGAAGATTAATGGTAACAAAGCCTTTATTTTTGTCAGTCTGTGTCTTACGCATTTTACAGACCTGTTCTCCTGTGCCGTCACACATGTTAGTTTTTGTGTTGTTATGCCACCAAACAATTAATTAACTGAAGAAAAGAAATTGCACAAAGATTAATTTGTGAAAGTCCAAAAAATAGCTGAATTAATTTGCTGTGCTTTAACTGCTGGATCTGTGTTATGACAACAGATGAGATGGTTTTCTTCAAGATGCTAAACTGCTGTAATCAAAACTGTTTATTAAAATACCTGATGATGGGAAATGAAGCCTTGTAATTTTTAGTAGGGCTAAACTCCTCAAAAATTTGGGTGGGCTGGGGGGAAGGAGAGTTTTTTTCAAAAATATTTTGCCAACTGAGGTGAGGCGTTCTCAGAGCATGATACAATGGTCAATGTCTATCTTCAGTGTTTTTCCCATCCAATTCTGTTCTTCATTTGTTACAAAACCACGTAGACACTGACATGTAGCAATGTCTGCAGGAAGGAATGATACAGAATATTTCACTAGGCAGGGACAGCAAGGCAGGACTTACTGGAATGTAAAACAGGAACTCCTGTGGAGGAGGGTTGCCATTTCCTGAGCATTTCAGAGTGATGTTATCGCCCTCTTTAATGTTACTGCTTTGTGGCAGCACTTGAATAGTCACCTTCTCTGTTGGGTCTGTGAAAATAATGTGCATATTTAATAGCTCCATCGTAATCCACTCAGCAACACTATGCATACGACATTCATGGCCCAAGAAAACGCAATTTTATCATCTTGCAGCTGAAAATATTTCCATGTGTAGATCTTGTTACAAAAGAACTTGAAGTTAATCACACTTTCTATATTTTTGCCAATTAAGTGCAAAGAAGTCATGTGACATAAAATTCATTTTGCTTTTCCAAAATACCTGTAACTGAAACAGCAATGATTACAACCATGTCATGTGCTTTAAAGCAAAAGAAATCCTGATTAGTATGAACCATTTCATGGTGTGATTTCATTATGAGGGATTAACTTGTCCTCTGTGAAATTCTCTGTTTGGAGCACTGCAGCAATCAGAAAAACAACTGAAGCTCTCAACATCATGTATTAGTATTAGATAAGAGCCTTCTGGCATTAAAAAGAAATAAATATGAACTAAGCAACTATGTTCAGCCTATTCTGTATGCTGATCACTATAGGCTTTCAGAAAGATAAATCTGGTGAACATAATAGGACCTTTAACATAGTCAAGAGAACAGTAAATGTAACATACTTCTGTCATGTTCACTGAAGTTGAACGGTAACTTACATTTTACTTTCATAATTTTTTAAAGCAGAGTATTCTTAAGCAGATGCTACTCTTCCTAAGCAGAAGCCTAAATATAATTTTTAAAAAACAAAGTAAAATGAACAAAATTAAAGTAACACAGGCAGATAACTCTCACTATTTTAATTTCAACAGATAAATAAAACTCCATCAAAGATGCCAGTTTTGCATTGAGATACAGCACAGGGCGCCTTATTAGACACTAAAAAACCTCCACAGCAGAGAAAGCGCTGGCTGACAGGTGATTCTGTGTGTTTAGTGAAGCGTGTGCTCCACAGCCCTCCCCACCCGTTCAGGCATTTATCACCTCTGCCTCCCACGGTGGGATTTCTCAGTACCAGGAGCTGCATTTCACCGAGAGCCCTAACACAGCCCAGCACCTCACCCCTCCCCAGGGCAGGACAGGTGCTGGAATCCCACCAGCCACAGCCTCAGCTCCCTTCCATGGCCAAACAGGCTTCTACTACCTCAGCACCTTCACAGCTGAAGCACAACTCTGCCTGCTTGGGAAAAGGAAGCCCAGCATCACTGCTGGTATGGAATACAACAGATGCAATGAGACAGCTGGCCAGGAATGATATGCATGCCCCTCCTGGTAGCTGCTGGGCCAAAAAAACCTCAGCTTCAGGGGCTGCTGCAAAATGTCTTTCCTCCTGTCAAGTTTATCTTAAAGTTATCAGAAAGAATGTCTAGGTATATCCTGGTTTTGCTTAGGCTTTGTCTCGAGGCTGAAATGGGAGGAATTAATAAAGAGTAAAACTTCAGGACTTCAATTTAGAACAGGTTTTTCCCCATAGAGATCAGAACTGGATTAAAAATGGAATCAGTTAAACAAAAGCTACATTCTTGGAAACTATCAGTCTTTTCTGTAGAAATATCCTACCTTTCTATCAACTGTAATGAACCAGGAGCAAATTTTAATTTAATTTGCTAAACTAGTAAAAAATCCCAAACACACAGAAGAAAGCAGCAAAAGACTACTTTAACTACTGTCTAAGATGAAGAGGTCATTCTTCTCAGGAAGATGCAGCCTGAGAACAGGAAGATGTGTCCAGTGCCACGCAGAGTAGTGCTTGGTACGAATAATGTGCTTCTCTGCTTTCATTACGAAACAGGTGAGCCTGGTGAAGGCATATCTTGCCTCTCAGTGGCACACACGCCTGACTTGGCCCATCTTACTTGGTGCTTCTGCAAATCTGAGATTCTGCAACATTCTACAACAGCAAAATGCCAGGAGCCAGCACCAGAAGGCAGCCATTCAGTAAAGAAATGCTGCTGTCCCAGAGCTGCCCCAGCCACTGTGCCATTTCAAGGAAAACACCAAGGCTGGAAGCAGCTGAGTGTGAAGTGTCTTTGACTCTCATCTGTTATGTACAGCAGCTGATCCATAACAAGACAGACACATAACAACGGGGCATGACTGGGAAGTCTGCCTGACAAACATTATCTTTTTACACTGATTAATGCTGAGCAGAGCCCCACATAACTGGAGCCTAGACAATTAAATACCTGAGATACTATCTAAGTGTCCAGCTCCAAGACTTCTCTCCTAGTGCTCCTTGCTTTCAGTAGCTTCTTTGCTTGCAGCTGCAAAACCAAACATGTAACTGCTGCTAGCTGAGCTAAATTACCCTAATCCAAGTAACATCCAACACAGCAAGAGCTAATTCACTCTTCTTCTCATACTAGGTTACAGTGGCTGGCTCCTTCCAGGATGTGAAGTAGCTATTAAACACTTGACTACTAAAGACTTCACTAACTCAATGCAAAATATAAAATAAAAAATCAAAACAAACATCAAAACATTTCTTAGATCCTGACTGAATAGACATATCTTTTAAAAAAATCTTCTGAAGGCATAATTTTAATCATGCTTTCCTCATTTCTTTAGGAGAAATGGATAAGTAGCAAGGAATGGGCAGCAGGTCCTTTTGATTTTGTTCTATTGCTTTAGAGACACAAAGTATTATAGCTTTGATAGTCAATCTAAAATAAAAAAGGCTGAAAGACTTCCATTTCTTAAGAGCTGGAGTCTGCCTTTTTTTATCTGCATTATATTTGACTCATTAAAAAAATCACAATTATTGAGAAACTAATTAGGAAGACTGAACTAAATTAAAAAAGCAAAACCAAATCAGACAGGTCATTATCATCAACTAACAGCAAGTCATGAAATGCATCTGTTGAAGCCTGGACATCTATTAACAAAGAATTTCACAAATTCATTTGGAAATGCATTTATGCAGAGTAAGGAACTGAAGTCACAGCAGATGAAAATACTCAGAAAGGAAAACTCCACACTCTAAAGCCAAAGTTCATACCTGAGGCCTCTTCAGTACTGAAGGGTGTGCCTGCCTCCTAGTATTTGCTAATTAGTAGCACTCTGCTGGAATTAATTGTGTTACTAGACCAGGACTAGAAGAGCTAGGTTATCAAACATTAAATCTTTATACAGAGGGCACACTACACATGGCCAATGACCACCCCAGAGCCATGCAGCCTTCTTTTCCCTTCATCCTGGGTAGCTCTTACTTGCAAGTGCATGTAGGACACACACCACAGAAATCTGGAACAGCCTCACCCTCAACAGGTGAAGTGGCCCTAATGCATGAAAGCAGAGGGGAAATGAGGATAGCATAGCATCTCTTGGCAAGTTATAGCAACAAATGCTTTCTGGTCATTACATTTCTTTCCTGGGAACATCTGCCATGCACAGAAGGAGTTATTCATGGTCATGGGGCTCCACAAATAACAGAAAAAAACCACAGTGACATTTGATACCCAGCTTTATAAAGCAAAATAAACAAACAAAAAAAGAAATGCCTCTAGCTTTAAAGTGATGGGATAGCTGTCTGCAGGCTTGAAACACCTATGGTATTCCCATGGGTAACAGCTGTCTCAGAGGTTTTCTTCTCCGTTAGTTCTGCTGGTTGTCATTCTGGAGAAACAGCTGGTAAAAAGACAACCCTAACTTCAGATGAAAACAAAGACCAGGTGCTCCAAAGTTTGGTCTTATTTGATTAAGGTCAAAACTGATCCCTTACCCTGCAGCTCAACCAACTTCACCTGTAGAGGAAAAGAAACTATTGTCTAGGCAGAACACACATGGCACTTCCAGCCTATGGCTTTTGTTTTCAAGGCAATGGTGCACTCACACTACCTGGAGAAATCCAGTGCCGTTATTTTCTATGTTTTCAGCTGGATTACACAGTTCTCATACAGCATACTGCTAAGACATAGATGCTGGACTGTATACTTAGACCCCATCATTCCCAAAACAGGGACTCATCTTCTGTAAGATGAGGTATTACTTGAATGAAGTGTGCAGAGAGGTAACACTTGACTGGACATATCGTCTGTCTCCTATTCCTCCACATCCTGCTGTGACCTGCTGCCTTCTACAGTCCTTCAGAAGTGTCATTTTACAAGGCTTTGAAATGTCTCTTCCCCTGGTCTCTATAAAGTGCTGCCACCTCCTCTGATCTTTCCTTGCCAACAGCCTGTTTTGTTTATCCAAAAGAATATTATGATTTCCACATCCGCCAGTAACACAGTAAGGAAGCTGCTTTAGAATTCAGTCCAGTTAGGAGCAATTATTTACACAAATTCTCTACTTAGAAGTCTACCAATATTCAAATGATACATTTTAAATGTAAAACACAGCATCTTACAGCTGTAGAGAAGCATTTTGTGCAAGGTAGACAGCCAACATTAACTGCTTGGTGCTGATTCCGAAAAGATGAAAAACATTTGAGTTTACTAAAAACTGTATTGCGCCTATTTCATGGGGTACAGAGAGTCACTTTTATCAACCACTACAACTTCTCTTAAAATTCTCAAAAGCCTATTTCACTGTAGTTTTTTATGGCTATCCCTTTTCTCTTGCCAATGAAATCTTGATATTCGGTATTCTATTGTTAGGAGAAATGAAATCTCAGGCAAATCTGAAGATAATAAAAATTACCTTGGCAATTAACTCAGACCTTGATGCAAATCAGTTTTGAAGAAAGCATTTCAATAGCCAAGCACCCTCTAATTTTGTAAACTGTTTCTGATTTTGCTTTCCCCCGCCCCAGAGGTGGACTTTGTACAAAAGCAAAAGATGCTTTTTGATAACTTACAGTGAACATCGAAGACAATTGGTTCAGACTGCATTGTTTTCTGGCCAGATGGTCCATAGTAAGTCACAATGCAAGAGAACTTGGCATTTACATCTTCCTTTGTTGGCATGTACTGAAGGGACGATGTCATGGTGAAGAGCCCTGTTGTTCTGTCCACAATCTTTTGCAAATTTATGACCACAACTGAAAAGGAAATAATGCTTCAGTGTCACACAGAATTTGAAACCTTCTTCCCATATGTTGTTGCCTGTTCTGCATGTGAGATCAGGCTGCAAACATACAAGAAACATGACATGTCACCCAAGAGATTGCATAGTTTTCTCTAGTACTGCCACTGAAGTATATCAGGAACATTTTACCAACACCACACTCCTAACCTATCAAATATTTTAAATGAAATCCAGACAAAAAACTAGTTGCAAACTGGAGGGAGGCTTAATAAGACTATCTGCCTAATTTTTAAGACAGAAAAAAAGCTTCAAAAATTATGGCAAAAACATCAGGATCAATTTTTTTTAAGCATTCTCTAATTTACAGAAGGAAACATATTGTAGCCTTATCAGTCTGTCAAAGTGGAAAAGAAAGGAAAAAAAATAGTTGCTCTTACATATCTTGGAAAATAAATAGTTGTACAAGATGATTTCTGTGTGGTCCAAAACACAATACTGGACAGGTATGAAACTGAGACAGTTAATACCTTAAAAAAAATGGAAGTTAGCTACAGGTTTCTATTAGTTATATAGGCTCAAAAAGCTTTATGATAGCATTAATACAGGGAATTCTCCTCCCCACGGTGTGTATTTAAAACTGGAACTAAAAGAGAAAGGTTATGTGGTGTAGCTTGGGTACTCTGAAAGGCCTGAACATCTCCTCCCAGCTGTATCTTTCCACATGAGCAGTTTTTCTCAAAGAATACATTAGAGTAAGGCAGAGCAACCCTTATAAGCACAGTTCCTCATGCATACACCCGTGTGTGGACCCATCGGCCATCACCAACACATACCATCATCCACAGGCTGCAAGACTCTCCCGTTTTTGTACCATGTGACATTGCCCTCAGGATAGCTGTCTCTTGAAACACATTCCCCAAGCTGCAAAACAGACAGCAATTAGACACTTTTCTCCACTAGGTTTTCACATAATTCTCTTTCTACTTACACCATTTTGGGTCAAAAGTTCTAGAAACTTCAAATGCTTAACCTCAACCACTTTTCTCAAGTAGAGCACACCAAATCAGTGAGGTACAATTTGGAAGAGGGAGGTGGGTCTAAGATCAGGGTGGTCCCTGTTTGCAGATCAGGCAGGAATAAATAGAGTAGTGGCAAGGCAACTGCTCTGTGCTCAGCTTGGCTACAGACTCACAGGCAGGTGTTCATCCACCTCTCTGAGCCATCATCTCTGTCTGGACTGTAAAGGGTCTTCAGGCAGCTGTTGGGAACATAACTGTGAGGGAGAATGCTGCTCTTACCATTTGTAGCTTCTCTGTTTCTAAGAGGTTTGCTTGATGTAAGATTTCTGGTTGAGAGGGTTGTTCTAAAACATAAATAGGATAAAAGTACTGGTGAAGGGAGCACAAACAGCTGTTTGAAAAACAAAATAAAATACTAAAAATGTGTTGACTTTTGAATTAAAACAAAATAATCTAGCCGGCCACAGTCTTACCTACATTTTCCCATTAAAAGAAGAAAAGGTGAGATACTTCTATTTCAATATTAGGAAAAGAACAAGAACGAACTCATTTTAAATGTGTCACATCTTCCATAGTGAATTCCACGTACTCTGACAATACATCTTTTAGCCAGACTGACAATTTCACCACCCAGGAGGGGAGAACCTGATCTGATCTATCGATTTATAGGATACACATGCTGGAGAAAGAGGCAGTAGTACAGAAGCTGTAGCAACAAAAAAGCAGCTTTCCTGCAGATATAACCATAGCTAAGCTGTCAGCATTATAAAGGAACAAATTGAACCTAATCATTCTTCTAATGTTTGCTTTTCCTAACTGGGATTATTACATTTAAGAAATTCAGATGATAGAGGAAAGTGTAATTATTTTAACCGATTTTGTGTTAGTTATGACTCTCTTTAAAAAAATAAACTTTTTCTTCAGTGCCAGTTAGTCTTCTTATTTACTTTTATTATGGTAGATGGACTTCTTAGCTTGCCAAAGTGGAGGATCTCTCAGTGTTTCCATCATAAAAGACTACTTTCTAGGGACTATATAACTTGTCTGTTAAAACAGTTTGGCCTGAAGCCCGGAATGCAAATTTTTATCTCCAAAAGAGACAGTTTTGCCCACAATTTTAAAAGAGGAGAGGAAGAGTGAAGGAAAAAAAAAATAAATCAATGTCTGTACAGTCAAGGAAAGGCTCTGCACCCTATCTGTACTGCTTAAACAAGCACACTTTTACAGAGTGAAACATTCTTAACCATGTCAGCTTACAGAACCATTTCCCCAAATCAAGCTTCCTACAAAATACTGCATGGGTGTCAGTAATCCCAGCCCTAAGTGGACTTCATCACGGTCTTGCCAAAGTCTCTACACACACTGATGAAGTTATTGATGTGCAGATGCACTGCTCCCATTGTCACAGAGGCAGAAAGCCTGTGTGTTTTCCCAATAATCCATTTTATTTGTGTGCGTGTTTACGTGCAAGTGCACAAATGCTCTTCACTTGGATGACTACTCCAGGATGGGACAAAATCAGGTCAAAAGGGAAATGAAAGTGAATAAAAGAAGCTATTCATCTGACATTTTTCAAATAACTTTGCTTGCGGCAAAAAAACAAAACCAAACAAAAGACACAGTCAAAGCTATACACTAAGACCATCGTATTTTCTTCAAAGGCCTAATAAGGATTTTTATTTTTAGGAGATACATGTATGTTTATTTCTCTTCTGCTAGCTTTGAAGGAAAAAGGTTGATCTTTTCCATATAAGAACTTGTCAAGGACAAAAATTTTTTCATGTCAATTCAAGAAAACATGGTTTCTTGACCATTAACAAGACATTACCAAACAGTCTTGACAAGACCATTAACAGGCCTTCTGAGTCAGGTTTTTGGGTCCCATAAACAGGGATAGTTGCCTGCTGTCCCAGTCACCATCTCATCAAGCCACGACACCTTCCCCCACCTCAGCTTTGCTTCTTTTTGCCTCTCACCTCCCCCAGGACTGGTTAGAGAAGAGCCTGGCTTTGGTGTGTTGAGGGGAAGGGAGGCCCTCTTGCTCTGTAGCTGCTGTGTGGGGCTGTCCCCATTCCGAGTGCTCTGTGCCTGAGCAGATGTTCCTGTTGAGAGGCTGCCACCTGGTCTCTGTGAGCAGCCTCCGAGAGGAAATTCCTGCTGCCAGCTCCCCACAGCCGCCGCACGTGCACCAAGGTAATTCACTGGGAAACACTTACTTGGCAGTTACCAGCTCAGCGTCTGAAGCGAGAAAAAAATTTAAACTTGGCAGCAAACCCCACTTTGGTGGGTTTGCAACTTCAGCACACTGCTTATCTCTCAGCTTAAGAGCTTGCCAGAGTACTTTGCAACTCTGTATAGGCCTCATAATAGAGGGGAAAAGAATTCACTGCCTACAAAAGCCAAGCGCCGGTGCAGCAGGACAGCAGCTCCTGTCCGCTGAGCTGTTCTGCTTTGGAAACTGGCCATTTAATTCCACAAAAAAGTTGCTGACAGGATCCATCTGGAGAGCTGGTAGTGCTTGTTTGAGTAGTCAGTCAGTGAGAGGGACTAGCAGGTGGTACCTGCACAGTGAACCATTTCAGCTCCTTAGTCCTGAGATAATCAGGTAGCACAGCTGAGGATGGAACAAGCTCCAGCAAAACCCAGATCAGTCCTGACTTCTGGGATGCAGTCGAGCTTCAGGTGCATGACATTCTGGTTTATGGGGATCACACTAGCTCTGTACCTGTGGCTCAATGAGTTAGAAACTCCTCTCATTAAATAAATGAAGCTTGCCAGCTACTCTGAATTCTTCTGCAATTAAAGCAAGCAAGCAAGCAACTAAAAACAAGAACTTAAAAACCAGACTCAAGAAAATTAAATGCAAAGAAAAGTTAAGAGAACCATAAATAAAGTTGTGAACGCAAAGTGAAAAAACACAAAGGTAATTTTTCTTGCAGAGCTAAGTTGGCCATATTACATGCGTGGCATCCTCCCTTCTTATCTTCCTCAGTAAATAGAAGCTTTCTCTATTAGAATTAATGCACAGAATAAAGCAGACAAGCTGTGCTCCATGGCTGAGTTAGCATTGTGTTAATGCTTAGTAGAGTACACAGTAATTCAAGCAGTTAGCGTTTCATTTTACCACATACCACTGCCTCATCTACATATTTACCACTGTGCAATAAGTAAACATGATAATTCTTTATCATTTCTTTTGAAGCACTGTGTTCACTATGTGTGCTCTGAGCACACTCCTCCCTGTTGTCATTAATTCAATTGTTCTTGCAGTCAAATTGAAAGTGAAACGAGGGAATTACTATTGGCTTCTAATCTAGGTTTAAACTCATTTATGTGACTGACAGCATAGATTTCATTGAGGACTCCCTGACACCTTCTACCTAAGGGAAGCAAAAGGCTGCCCCTCCAAACCACCAATCTGTGTTTTCCAAGCAGAGTGTGATCTCTTTGAAACTGCCCATATCTGCAGTCAATGTGTTCCCACAACAGACTTACTCTGACTGTATAAATCTGCACCTGAAGAGCAACAAAGGCCAAAAGCCATATAAAAACGTGAAGCTAAGGAAGGTAAGACACCACAGTCACAGTCCTGTGTCCCCCAGAAAGCCACAATGAATGCCTCCCCATGCTAACTCGGGGTTTGATGATTACACTGGTGCTCTGAATCGGCACCAGGAGGGGACCAGGCTTGTCCCTGCTCCTGTGTGAGCTTTGAGCTGGGCTGTGCCTCTCAGGGCTGGGGTTTGCACTGCACACCAGCCTTGCCATCGCGCTGCAGTGATACCAAACACCAGTGAACCTTGCTGTGCCCTAGGAGAAAACAGCAGGCTGGTACTTCTCCTTCCTACCATTCAGCAGGGGACAAAACAAACACTTGGGGCTGGTGGCTCATTTTCCAGCCTCTTGCTCTCTCCCTCACAGTTTGTGCTGTTGCACAGTAGCTGCTCAGAGCCGCTTCAAACCCCCCCCCCCGAAATATTCCTGCAGACCGCACATGGTTAAATGTTTCCCTCCTGCAGAAAAATTTGCTCTGAGAACAAATGGAAAATAATCAATGCTAATTTTACATTTTTCATTTCCAAGGCCAAATGACATCATATAAGTGAGTCATTATCAAAGCCTAAAATTCTCTTTGAGCCAGCACTTATCATGAATAAACTGCAAGTGCAGGCAGTCCTGTTACATAAATGCCACCAGTAGATTACATTTTTGAAAGCTGCAGAAATTTGCTAGTCTTAGTAATTTACTGAGCCAAACTTACTTTCTTGGCTTTAATCCTGCCTTAAACAAAAGTTTCTGTAATTTATGATTCAGATGCTGATGAATGTTAATGGTAGTAACAACTAGATTTACTTACTGAAAACTTTGACTATCGTCGGCTCTTCGGAAACATCATCTTCTGTAACTAGCATACATACAAATCTCTTTTCATCACTGATTCTTGCATTCCGGATAGATAACGTATAGTTTTCTGAGAGACTCAACCTGTCTTTGTAGTCTGGTACATCATCATACTGTACATTTTTTTTTGTTGATGATCTGAAGGCAATAAATACTGGAGATCCATTTGGCATTTCCTATAATAAAAAGGAAAAATACCTCTATTTTCCATAAACACTCATTTAAAAGTTCCTGAAGATTTGTAATTGGTACAAACATTTAATCGAAAAAAAATCTGCAAACTGTATCAGATGGCTTTATTTTTCTGATTAATTTCTGTTTTACATAGAAGAAATTCAGTGTAATAAGAGCTAGTTTAAGACTGCCATTGAGAATATCATCAGTAGAAATTATTTCAATCCTTTGGCTCAATCTCTGCATAGCAAAGGGCTTTCTCTGATAAAAGCTGGTGGTTTTGGCAGCACTTGTCACTGTCTCTATGAAAAAGCATTTGAAATAGAAGCATGTGTGAGCTAGTCTCAAGAGCTCCAATTTCCTTTTTTCCATTATTGTTTTATATACTCATATTGTTTATTTGCGATATTTAGACTTTATTTCAAATGCAGGATTTAATCAGGCATAGCTGCCTATTTTATTCTAAAGTAGTTGTTAGCTGGTTTTTTCCTTTGTCTTTAAAGGATGAGCTTGTAGCATGGGAATATACATACAACCAAATATTGTTAATCTGTAAAGTATTGTTTTTGACACATCCTCCTTATGCAGTTGCCATCCCAAGAAGGAATACAAAGTTGACAGCCTTGCACAAATCTCTCTTTCTCAAAAAAAAAAAAAAAAACACAAAAACAAAAAAACCCCACCAAAAACAAAACAAAACAAAAAACTTTATGAGGGACAAAGTTATGGGGACAGTTTTACAGGATTTGATCCTTTCCTACTTACACAAATACACACACAGAGCAGGCACAGGCAGTGTCTGCCTTTAAATAAAGAGAGGTGAAAGAGATTCTATCTTTATGTACAGTATTGTGCTGGGTACTAGAAAAGGTTTTAATTCTCTTTTATCCCTTACACCTTGCAGCACTGATGCTAGTAGTGTTCCCAGCACAACACCTCAGCTGCACTGCAGAGCCCACAGAAGCATGATGATGCTGTGACAAGATGAGTGGTGTCAGAGCTGGACAGGCAGCAGGAGGCATCATCTGGTTGTGAAGTTTAAATTCTTCTAGCCTTTCTCCCTCTCCTACTTTTAACTCTTGGATTTGTTTAATCCAAACTGCCCTGACTTGATACTCTTGACAAGAAGTTGGCTGTCACGTGCAAGTGAGCTCGTAACTCCTGAGGCCCACCCAGCTAGACACTGAAGTGAGCAACAACTGCCATGGTACAAGTCTCCCAGTGCCTCTGGGTTCCCACCAGGAGCCCAAATTGCTCCTCACAAGGCAGTAGAGAAGAAAGCAGAGTTCATCCTTCTTCCAATAACATAATCACCTGATGAAAAAAACCTAATCCAATCCTCTCCATTTCCATGCTCTGAGAGAAAAGGTACCACTTCCCCTTGGTTGTGTGGGCTGCCAACAATCGATTTCATACAATAGCAACTTGGATAGGCTTCTTTGTATGTTAGGTTTCATGTCCCTTTCCATTTAGAAGAAGCTGCAAAATCTCCACTTGCTGCTTGGTACTTGTTCAACACAGACAATCCAAATACAATGGAAAGTGATAATGTGTTTCTTTTTTTCAGAATATCCTTGCGTCTTCAGAGAGGTGGACTTGTGTCTTCCCAAGAAAAGTCAGCAGACCAAAGAAGATGCTGCAAAATGTGGACATTCCATCTTCTGAATGCTCATGTGAAATAGTTTTACTGTCCCTTTTTGGGGAAACGTTCTCCCTAGACTTCTGACCTTATTTCCTGAAAAATGCTTGCAGGAAAAGAACTATTGAGTGGATGTGGGATTGCAAACCTGAAGATAAAAAGGAAGGAGACAGGGGGAAATAGGACTCCCCCCACCACTGACAGATCATTCTCCTGTAAAAATAGGCTGGTGGATGCCATTTGCAAAAAAAGAGAGAGAACTACACAATTTTAAATCCACTAGAAATTATCTGTTACTGCAGGTACATTTTCTTTGAGAAGAGGAAATTTAGATGAACTTCACAGAGGCAGGGAAACCATTTGTCTCAATACAGTCTGAGAAGCAAAAGGGGTTTGGTATCCCAGTGTTTTTATCCATGTATGTTTCCAGATTTCCTTTGACTTGGACATGCTGATTCTCCTTGTGACCTGGGATAGTGATCATAAGCTCATCTTGTGGTGCTCCTGCTGCAGGCTGAGCAGCACACCCAGAGAGCACCCACGCTTTTGCCTCTGTTTCCTGCCAGAAATGCAGAGTGAAACCACCAGCAATGCTCTCAAGGTCAGCTCTGCTCTCTTCTCTGCTGTGCATTGAGCACAATGAAGCCTGAAACAGATCTGAGTGACTGTCAAACCAACCAAAGACGGGTACAGTTGCTTTTTCCCAGGGATGGAGCACGCTCTGCTTCAGGCAGCCGACTTCAAAAGTGTTCAAAGGTACAACCATGGCTCTGTCAAGTGAGCGAGACACCACGGGATAACATGCCAGATCTCTAATGCAGGTTGGCAGAGAATTCCTGAATAATTATTTCTCTTGAACAATGAGATTAATTCCCCAAACCTCTAATCTGCACTTGGCAGAAATTATACAGCTTGGAATCTCGCAGTCTTACAAACACAGGAATAAATGGCTTCATATAGGAGGCAGAAATCCTATAATTTGGAATCTTAAAACTTCACACACAAAAAAATACGCATCATCTTATAACAGCTCTAATAAATACAAAGGTAAGATATACTTACATATTTCCATTTTCCAAACATAAGACCATCTGGTACTTCTAGAGGACAAGGCATAGTAATAGTGTCTCCATATATTGCATTTACTGTGTACAATCCCAGAGCTGGAGGAGAAACAGAAAAAGAGAGAAAACAATTTAAAGTATGTTCTTTAATTCCCACATGCTAGCTAATATTCGGTTCACACTTATTGCAACAGCAGCTCCTTTGCAAATGGTTATTTTCCAGCATGTAGGATTTACAGGATACTCAAACCTATAACAAGACAGAACTCCTGTCACTAAATTTGTTAAGTGAATGTTAGGACCTTTTTGGACCCATGCTTCCTGCCAGAGTCAATGGGAGCCAAGTGGATTTCCAAACAGGACTGCACCTGCTCTATCAGATGAGTATCTACAGTACAATCAGGATTGTCTCAAACTTACAATGTACAAAGAGGAAATCCCTAACCTTTATTTTCTTCATTTGGAAAAAAAAGCCTGGAGAGGTTAAATTGCAACACAGTATTGTGAGGAGGCTAGCAAAGAAGTAAAACTCTGACTGCTGCATAACATTAAAAACACAGGAAATGATGACAGAAAAGGGAATGATGATATTAAAATGTGTTCCCTAAAACCTGGGGAAAAAAACCCAAACACATTTACATTTTGGAAAAATGAAGTGAAATGCTTCTATGAATTATTTAAGAACAGCTTTTTCAGAAACCTCAGCACAATGTTATTGTGCTAATGCATATCAATTCACAGAATAAAACTGACCCACTTATTTTCATTGTCCAAAACATGTGAATTGAACAAAACCAACAGACCCTAAAGTGATGAAGTGCAGAAACGCAAGGAAGCTTAAAGGGCAAGAAGTTATAACTTGGTGCCTTTGCTGCAATTCAACTTTGCTCCTCCTTTCCGTAGCTGCCTCCTGTTTGCTGCTCCTTGCACTGGAGAGAGATTTTGCCTTCTGTCAGATTCTTTGCCCAGAGATTCAGGATCTCCCCCTTTGCTGTCCCTTCATTCGCAACGGTAGTTTAAGGGCTTGCTACCAAAGGAACTGTATTTAAGAGAGTGGGGTAAGATGCTGGTGATGTAGCCAGGTGTTTCTGAGGAGAATCATCCATTCCTTCTAGAAACACTAATTTTTCTGGACATTCAGCTCTTCTTCTCTATAGCTGGAAAAAGAAGCATGCACCCCCAAAGACCTGAGGCAGAGACCCCTTTGCTTTTCCCAAGTCCTAAGGCAGCTGCCTGGAGGAGCTGACAATTCTATAGAGTGCATAGATGCACTCAATAGGGAGGATTTTCCAAGGGATTGCTTTTTGTTTTAAAGAAATTCATACCTTTCAAAGAGCCAAACACTGAATTCCTTGCCTGCAATTTAAACTAGAAAGACTCCAGAGCATTTTTCTTGGGTGAGGACTTCAGAGCTCACTGCTAACATCAGCTTATATTTATCACATCTATCAGAGTGACAAATGAGCCTGTGGGGCTTGTGCTGTGTGATACTGCACAAAGAAACAGTACTCCAAAATCTTTCCTTAGAGAAGCTACAACCTGGATGGCACCACATGGTTAAGGCAGAAATGTAGGCTGGAGCTTAATGGATTAAAGGAACACAGGGGATAACAGGCACCACTACCCACATTTATCTTAAACTTTCTTTCCTTGCCTCGGCTCCTTTTCAACTACAGCACTGGTTATCTTTCTGATTCTGCTACTTCATTTGTCACAAGCATGCTTTAGATGCATTGTCCACGCTATAAGGACTGGATGCTCTCGTTTTCTCTATGGTTCTCAGGGACCAGCTGTTTCCTAAACGACAATAGCAGTCATTCCACTAGGTGGTGCTGAGTAAGAGCAATCTTTTTAAAATGAAACAAAGATTTTTTAAAGAGCTCAGCTAACTTCAATTTCATGGAAACAGAAGCAATGTTTTACAATATTGAGCTATAAATGGAAGTAAAATTCAAAGCTGGAAGAAATTTTTCCCTTGGCCCTTTCTTGTGCTCATCCTCACTGTGATCGCCAGGAGGGGAGCAACACAACTTTGGCTTTGCAAACTGAATCCTAATTTTCATTTTTTTGCTACAGCTAGAAAAAGCTGTCCTTTTTTGGTTCTCTCCCATGGGAACAAAATTACAACAGACTTGCAAACATATATTCAATTAGTAAACTGGTTAGTACCTCTTCAAATTCCAGCTAAGTGTCATTTAGTAATTTGAAATCTGTAATGATATTTGGCATCACATGGAAAACCAAGAACTGCTCCTCTGATATTAGATACTCTTTGTTATTAGGGAAAATACTCCCTGTCATTAGACAAAAAGAAAATGCTGCTCTCCTCTAGACACCAATTTAGCCCCTGCAAAACTGCTAAGGTAGCAAGTATACACTACTGGAGACTCAACAGCCAGCCTTACAAGAGTGAATGAAAATGTTTCTGGAGAAATTCTACAGCATTCAGACTAAGTAATTGATGAAGGGCCTCATAAAGGGAAAGACTGACCTCTGATTTTAGAGCTCTTTCAGCTGAAAGGCATTTCTTAAAATGGACTAAATCATGACTTGCCATAAAATCTGCCTACATTAAAATCACAGTTTTCTATGAAATTGTTAACACAAAACCAGAAAGACACAGGTTTTACTTTGAATACAGAGAAATAGAAATTGCAAGAATATAAAAAGTCCTCCTGCAAAATATTCTCGTCCCACTTCTGTAGCAACAGACCTAGCACATTGAAGGAGTGCAAATTAATTGAATAACTGCGATCTTTCACCGTAGTAACTGCAGTAATCTCCACAAAATGGCCCTACCAACCTGTACATTTAGGAAAAAAACAGAATTGTAACAACCAACAGAATTGGAAATTCCTCTCTCTGTTGCTATTAGACATATTTGCAAAATGGTGGGATGAAGAAGAGAAGAAAATTATTGCTTAACCATATGACAGTGCTTACCATCAACCATCATATTGTGAGGCCTCTTTACATCATTTCCAGCTCATTCTAAGAAAAATAAAATGAAAGCAGTATCTACAAATACATAACAAATTGTTCCATGCCCTAACACGGTGCAGGGTCAATGTCAGGGCCCTCATTTCTCATTAACTCTGCAGGAGGGCACAGAGGCGACGGCAGGGAGTAACACTACGTCACCAGACATCGTGTCCTGCCTTGCTCTATTTCTGGTGCACCTTTCTGGAGCTAATTAAGAGCTCAGCCAGCTCCCTTACGTGACTTTCGGATGCTGTCTTTTAAAACTGAGCTAGTGCTGTTAATAATGCCACTAATTCAGAGACGGGATCTTGTCCCACATACACGGAGGGCAGCTCTATCTGCTAGGTCTGAACTACACCTGTATCACTTTCCTTACATTTCTTTACATACGTAAGAGGCTTGAGCAGGCCGAGATTTACTTAATTTCCCTCTCTTTGATCCAGTGCTGAAGAAACTCCGTGCCAGATGAGACTGCTCCACACAGGTTAGAACACGGGAAGAAAGCAGGAGCTTCATGAGGTATGATGGATCAGAGAAAGATCCCAGCAGGACACTGGTAAATTGAGATGACATAGCTACTGATGCTTTCAACTGGAGAACTTTCCATGTCCCCATGGCAGTGCTAACTGCAATCAGCTTTATGCTGTCTGCCTGTGTTTCACAAGGGAAGAACCAAACAGTACCCACACCTTCAAGGGACAAAACAAAAAATCTTGAACAGAAAAGGTGCTGTTGTTAATTTAGATCCTCACCGAAAGTATGAGGCAGGTCATACTTTAGAGCAATTACTATTTTTAAATCAAGAGGATCATATAGGAAGAATGCATAAAAGGTGAGTTAAAGAAAAAGGAAATTAGGAAGTTGATGTTTCTCCAAGAAAATAACAAAAGCTGTAGGAAGTGTGTGGAAAGCAGCCGTATTTTCCACCTCTACCTTCCGTTCGCAGTATTGAAACAACTTCTTGCCACAAACACATCTTCTAAGTGCTGTATCTGAAACCTAACTAGCAAGGTACTGCCTAAGACCCCTCTGCACTGGCCTGCACAGCAAGGCTTACTTCCAGAGCAGGGGAAATCTAGTGAGCTGAATCTCCCTCAGTACCTTGGTGTCCACTGATTTAAATTATGTTTTACATCTACAAAGATGTCCTGTATTCTCCTTTGCACTTAATGACTTACAGCTGATGCTTCTGCCCTGGCAGGTTCAGCAATGCTGCTTTTTATTACACTTTCTGGACCCAAGGAGCAAAGTCTCATTACTAGAGAACAGCAGGACATGTTGGCTGCTATGGTTCTCTGCAGCAATCAGCAGCGTGAATCAGGGGAGGTCAATTAACAGCTTCTGCAATGGCAGTGTCCAGACTCAAGAGCTATTACGTCTATTTAGCACCTACCTCAGAAACTGCAGTTAACTACTTCGGAAACTCTGCATTAGGATTAGCACTCCAAATCTTGAGCCATTAGCCCTCCCATCTTTTATCCAGGTAGCTCAGATTAGCCTGTACTAAATATAATCTGGGAGGTTATGAAGCTGTGCCTCATGAAGTAAGTATTTTATTTAGTTGTTTGCTATTTTTCTTTCTGCCCTCCACTGCCTAAAGGGATTTCAGCTATATAGGCATACCCACAGGTCCTACTGGGCACCCACTCAGGTACCAGCATAAATGGCTGGTACTGACCTAAATGATTTTTTTTAGGAAACATCAGTGATTCTCAAAATCACTACATGTTCTTAAGATTGGGAAGGCACCTTTTAGAATAACAGAACTATTTAGGTTGGAAAAGACCCTTCAGATCACTGAGTCCAACTGTAAACCTAATGCTGCCAAGCCCACCACTCAACGATGTCCCTAAGTCTTTTAAAGACCCCCAGGGATGGTGACTCAAGCACTTTCCTGGGCAGCCTGTTATAGGGCATGACAGTCCTTTCGGTATTTTTCCTAACAGTCAACCTAAACATCTCCTGCTGCAACATAAGGCCATTTCTTAAGTAATTTGAGTATTTTAAATAAAATTTTTAAGTAAAAAGTAATTTGGTTTTGCTTTTTAAAGACAAAGCAATATATGAATGACAGCTGGGTGTTGGTACAATACAAAATGTATTAGAAAATAACTCTCCTGCTTTGGATGTGACAAGACTTGACAGCAGCTGTTTACGGCCTCAACTATTGATACTTGATAATGCCTTAAAGCAGGTTTTAACACGGAAAAGTATTTTTCATTTAATTAGAAGCACTATTTGGAGGAAAAAAAAAGAGAGTTTACAAAATCACAGACTGATTGAGGTTGGGAGAGATGTTTGGAGGCAACTGGTCCAACCACCCTGCTCAAGCACAGCAATCAAGATATTTCAAATTCAAGATTTTCACAATAGCGGAAGAAGACCATATGCAGCAAGCATGTCTTGCACCTTTTATTTTGCCACCTGTGCCTGATAAAATCAGCTGAAAACCACAATAAAACCTATATGGATATAATGGGCCTTTAAACAATCTTCTTTTTTGCTGAGCCACAACAGCCAGGGAGCCAAACATCATGCAGCCTTGAGTCTGCACCTCTCTGCAACAGTGGTCCAGCTGCTGTTTTCTCAACAAGCTCGTCCTCGTGATCCAGCTTGCTCTACTGAGAACAAGCCCCTTCACAGGAGCTACAACAGCTCACACAGTGCTCAATTTTCTGACATTGCACAGAAGACATAAGATACACTTCAGGATGTCAAAATATTGGTTAAAGCATGCCACAAAAAAGGCTCATATTATCAAAACTCACACATAAGACATCCCTTATTTCAGCTAGGTGGGTATGCTAATTTGTGCTAATATGCATATGCTGGGTATGAAAATAGGGAAGCAGGGCAAACACTTCGAAGAAAATTCAAACAGTGATTATCTTCACCATACAAATATGATTAAAAACAAAGCTGCATGTGTTTATTGATATGCTATCTGATACAGGTTATATAAACAGTATATTGCTTCTTATCTCTACCTGTTTAACTAGTGAGACAAATACACATAAGACCAACTAGGTCATCAAAAGGACCATTAACTGCAAAGAATCACCAAAAGTATCCAAGAGGGAAACTAATTGTAGATAAACACACACATCAGTATTTAATGCACCAAACACTTTTAAACCAACATAACAGAACTTGCTGAAGGGTTTCTTATACTTTATCACAGTATTCCTTCAATTAGTTTTAACCCTGAATAATATTAGATCCTGGCAATTTTAACACCAAAGGAAAGAAACATCCTTTATCATCTTATAAGCATTGATGGAACTCACAGCAATTACCCTTCAGAATACACACTGCTAACTTGAGCTCTTTGAAGATGTGAAGTAACTTGCACATTTGGACAGTTTGTGGTTTTTTGGTTTTTTTTTAGTGGTGGGGGAAGGGAGAAGATGCAGCTTAAAATGTGGTTGTGACTCTGGAAGATGTTGAGGTACTTTTGACAAGCTTGTCAGATAAACACTGACTTAACTCCAGTGACACAAGTAGCCAAACCCACACATACAGGAGCACTTTTGTACTCAACACTGATTTTGGCAAGTACTTGAGTAGGCTAGAGAAATGAGGCTTGCCACCTGACAACATTAAAACACTGGACAGTACACATCAGGAAACAGGCAGGGTATTTAAAGCTAAAAAGATACTGAAAGCACTAGAGAGTAGGCATTAAATGCCAGCAGAATTCAGCTATCATCACTTTACACAAGCATTAAGTGTGTTTAAATCACAGCTTTTGTTCATGAATGAGGAAAAAATCCTGAAGGAAACATGTCAGCCCTTCAGAAATCATCTTTTTCATGAACACCAACAATTACACCTTTGTAATACTATATAAAACAAGCATTTTCCTTATCAGTACAAAAAATGACCTATAATTAGGAACTAGCTGAGATAATGTGCCCCATCTGACCAAGGCTACACGGGCTCTACCACCTAAATCACCTAAATCAATGAAGAAATCCTCAGCCCACTCCTTCAAGAGGACTGAGGTCATTGCATGCTTTTCACTGGCTCTTTCCTCTGTAGTTCAGCCAGTCTGGAATGGCAGGCATGGACAGTTTTCCTACACATGCATATGGTTTAGCTTTCTACGTAACCTTAAGTGTGAACTCTGGGCTGAGCCTCCATGAGTTTAGGTCCAAAATCCCATGGAGCACTTTAACCACACTGTTCAAAGTCCTACATGATGACCAAACAGAGGTGCTGTGTGCCTATTCACAAACCAGACTGCTCAACTGCTGTTGATTTCACTGAGGGCTACTTCTGCTCCAGGATCTCAAAATACCCAGCTGCTTCAGTATTTTGGTCACTATTTTTCCCACCTCCCAAACCAGAAAGCAGCTTTCCATTTTACGCTCCTTTTCTGTAGGATTTGCATGTAACCTGATTTGAAACTACTTCAGCAGAAGCTTTTGGGAAGATGGAGGGAAATTTCTCTACAAGGCAGAGGTCTGAGGAAGTTAGTGGATACCTCAGTGCATGGTTTACAAGGATTATCATCACTGCAAGCTTTACCCTAGGGAAGTCCACACTGAGCATTTCTTTGAGTATCTTCTATCATCATCACTGCTAAAGCACTACACTGGAGAACATACAAGAAAAAAGCTTTTCATTTTGAATGTACCCAAACACCTAGATTGCATCTAAATAATGATGACTAATAATCTTTTGTCAGCTTAGTAACTTTAAATATTATATATAAAGCAATAACCATGACGTTTTCCAGATCATAATCACCAAAAGTTTCTAGAATTTTTGATAGGTATGCAAAAGAAATTTGCACATGGTCATACTCCTTTAAAACTTGAATGGCCACCATTAAATGCATTATCATTGTCATTGAAAGTAAAACAGATACTGCTTTCAAGTCAGCAAAGCTTTCAAACGACATAAAAGAGCTGTTCCTAGCATTACCCTGTGCAAAGCTGGAGACTAAATGAGCAGTTCAAAGCTCAGTAACTGATGCAAAATGCTACTGCAAAATGAACTACTTGTGTCAGCACATCAACCTTCCTACCTCAGCCTCGCTCCAATGCCCAGCTCCATGAAGACAAAAGAAACTCTAAGACCAACAGCTCTGAAATGGGACCAGAAAAGCTCCACTTTTTAATTCCCTCCCTTTTAAATCAGGAAGGCTCCAAAATCTGCTAAAGAACTGCAAGGAAAACCCATGAAAGCCCCTAGTGCCTTTGCAGCACATGGGCTTTGTTACAGCAAGATTTTCCTTCCAAAGAGAAAGACCTAAGCTTTTTCTCCCAAACCACCACACCAAAACATCACCTGTGATTTCAGTGGCCCTCTAATCACACTATTTTATGGAAGCCCTAGCTTTTGGCTCAGAATTATGTGTTTCTGCATTCAGTGCTAATCCCAAATCAGTCATATTTGCAGATTTAAATTTTCAAGTCCTTTGAGTAAATCTTACAGGTTTAAAAGAAGTTACACACAGCAATGTTACTGTAAACAGAAAAAAAAAGGCAGTGTAATTCCAAGCAAATATTTACAAATTAGACATAAGGAACACACAACTACCTATGTAAAAATGCTTGAAGTAATATAATGCTTGCATAGTACAATGCTTGAATAAGTATAATTAGTGTAACACTGTCCTTGTTAAGGACAATGTTTCCACAAGATCCAGGTGGAACCACATCAGAAGACATGGCCAACATTGGCAAACTGTGGTCAGCATCAGAAAACCCAGCCATGCCTTTCATGAGCACCATAGAGTAAGAAAAAAGTTATTTCCCACAGCTGCTGCTGCAACTTAAAGACCACAAGTAATGATTTACTTTTGTGCATTTTTTAATAAAACATTGCTTAGGATAGTTCTCATGTTCTCATAATTCAGAGGAAGAGATAAAATGGGTAATGTATCTTACAAATATTTCTGTTTGAGATGTAGCCATGAGTAAAGGAATCATGATCAATTTTTTTTCAACACACTCAAAATTTGAAAATAGTTCATTAAAATAGTTACCAACATATGGTGTGATTTTTTACAAGTGGTCAGGCACATCTGCCAGGGAAGTGAGCTATAGCTTACTAAAGTCTGATGATACAAGCTATCTGCCAAGAGATGAGAAGCAAATGTGACTCAGAGAGCAGTTTCTGAGTCAATACTGCAAAGAATTTTTACTTTAAAGGGTATACCTAATTAGGCAAAATGGGATCAACAAAGCCTTTGTGTCTTGGTGAAACTTCTCACTGTTTCTGAGGTTAGCCTCTGGCTGCTCCTGAAGCATACTTCTGATATGCTTTTCACTTGCACTTCTAAAGCACTTTTCCGTTTGTTAAAACTACTCAAATTGGTTTTTATTTTCTCATTATGCTAGTCAGCAATGCTGGTGTGTATCCAATACCTTGAAGGGACTTAAAAGTTTCTACTAAGTCCAATAAAACCTGCAGCTCAAAAACAATTACTTAAAAATCCCCACTATATTCTTCCATGAATCCCTTCTTTCCTATTAAAAAATGTCAATACACAGCACACTGAAAAAAAAAAAAATCTTGTCCCTCTTGTTTCTTCGTGACTTGGTATTAACAGTATAGAGTATACTGGATTTCTTGCTAGTGAAAGCTTAGTAACAATTTGCATTTTACAAAATATGAACTTTCTAAAACATGTATATATTTTGTGTATATATATATATATATATTTTTTATTTAAGCTTGAACGAGCCTCAGGAGCAAAATCAAAGTACCATAAAGCAAATAATATTGCAAAGTATGAAGGAAGAAAAATATCACAGATCACTCTAGTTAAAAGTAAATAAATGCAGTGGACAAAAAATTAGGAATTAGGGAAAAAAAAAAGGCAACTAACACAAAACATTTGAAAAAGTGATGTAGTTAAACTAATGCCACCAAAGTCCTCCCATGCAAAAAATACTCAACAGCAAACAACTTTCCTCCTCTTCTAACCACTTTTATCCTGTGAGTTGGGTCCTTTCTGCCCACAGCCAAAGGAACAGGCACTTCCCTTCCACCTGTATGAGGTCTTTCCAAGCTGAAAGTTAGTGCCTGACAGGTCCAGTAATGTAATTTTTTTAAATTATGCCTGTTGCCCCTCTACTTCAAATCATGATCTGCTCTGTTAAGGAATCCTAAAACACAGGAAAAGGCCAGATCTCTCCTACTGGCTGTTCCCAATCTGCAAACGTACTTTTCTCCATTATCCGCACGTCTACCTGGGGCTTTGTTTACTCATGCAAAACTACCGTAGGGTAACCCCAGCTTCTGCCACAGGCTTGCTATCTGCTGTCCATACTCACCTCTGTAACAAACAGGGTTTCCAGCAAGCAGAGCTTCTCCTGTGGTGAGAAGCCATAATTTCTTGCAAAAGATTCAACTGTATTCCCGTAATAATCCCGTACATGCCAATAAATAAGAAATAAAGGATTTCGTGAATGTAAGTTTGATAGGTAACTCACAGAAGGGCACAAGACACCGACACTCTGCGAGATGGGCATCCAAAATTGCACATCCCGTACTGTGTATCACAGAAAAGTCGTTTTCCTCCCCGCCCTTCATCAAGGCTGTAGGGTCCACCGCTAATTAACAGTGTCCTGCCATGCTTGCCTTATTGCAGTCACACTTACCAGACCTGCTACTTGCTGGCTTTAGTTATTCCCAAAGAAATCAGCTAGACTTCATGACAGAGAAAATAATAACCTGTGACTCTAATGTGTATAATGTGTACAGAATAATTTTTTTAGTGAATGAGTTTCATTTACCTGTGGAGAAAACCATGTGCTAATCACCTCAAAACAAACAAAAAACCCCCAAACAAACAAACAAAAAGGGCCAAAGCCTTACAGAAGATCCAACTTCAGAGGGCACATATGAAGGACAGATTTATCCTTCTATGACAATGAGTGGGTGAAAAAAGCTGTGCATGTTTTGGAGAGAACCCACTGGACAGACACCCTGCAGCTGACAACAGGCTTTTGGCTGCTCTTTTCCAACTGCTTTCCCTACTGATAAGGGAGAGGACAGAGCAACGCAGATGAGATGAATGTAGCCTTGCCAAATCATCTACAGGTCTTTGTTACCTGGAAACGAGACCTATCATTTCACTGATAGCACAACAACACAGGTGGGGAAGGGGAAAAGCTCACTGAAAGTATAATGCTATAAATCCTCATGGTTTATGCTAAAATAAGTGACTGAGAGCTCCTCTGTGACTCTCTTTAGATTTAACTGACTCCTCACAAACAGTTTTTTAAATTTCATAAATGCCTATATCCAGCCTTGGTATTGGCAAAAGCCTCCTGCCTTAGGAGGTGCACTTTCACCAATGGGAGAAATCAACACCACCTTAATTTTTGAAAGTTTGCCTGCCTTTCTTTACCAGTACGCTGAAAACCCACAGGTGTGCCAAGGGCAAACATTTCAAGCNNNNTATATATACATATATATATATATATATATATAACCAAGGGTTACACAGACTTGCATTCAATGTTGAAAGGCTGGTGTGACTTCAGTGCCCATCATGTCTACTTGTGAATATTACTGACTTGTGTGAAGGTAGGAAATGCTGCCAAGTATCATATTCTGCTTCCACCTCATACAAATTTACATTTCTATGTGCATATACAAACTAGCATCTGATATGCTATCTCTTCTCTGCTTTTCATGAAATGTGTTTTTTTCTTTTATAAACCCTCACCCCCAAACCATTGCTTAATGTAATGCTACATATAGAAAACAATCCCGGAGAGGAGCACAAAGCAGCAGCTCAAATCTGGTGGATGCAGTCACAGCTTACAGTGATTTTTCAATATAATATAACACTGGAACATATAGGTATTGTCCAGTTATTGAACTACTTGCTCTAAGTCTCACCTGCCCTCTGGAGAAAACCATTAAAGGTTAGAAAATGCAAAGCATGATTCCTATTAGTGCTTTAAATTAATATAGGAGTTACTTTCTAGAATTTTAATAAGTGGTCATTAACTTCTGCAAATACAGTGCTGCTAAAAAGTTTAAAAGCAGCAGAATACATTGCAAGGCCTGTATGTAGGCCCAAAAATGAACTTACTCTCAGTGTGTGAAAGCAGAAGCCATAAAGAAGCCATTTGAAAGCCATTCATCTTTCAAATTTTTATGCACATATTTATCTTCAAGAAGTAGTGCCACAGCATAAGGAGGAAGGCACGAGACACCAGCACAACTACTAGAAAACTGTAATGTTGACAAGGCTTCCCCCCATTATTATAAATCTTGTGGCAGCATCCTGAAAGTCCAGGACCCCATTTATAAGATAACAGAGAGACACAACCAAATGATTTCTCAGGGATTTAGCCCAGACTAACCTTATGTAGAGCACTTTAGGACCCCTATGGAGTCACCACTACTTCCAGAGCATAAACCCCAGCCCAGAGAAACACCTCAACTCCAGGTTTGTGCCTATGCCACCAGTAAAACCTGCTATGTGGTTTGCAGGAACAGAGAAACTTTGGCTGCCTGGGTAAATCACTATGCTGGCTTTAGGGGAAGTGTTTTCTGCACACAGCTCACGTCAACACAGTCCTGAACAGCAGTATCTGAAATGATAGCAACTGCACGGGCTCTGGTGCTTGTAATTTCAGATTTTGATCTGAATGGCCAAGTAAACAACAATTCCTGCAGAGTAGCCCACCTCAGATGCACGGCTTCCAGTGCAGAGTGGCTACACTTATGTTGTCACTGAGGCTCTCTGTAAACACCAATCTTGGTGTGAAAGTCACTGCTTCCTCTCTATACCTGTCAGAAACCCTGCAGAGAAGGCAGCCGTGTTTTAGTCAGCATGACAGCTGCTACAGTGCATCATGCTCCTGTAAACTGCCTCAATGCCCAACTGCACTTTTAAGCACGTTTGAACATCTTGCTTTTACCTACACATTTGGGCCATAATTACCAATTTCCCTGTCGAGGTACTTGTGCTGCTGCCCATATCACCACTTGCCCCTGAGCAGGAACATAGAGGATGGGTCTCCTGAGTTGTTATTTTGATTTGTGGCAGGAGCTTTTACCTGTACAGTGCCAGTTATCCATTTTCTGACACTAATAATGTACTCAGAGAATGATTATTTTGCAACCATTGAAGACAAGGTGCTTGCTAGGTAGGCCACATGTGGGCAAAGCACACAAGCTACTGCAATGCCTGGCTGATCCTGCCCTGAAGAGCAGAGCCTTCATGTGCACCTTTATGTTGCAGTCCTGTGAAGTGAGAAGCACCTCATTTCTCTCCTAAGAGCACTCCTGTGTTTCCTGCATGGAAACAGCATTCACACAGCGTCTGTGAGGGACTGCTTCAGCTCCTGCTCAGCTGAAAGCATTCTGAGTCAGTCAGTCAGGCAGCAAGCTGTCCTGCTGTGCTGTGGTGATAAAGCCATCATGCCTGAGAGGAGTCCCAGAGCACCCATTACCTACAGCCCTCCCAAACCACCACTGTCCTAAGAGGACTATAACCATGCTGGAGACCTGGTAGAAAACATTCCTGGAAGGCAAAACCAAACATTATTATGGCTACTCCAAGCCATCTCTGATCATCTGGAGGAGTGCTAGGATGGCTCAGTGGTTCAAAGAATCTGACCCCCAAAGAAAAGACTTGTCCTGTCTTTTGTGAGGATGCAGAACATCTTTAATCATCTCCAGCTTCTGTAAAAATATGCACTAATGAGCATAAATATTTTTTTAAATGCTCATATACATAATAATTCTAAAAACAACCTGAAAACTAATTAATAGTTCTGTAATCCTTATTTTTTTTTTCCCTCTTTCTGGAGCACCATCTGGTGCCCTTCCTAAAATACCAAGGCTAGGGAATTATTTATGTGAGCTTTGACCAGGTCTGAACAGCTCACAGAATGATGTATGTTTTTAATGCCCTGATACTGACAACAAGCCTTTTTTCTCTAAATTAATGGGAAAAAAGTGTCGCACAGTGAAGATAAAAGTGACTTTGTGAAGTTTAGTTCTTTAGAAGTTGCCTTTTGTAACAGATGAGAGTCTTTGTAGAAATGTCAGAGTCAGCTTGTCTGACCAAAGGGAGGGATGCCATGGCACATGTGGTTCAGGTTGTGTGCGCATAGCGAAAAACAAGGAACCTGCTCCAACCAGCCCCATCACATACACCAACAAAACCCTAGATGAACTCCTGTCACCCCCAGCAAAAGAGTAGCTGCCTTGAGCTTCTCACAGGTACAAATCAGCTTTTTAGGCTGATTAGTTTAACTTTTTTTAATACGTTTTTCTTTTTCATAAATGCATTTGATATGCAAATTCACACTGAAGAACAGATGCTCACAGCCTAAACCAAACCACAAAACGGTTTGGGATGGAAGGGACCTACCTTCAACATCTTCTAGTTCCAGCCCCCATGCCACTGGCAGGGTCATCTTCCCCCAGACCAGGCAGGTCAAAGCCCTGTCTAGCCTAGCTTTGAACACTTCCAGGGATGGGGCAAAGAGGAGTGAGAGGCTGGGTTTGGAGACCCAGTACAGGGATTGGCTGTACCCCATGGAGCAAGGCTGCAGTGCACCCTCTGCTCATCACCCGGTCCCCAGTCATTTCCCTCCCGGAAAGCAGCATGGGGACCTTTGAACAGGAACCCACAGCGTTTGCACCAAGGGGTTGTGAATCTGGACCTTTGGAAACAGGGCTCAAAAGTATCTACTAAAAAGAAGTCAAGAAGAAAACTAAAATTCTCAAGTTTCAGATCCTGGTGCTCACCAGCAAATCTCAAAGCACTTACTCCTGGACATAACTGCTTTGTCCTTGTCTTAAAACAGCACAGAAAATGTCCCCAGACATGCAGTGTCTTGAACACCACAGTGAGGAGGGCTGCCAGCTGTGGCAGAACTGGGATGGGGAGAAGTAGTGACAAACAGTTGGCACAAAGCAGCTTTAAACTGAGTGACAGACCACCAGGCTGCAGAGCTGTAAGTGTTTCATTTTATACCCTTGGCATTATCCTGAAGTACTGTTTAATAAGCATCATGCCTCTGCTTTGAGGACCAAATACCAGAAGGTCCCTAAGAGTAGCTTCACACCTGAACCTGCCTTCTGCGCACCAACAGCTGCTGCAAGAATTATTTTTCCTCTCTAGACAGTCCATATAAGTACCTGAAACTGGCTCCTACAGTATTGAAATGAGTCCAACATAACATAAATATCCATCATAGCCATTTAAAAAAAGCCCTCAATATATTAAGTGCTCCAAAATCAAAACAAGGCACCTTAAATCAAGCTGAATGCATGTGAGTAGGTTTTCATTATCTAGATTTATCTTAGGTACACGTCATTTCTTTCTCATTAAATTGCAATATAAATTGTACACATAAAAATATTAAAACATATTTTCTTCTCAAAATGACTAAAATGTGATAAAAGCCCACACAGTACTTTCCCTTGCCTTGATGTTTACAAGAGAGTACCATATGGCTTGTCTGAATCCCTCAACGAGAGTTTTCCTGAATTCGAAACTAATTTGACTTGGCAGCACCTTCTTTAGAAAAATGTAAATTCCCATATCATGTTTTAAATTATATTCTACCTAACAAAACATTATCTCCTTGTTCTAAGTACAAGAAAGCTTTTACACATTTTTCATTTTCATTATAAAGGTAAATTCTTCAGCTTTCAGAACTTGCAGTAGTATTTTTTCTAAACAATCTTCTCTGAACATCACTAATAAAGTAACATTTCATAATTGTCTCCAAGCCTCCCTTGTATCTCAACATATTAAGGCAGTCCAAAGATCCAGAGTATATGGAGTATAAACATATACTTTTCTTACACAACTGTGCAATCTAAGAAAGAAAATCAAAGGAGAAGAGCCTTATTGAAACCCATTTTCTGCTATAGGGAAGGTGCAGCACAAAGTTCTCATGACTGGCAAAGGCCAGGCAGGCAGGTGGAATACTCGGCTGGTTTTTCAAGGTTGTGCTACAGAAGACCATCCTTCCTATGACTTGTCTTCCAGAACAACCAAAGTAATTAAATCAACAACTAAGGGCTTTTCTGAGGAGATCTGCTTATAGGACATGCAGTATAGTAGTCTGGGTTTGTCCAGGATTTCACACCAGAAGAAATCACTTGTTTATTTTTCAGGATGGATGCAATAGCTACAAACAAAAATTGCTATTTAGTAACACTTCAGAGTACAAAGTAGTTTATCATAGGTTGCTTCTGTGGGCCTAAAGAACCCGGGACTACAGGTTTTAGTAGGATAAACCTTCCTTATAGCTGTGCTACAGGCTTCCCTTTACAGCAAAGGAAAATGAAACCTGTGTGACTGTTACTCACAGGTGTAGGCACACAGCAAGACAACAAGTTAAGAAGTTGACAATTTCCATTCAAGTTTCACAGGAATATACTAAGAACTTAACATCAAACATGTTGTGAAGACTGGGAAGAGGAGAGAATAAATAAAATATTGTGGTCAGGTGAGAAAAAGAGTGCAAAACAAACCTAAATTGTCAGGTTACCACATCATCCACCCTGTGGAGAAGAGTGCACAGAGGAGACAAGTTTCCACAGGAGCTTCCACCAATTTTGTTTGTGGACACACTGATGGGCATGAAGCCATGGGAAAAATAGCCATTATTAGGTCTAGTGCCTCTCATTTCCATAGTTCCATCTCCACACCTTTATATTCAGTCATTTCTGTGGCTGAGGGTGACCTGCAGCAGGCTGAACAGACAAGGCTCTGCGGGAGGCAGGCACATGGGAACATCAGCCCCACAATAATGGAGAGATGGCAGGAGGACACAAGTGAGCATCAACCCCTTCCCTGCTACCTGAACAAGTCATCAGTTTAAATGATCCTTAACAAGGTGAGCTGTGCTTGTAGACCTGGTTTGTCATCTGCAGCCATTAAGGGATAGAGGTATACTGTTCTAGGAGTAATCTCACTTCATTAGAACTATTATTTGAAAAACAGGAAAACAAGAGGAAAAAAAGTCTTCATCCCCCAAAACCAAAATGCAGGCAATTCAGAGGGTGCAGCAGATTTTCTGTATCAAAGCACAGTCCTAACTAATCTTACAGAAGCAATTCTAATTAGGCAGGAAATGAAGAACAGTTCATTTCAGACTGGCTGAAAGAACAGTGGATTGATTTAAATCAAATCACTGATTTTAATCACGGATTTAAATCAACCAAGCAGGACACCTTGATTTAGCTCATCAACTTTAATCTTGTACTTTTTACTTTTTTCCTAATGAAAGTTCATTCACTTTGTTAAGATAATATGGGGAATTGTGAAAAGAACACACTTCATGTTAAAATGGCTTAAAATCTTTATTCCCACTCAACATTAATGACTTGTGACATCAAAGCTTGAGCTGACTATTTTTTTAAAAGTTAAAAAGCATAGCTTTTCAAATTGATTCACATTTTAAAGCTCATGAAACACACTGTAAATTATTTTAAGGTTGTAATAAATCTAGGTCTTAATAAATGTAAAGACTTCTGCTTAAGTATCTTCTAAAACTGGGTAAAACAACTCCAGTTTGAAACACCACAGACTTTAATCCATTTCTATGAAAGAACATTAGAGCTCATTAGAAGATAACACATTATGTAATTTAGGTACAACTACTGGAACTATAAAACCTGACATTGTGCAACATTCTCTTAAAAAAAAATTAAAACTGTCAAGATACTTTTGCAATTGTGTTAATAGAACAAAAATTAGGAAAATGGTGCTGAGACCACAATGATGAACTGTTCAGAGTACTTTGAATATGAGATAGAAATCCTAATTAAATGCTATGCTAGGAAAAGAAAATAAAGCTTCATAATTTATGGGAGAAAAAAATTCTGAAGCCAGTGTAAGCGAAAAAGGAAGAGGACATGTTGGGACAATACTCATGCTGGAAAAGACCCGGAGATGACAGAAGAGCAGAACGGATTCCACATAAGTACATGTAATACAGTGTGGCAGCAGCACAGAGAATAGCAAAGTGCATTAATAAGAATGAAGAGAGACATTAAAATGAATTAAGGGTTGTTTCAGGAGAGTGGACTGAGCGACACATTATTTCTAGCACACCTAACTAAGCTTTACCAGAGTACGACATTGGTGCTTCATTCACTATTGTTTCCTTTTTTCCCCTGAGAGCCTTGACAGAGAGAAAAGTTGTAAGAAAACACTCATTTTGTACCAATGCACATCAAGACATACCTCTCCATATAAAACCCAGCAAACCAAATACAGAGTTACATCAGCTAACAAATACAAGACAAAAGCACAGGGAGCTGTAGGCAAGCGGTATCTCATTTTAATTGTTGATACAATTCTGACTGTTTTTGTTAGCGAAAAGGTACAGATGAAAAATAACTCCTAATCTTTATGAGCTACTATTTAAATCTCCACCAGGGTGCTGGGGCTCTGCTAAAAACGAGCAATGAAAAAACGGTGATTCTTTATTCATTAGTCCTGCCCTCAGTAGGCATTCAAAGCCGCGAACTCAGAGCTGCCTCTTTTCCACATCAATGTCTTAAGCGCCTTTCCCTTCTCCCCTCAGCCCTGTAAAGCTTTGACAGAAAGATGGGGAGGGAGCCCATCTCAAACCATTCTGAGCCAAAGCAGACCTAAACAAAACTTACAATCCCTTCCAAAAAAAGATTAAGTATGTTTGATTTGCTCATATTCTACCTAAGAAATCTCTGAGGATAATTTTTCCACTCTTATTGATGGTCTCAAGTAAGAAAAGATTTACATTTGAATTTGAAGTGTTAAGGTACTTTTCCTTACAAACTATGGGAAGCACAAAGTGTCAATCTGCTAGCTGAGGCAGATGCAGTGATTTTGCTTTTATTTTTCTTTGACACGGCAAAGAAAAGAAGGACTTTTTAAACACCACTTGAGAGCACACAAGTGATAAGAACAGTCAACCTAGAAGAAACATTCAGAAGAAAAATAGACAAAACCAAGCTACCGTGGACAAACGATGGAGATTTAACAAAAATTCCAGGCTGCTGGACTTTGGCGAACACGTCAGATAAATCAAAGTACAGCTTAAACAGCAATGCAGAATTTCTCTTGCTTTATGACTAGGAGCTTCAGCTACGTAGTTTTGTTCATTGGCTTTGGAGAGACTGTTCCAAGGCCCAAGCTAGATAATCTGTGCACTCTTGGTAATTTTAGTTATCTACCTGCAGCTCCAAGAAATTAAAAGAACACAGGTGCAGGTGGATTTGCTGGGTACCACAGTCTTGGAGGGTTGACCACTACAAATACATGCAACAGAGCAGCTTATAACATCTTAAATATAGTTACATCCTTCACACAACAGCACCTAACTGTGCCAAAAGAAACACTGTGCAAAAGCATGGACATGATGCCAGTTAAGAGTGAAAGTGGTGGCTCCAGGAAATAAAATCAGCTGCATTAACTAACAACAGTGCTAGTGTATGAGTCTCTAAGCATCTCTCACACAGTGTCTTCTCTCCCCTCCATCCCAGTAGGATTACCTGGTGCAGTTTACACCACGAACCAGACATGTTTTAAAAGCTGTATTTGTTAATGTCACCTCACCCTTCAATGTTATAAACCAAGTTTATGCAATTTGGTGTGGATTGTTCAACCTTGGCCTCCCTTTCCAGAAGAGGGGAGGGAGAGAGGACAGAAAAGTTCTCTCAATGTCAGCACTTAACTTTCTCCTCTCCAGTCTTCACAGCTGAATCTTTTAAAATTACAGGTTTTTAATGAAAGTCATACTCAACACCTTCAAAATTCTTTAAAACAAACCCCCATACTTTCTATGCTTAGAGAGCTTCCATAAATCACACAATTAGAGCTGGACAATGAAACTGGTTCAAATGCTATTTCAGGGCACTGAAGGTGCCTCACAAGGTACTTTATCATCTATCTCATCTTAGATATAAATTTATCACACAAACAAAAAATACCATCAGAATACACACCTATGCTGCTTATAAACCTCAGCCTGTACAAGCCCCTCTAATGGAGGAAAGCTGCACTGAATAATAGACAACAAATAAATATTTGAATTGATGTGTTTATTTACAAAAATCACTAAGCTTATTGAATTTATTGAAAAAAAAAAAGTCAAACCTTTTGGTAATCAATAGACCCCCCCAAAGACAGAGAGAGAATCTCTTTAGTAAAAAAATAGCTATCCCAGCTGGTTTTGGCACACCTAGGTGGATACACCTATGCCAGCTGCTGCAGTCCGATGCAAATCAAGGACAGACTTTTCCCTGTTTTCCATCACAGCCAGAACTGCTATGCTGAGTCACTTATCATAACAGAAACACATGCTTAGGAATAATTACTAAAAAACACCTTACTCTGTACTTTTCACCAGATTTCACTGTGCAGATTAATCAAAGCATAAAACCTAATGATAGGTTAAACCTTGGACTGAGCTGTTTTCAGAAGGACATTTGTTATGTGCTGACACACCTCCTTTCTTGCCTCTTCTGTATTTTTTCTATTCATCTATCAAAGAAGCAATCCTATTCTTGCCTTGTGGAAACAGCCACTGGAGAGAAGTGAATCATATTTTAACAAGCAGTCTTTTGCCTCTGTTCTATTCAAAGGAGCCACACATTCAGGATAACGCTCAGGCAATTTCCTTTTCTACCTGACTTCACATTGCAATTTTTGTGAAGAACGCTTTTTAGCAGACATTTTCAGACCTATGGCTTTTTTATCCTAGGTAAATTTTTTGGTCTTTAAAAATGTCTACACATTTATGCATTAGTATTTTACACTAAGAAAAACATCCAGTCTTCTGAATAATTCTTTCCTCAGAATCACGGTCCATCACCTTAACTTGTGGTTTGTCTTCCACTGAACACAGAATTCACCACTTCTTATTTTCACAGGACATGCCATCTTAAACAGGGTTTAGATTCTTCTGAGACAGCAGTTGCTTTTCAACCAGTGTATAAAATTATTTTCATGAACAACTTGTTTTTCTGGTTAAAAAATCCCCACATGAAATAAATTGTATAAATGTGAAATTTTGTTAAAACACTCATTATTCCTAGCAAAAAAAAACCCCAACAAAACAAACCAAACCCAAAAGAAAGTTCAGCTAGAGCTTATTAGCATTACAATGGTCAGGTCAAATAGTAACACTTTGATAGCTGATAGCAAAATAAAAGTATTTCTGATTATAAGATTTATACGTGCAGTTTAAAAAGAAGTGCATCTACAACCTTTTCGGAAAATTGATGTTCTAACTTTTTTGAGGGATAACTTTAAAGTATATATCTGATATGAGCTGGAGCTAACACATTTAGCTTTAAAGGTATATTGCAAATAATAAGTTCAGCATTTCACAGATATAGATTATATATTCCTAGATTTTGAATTATTTAAATATATCAAACAGAGATTTTCTTCTGTGGTTACAAAATTTTAGATGATCACTTTCCTGTTTAAAAAAAAAAAAAACAAAACAACCAAAACCCTTCAAACTTTAAATTTTGGCACATTTCAGTGCTTATGGGTTGGAAACCTAACAGCATTTAGGTGTATTCTGTAACTTGCTTTTGCTACTGTTGAAAAAACACATTTGTGACCATGTTATGACTTTTACTCTCCCTGCTGCCAGTCTAAAGCAAGAGGAGGGATCCAGTTCAGCTCTTCCAATGCAACCAGTCTGGCAACTGGAAATTCTGGTTTACTGAGAATTTTACACAGTTCTGCAGAACCCTATAAACAGCAAAGCAGAAGCCTATAAAGATGTTAAATCTTTCATCTATTAGGATTCAATCTCTGCATTATTCTTTCACCTACATATTCCTGTAAGATATCATTGAAGAGCAAATAAAATAACATGAAATATTCCAGTTAGCAGATGAAGATGAGACTTCTGAAAATATTAAGAAACTGTTATATGCACTCAATTGAAAAATAAATTAGACAGAGATTTTTAATTTCAGGTTTCTGGAAGAAGAAAGTGGGTTAAATGTAGGGTATGTATGTACCTACACACCTGTTCATGTCTATGTTCATTCACACTATGAATGTGGAAAGATTTCACAAAATCTTTTCAGTCTCACACTCATATATTACTGAAACATCAAATGAAAAAATAAGAGAACCATCATGCACTCCATGCCCCACCCCTCCTCCAATAAGGGAACTCATTACAATTTCTTGAGATTTCAGCCTTCTGGTTCCCTTTAAGTGCATGAAGAGAAGATGAAACGCAGTAGCTGTGGCTTGGGTTGTGATTTCAGCTGCAGCTGCATAAATCACTGGAATTTAAAAGTTATTCTAGATTCATACTAGAGCAACTTCATACAAGATCTGGCTCCACATTTTTAATGCCATCGTGTATATTTTTTAAATCACAGTGGAAAATTTTGTTATGGCCACCAGAACCAAACACTGAAAGCTGATTATTTCAAATCTCTATGTCTTTGCTTCCCTCTCTGCTCAAGCCACTCAACCAACACAGCATTATCTTTCATGCTGGATCTAAATTTATTCTCTTTAACACACCAGTCAGCTTTCATGTAAAGCAGGGTGCAAGACTTTATGCAAACTAAATACCTTAATTTGAATAATTTACTGCTAGGAAAATTATATGTTCTATATCTAGAGTAACAAGCCAAGTATCAATAAAAAGCCACAACCAACCTATGAGTATTAGAGAAAGGAAGGTCTTTTGGCTAAATAAAGAACAAGGATACTTGTATTCTTTGTTCTGCCACTAAAAAAAAAAAAGAAACAACTTTGTGCATCAGGCAAATTGCTTTCAAACCTTTAAACCAGCTCTATATTATTTTGTGATGAAATAATATTACATTGAGTAAAAAAAAATGATTTTTTGAGTACAGTTAAATGATCTAACACCTGACTACTGCTATGCAGTTCAGGTTTTCATTAAATATGTAGTGTTAAACTCTGCTAGGTTTGACAAACTGTTAAACTCTGCTAGTTTGACAAACTGTTCTGACATAAAGGCAAATACCTGTATTTCACTAATGCAAAACAATTACTGTATTTTCTATATCTCTAGAGTTTCAGTCAGCACACAAGGCACCATAAAACCTAAATAGGGTGGCAATTGAAAGTGATAACTCTGCCTTCCTTGTTTACCTTTTTTGATTTAAGCATATTCATATCTAACCCAGGTTCTCAGGTGGGCAGATGGAAGTTGGACAGCAGAGCTCTTATCTGAGGCTTTCCTCTGATTTATATAATGCACATGTAGACAATTATAGACAATTGGTTAATGTATTAACCAATGTAGACAATTGGTTAATGAATGTTGGCTTTATCTACAGATCATAATGCAGGCTGAATCTGTCCTGTAACAGCGCTGAAGATCAAAACAACTCTAAAACAGGCTGGGGTTCAAACACAATGCCTACACTTACGACTTGTTGATGTCCATATCCTTTGGGAGCAAAAGAAACTGACAAAATTCCCACAATTTTGCCCAAAGGTTTCTCCTGCCTTCAGTCTTATCCACACAACTCACAGGACTCTCTCTGTTGAGTCTCTTTCAGGCTAATGAATTCTTTGTTTCACAACAGACTCAAAGAGATCAAAGTGGTTTTGCCGACTTTTGCCCAAACAGGGCAACACACTCAGGTTTAAGGCAGAACAGCTCAGGAAGGAATGTCAGAGGCCCAGGCCCATGGAGGCACATTGAGTTCTACCTAACACTTTGTCACTGGATTACAGCACATGTGCTCCCCTGGCTGACCTGCATTTCCACTCTAGGGATGGCTACTACAGGAGCAGCTGCCTCTGAAATAACCACAAAACCTACTATTTAATCCAGTTTATATGGGTTGGATTGCAAAATAACCCCTCTCAGTGCACAGTTAACATAAAAATTCACCAATTTCTACAGAAATATTTGAAATTGGTCTGATAGTGACACCTTTGTGGGGTTTTATGACACACCAGCCTTATATATCTGGGGAATAAATAAACTGAACAAACACAGTAGTAATTTCTCGAATGATTTTTTAAGGCATTCTATATGTATTGCAAGTTGAAATATGAACTTATAAAGTGCTTCTGAGATTCTAACCTCCAGGTTTAATTGCATGAATAAAAAAAATTGTTATCATTTAGCACCCAACTGTGAAAACAAACCCACCATTTTCTGTTTCAGAAAAACAAAACAGATTTTGCTTTCAGCTTGTTTTTCATGAAACATAATGTGGGAAGAAGCAGCTTTAAACTGCTGCTTTTAAGTGTCACTTGGAGGCACGGTTACTTAGAAAATTAAACCCATAATACATTGTATTACAAATGCAACTCCGGGTCTCTTGGGTATTAACCTCATGTTCTAAACACAATTTAATTTGGCTCTGCTGCCTATTGGAAAATTGAGAAGAGAAAGCAAGACTTTGTAACTTTTCCACTACAGCACAGTGATCAGTCCTTCTAGGAACTTGCTATTCCACTGTACTCAAAATCACTGTGTGCAAATACCAGAATTACTTCTTTTCACTTTCTATTTTCTGTTAAAAATTACGTGACAGCAAAAAGCAGTCAGTGCAGAAAGCATTAAAAACACATATAATCTACTTTATTTTAGAGATGTCAGCATATTTTTATCTTTTTTTACAGATTTGCAATCTTCCATACTTCTCAGATACTACAATTTCTTTCTGCATTTCAAATGCTGGCATTGTTAGGGCTTCTATTACTGTGGCATGAAGCAACCTGAAGACTCAGCCTGCCCTGCACCAGGCACTGCACATCTCTGGAGGCACACTGCCACAAACCCTTGCACAACAAGCAAGGCAGAGGCACAAAATGAAAGGCAAAACATTTCTTCTTCCACTTCTCCCCACTTCCCTGCTCTCAAAGAAGCCATGGGAAGTAGGATCTGGTGAGTAGACAGCGATGTGCTTTGGAGATGAGAAGCTGGACCATGGATCTGGGAATGTCACTGTGGAGCAGGTCACACCTGCTGCTCCCCAGCAGCCTCAGCTGCACACAGAAACCTGGAAACCTCACTCTTTAAGATGATCTTTGTCAAATCCTGGCCTGAAATTGCAGAAGGGGGCAGAACCTCCTCTAACAAAAAGCCAGAGACTGACATCACCTTCTCCAGTCAGATTAACCCAGGAATTCAATTGTAAATATGCCATTGCTGTGGTACCGTGGTTGGCGTGTTTTAACTGGTGAAAATGCAGCCTGTGTGAGATGAGCGGGGCTAAGAGGCAAGGACAGCTTTCTTCCTAGGGAGAGCACATTTCACAGATTCAAGGGATGTTGAAACCTGTTAAGTCCTGGGCTCACAGCCACAAGCTCTGTGAGCACATAAAGACCAGCTCTGGAGGAGTCCAGACAAAGCAGACACTAAGAGCAACAGCTATTTCATGCTTTTCCAGGTCTGGCTTACAAAAATGACATTTCCCTGTGAGTTTTCTCCTGTTAGCAAATCCCCATGGATGCTGTGACCAAGGGCTGATGAAAAATGAAGCACGAGGAAGTAGAGTGTGCATTTGCTGGTGCAGGATGATCAGCCATAAGCAAGAGATGATGCACTGTTTGCTCAACAGGTCTGAACACTCACCACTTACCACAAAACCTCATGTTTTACATCAGAAAAGTGTACAGCTGGTAAAGCTGCTCCTGGACTGTAACCTTATTATTTTTAATAGGAAGGGAGAAATAAAAAGTAGCAGGAACCACAGAACAATAAGCCTTAATAGGCAACAGGTATTTTACTTCAGTTAAAAATTAATAAAGAACATTTTTAATCAGGGTCTTTCTCAAAAATGTTAATTCAATCAGAGATACACTTCTGTATGAGCAAGACAGCACAGACATTAACATAAGTTTAGAGAGTCAATATTGCTTTTTGGGTGATCAAAGTGACATATAATGGAGAAATCTGATCTCCTGAATTGCCCCTTAGTCACATGCTGAGAAGATATCCAGCTTGGCATCCCAAGGCTAAGCACACCAATTGCACTGTTTCTTAAGATTGTTATGTCTCCCCATAACATAAGATCTTCCCAACTTTCTGTTATTATGGTAAGTGAAATTCTGCAATCTAGTACAAACCTAAAAAATGCTCTATTCATCTTATCATAATTAATATATTTGGAGAATAAAAAACCCCAACAAATCAAACACCTAATATCCCAAATCTATCCCAACTCAGCAAATTCACAGCTGCAAGTTGGCAAAGAACCAATTTTTCTTACTATTTAGAGATATCTGAAGATATTGTAAGAGAGAAACAAACATAATCCTTCTATGCTTTTAGAAATTTAATTTTTTGAATGAAAACTTTTGAACAAGGATTTGTAATAAGGTATTTAAAATTTAGTTTAAACTTGTGTGTTTATATCTTCAGTTTGCTTCAGGAATTTAGACCCCTCATCTCGGAAAACATGCCAAACAGAGCCAGTTGAAGAGCACAGACCCTCAGATACACTTCAAACAGATATATGTGCTGTAAATTAAAAGCATTTTCCCCAGCTTTTATAAGGTGTCATCAGGCAAATCCCCAACTGTAACAGGATCCATAAGACAAGTTGTTGATAGCTGCAATCCCCACACTTCCCTCCCCCTGCTTCTCTTCTTTCCTGTCCAATTGCAAGAAAGTGTAGAGCACCAAGTGTTCCCTCTTCGTGTATATAAAATAAAAGCTCAGGATGTAACTCAGCCCACGTTTCCCCAGCTAGAAACTAACCTGACTTGGACTTGTCTCCATCTGGAAGAAACACGTAACAGGACATTATAGGGGGGGAAAACTGCACAGGGGACTCATCACAGACCCAACCCAGATGCTTTTTCACTAATGCCAGTTCTTCCCACATAATCTCATGGCACTCTAAAAACTGAGTGTTATAAATGTGAGCTGTGTAAATATGTTTTGGTTTTTTTCGCTATTAAACACATGTGAAACCTTCCATGTCACATTAAAAGGACCAGCAAACAGTTTTTCAATGGAAGAAAGTAATAAATGACTTCTTTACTCTGCTTAGCAGGATACCCTGTCACGTCTCCAGGACCTCCATTAACGGTCCCAGTCCACCTTTGGTTTTCCATCCATTACTTGCAGGACTAAAATGCAAACAAGCACTGTGCTGTCAAAAGCTTGCTCTTGCCAAATACAGAAGCAGAACTCCCAGTTCTTCTGGTGTTCATCATTTACAGCTTTGTTTTATATGGAGTTTTTAGAGGAGGTGGAAATACAGATCAGCATAGCAGAAAGTTAACCAAAGATACACCTTTAGGATTAACCAGCTCTGGGCAGATGTGTACCCACTGTGCCCCTGAACATCCTGCAGAATCACAGAGTCACAACAAAGTCTGGGTTGGAGGGGGTTTGGAAATCATCCAGTACAACTTTCTGTTTAAAGGAGAGCCCAGATCAGGTTGTGCATGGCCCTGTCAAGCCAATCCTTAACACTTTACAGTGAAATACTATGTTTTTTACCTAATCTTATTCAAATTAGGTAACAAGGGTAAGAAGAACACTCAAATACCAGATGAGTGTTGACATCAATGGGGGCCTTTCATTTTGACTCATTTTCAAATATCAAGTTTTTCCTTCAAGGAATGATGATTTCTAACATAATTTCAAGACAGAAAGCGAATGCAAGGTTAAAAAGTTGCTCCAAAATTACCCAATATCCTTTAGCTCCAATATCCAAATCATCCAATATCCTCTAGAGTTTTGTAATAACATGGAGATGACAAACAATACAAATATAGTTCCAGACTTTACCAAAACATCCTAGAGACCTTGTATTCCAGTTGCCATTTGGTGTAAAACCCAAGTTTTCCAGCTAGAGACAGAAAGAAGCTGGTGAGCTGTTTTGTAATTATTGTGTGACAGCACTAGAACACCTCATTTGTGTTGGACTTGGGTCTGTCTAAATCTTGCTGACATCAATCAGCTTCAGCGAGTGCTGGATCAGATCCACACCTGAGAATTTAAGCAATTTAATTAAGGCTTTGTCAATCCCAAAGTTTGTTCAAGAAGCATCTTGCCATTAACTGAAGAGGACAGGTTGTTCTTTTAAACTTGTAAGGCTCTCCCTTGAGGACCACAGCAAACATTTTAGGTCCTTAATCTACAGCTAAGGTTAATCTGTTTTAACAATGTCCTAATCAGCTAAGATGTGCTGGATATTGATGAGAAAGGAAGCAGAACAGAGCCTTGATTAACTGAAGGGCAAATTAAGTTTTCAGCTGAATCCTGGGACACTGGAAAAAGATCAAGTGGAAGAAGGAGGAAAATTTGTCTCCTGAAGAATAAGGAAAGATCTGAAACTCTAACTTTGTACAGAACAGAAAACTACAGGAGAGGCATTTGGACAAAGAAGAATTACAACCAATCAAAACTGGAAGACTCAAAGGGTGCTTCCATTAAGAAACTCAATATCAGATTAAGACCACAGGGAAGAAAAAGCCTCTGAATGTGAGTTTTATTAAAAGGAGTATTTTTAGGAAAAAAAGAAGGAAAAGAAATATGACTTCAAGTTGCGAAAGAAGGCTTCCTGCCTGCCCTGAACCCTGCACCTGATTGCTAAAATAGGTGCTATTTGCCCTTTCAGTAACCACCTCTGTGGATTTTATCAAAGACTTTTGGTGGGAAACCAGGATCACCACCCACTTTTTAGGAAGAATTACACCAGTATTGTTAGATATGGCTGGACCACCAGTCTCTGAAACACATCAGCAGCTGCTGAGAGGGCACTTCACCTCTTGAGGCTGTGATTAACTATTCTGAACCTGATGCTGGGAAGCAAAAGAAATAAGACTCTGCAGCCAGAATATGAAGTCAAGAACTTCACAGCTGATCATCAAAGAAATTATTCTCCAGAACACACGCAGAGAGGACATGATCTATGTGCCATTACAGGTGTATGGGGAAATGTTACGAAGTAACATTTCTTGTACCATAAACTGCAACAAATCCAGGGAAACACATGACCTAAAGAACTACGAGGAAAAAAATTGCTGATTTACTATTTAAATAAATAATGTCACTCTACACAGATCTGAAATTTTCTGTTCTTGTTAGTCAAGGTTCCTCTCATAAATATCACTGTAAGAAGCATAACATTGAGAAAAAAATACTAGTAAAAAAAAGTGAGGAAGCAGAAACAACTGAATAATAAGAGGTTAGCAAAACATTTAAACTAATTAATATTTAACTAAATTGAAAGTGATTCAATACCAAACACTGGCAAAATTAGCACGGCCCCTCAAATATTTTTTACATGACAAAAAAAAAAAAATTCAAAGAACACTGAAAAAAATTAAGAATCCTGATTTCTTCTGACTCTATTAAATCACTAAATACTTTGTGGATCTTAAGCTTCCTAATCTCTAAAGAGACTTTTGGTACTATAAGCTACTAAAAATTCTTTGTTGAGTTTTCTTAAAAATTATCAAGACCAGTATCTTTTGTATATCTCTCCAAACCGTGGTTTAGTAAGTAGGGCTTTCTGAATGTTGTAGCCCATATGTCTTAGTAATGTCAAAATCCTCTTTGATTTTTAGCATACGAATTAATTTTGACTCATGAACAGTCCTTGAGCTGAGTAAAAAGTTGCTTTTACCAGGATGTGAAGCATACAGAAAACCTACCAAAAAAAAAAGAAAAAAAGCAGCTGAATACACTACCACAAACACTCCTGGCTTATCTATTCATGCTGTAAAATTTCCATTTCAGCTCCTCAGCAACTCCCACTTCTCTTCCCTTAAATGTAAGCATTATCAGGGCTAAGTATGCTTTTCAAAAATTTGACTGATTTTTTGTATGCTGACATAAAGCTTACCAAGCATTTGTTACTAAAACACAGTCCTGAAGTCATAACTCAGGGTATTTATCTCACTGTATTTTTTGTTACCCCCAACAGAACCATCTACAGCCATTCTCTGACTCTAAGAAAAATTAATAAAGCAGTAAACTCAGGTAAAATTGATTTCACCTAACTGTAATTACATTCAGCGTGGGTTTTTATGCCACTTCAGCACCACACTAATGCTCAGATGAGGGAAAATGGCATTTCTAAGGAACTAACAAAGAATAGTCTTCCTCACAGTGAATCATGCCCTCCTGACTGTGAGCAGATGCTGTTTAGACAGCTGACTCAGATGTACACCTGCCCAAGTGGTCAGATAAACTCCTGTGATTGCTGTACTCAAAATATTTGGGGGAAAAAAAATAATTCCAAACAGTCAATAGTACTTTTAAGGAAGTTATCAACAGAAACTATCAACAGAAGACAGTTAAATATCCTGTGCATAAGCCTGCAACTGTTCCAGCTCTCCCTTGGACAGGAACATTTACAAACTCAAAGCTACCAGAAGTCCTCCCTAGGGAGCAGGGATACCCAGCAAATCCAGCTGGCCACTGCTGCTGGTCTCCTCCCTTAGGTAAGTGACTTTGGACACCTGAGAAGTCCCAACAGCACAGAATAAAAATATAGCATAATGGAGCCTCAAGGACTGTCCAGATATTTATTAAGACTTGGTTCATATGGTTGCAAAAAAACCGCACCCTCATTTCTATCATACTGGTATAAATACTCATGCTGATTTTGTAGTCACTGGTTTGCAAGATGAAATGCTGAATAAGCAGTTTCAGTATTTTACAATTTTTGCAGACAAAAAGTAAAGGTTTTCTAGTAGAACTGCTGACATTAACTTGCTTCAAGCATTACCAATTTTTTAAAGTTATAGAACTAGAGGAAAAAACAATATTTGCAAAATCATGTAATACATCAGTGTTGATAGCATTACTTTTCAAAGAGTGAAAAGTGATGGATTTCTTTCCCCAAAGATTGGAAAGTATTTCCCAGACACTACATACAGAGAGAACATTGCACAGGCATTTAATCTAGTCTCTGATAATAAAAAATTCAAAATGTTTAGAGGATGTAACTGACACCAATGTATCAAACTTTATTTCATAGAGACATTGATATTGAGCAAACTACATATAAAGATTCTCTAGATATCTCAATTAAAAACCCACAGATTTTTAAAAGATATCACCATTACCATAAATAATCATGATTAAAAAAAGCACACAATGGTTTATGTTACTTCTTCAAGTTAATTTAATAGCCTCAACTAATAATAACTAGAATTTGAAACTATTTTCTACTTAGCAGCTACCAAACTAATTCTCTAGAGAACTTTTTTGATCCTTAAAATAAGTAAATAAATGTATATGAGAAAAAAAGCTGTTTATAGTTTTAAGACTGCAACCATTAAGAACTTGTGAGCTGATTTTTCAAGTCTGTTTCTGTGAGAAAGATAGCATTAACAAAAAAAAAGGCCTTTCTTCTACTTCGTGCTCTCCAACAAAAGGAAAAAAAGAGGTAGAAAGATACAATAATTCACAGGAAGGACACAGAGTTTCTGTTTCAAGGGAAGACTCCAAAACTCTCTCTCATTTGTTTTCAGACCAAATTTATCCAGGACTATCTTGTCGAGACTAGCAAGTTTAACAACATAGTTTGATATTTATCTATTTATTTCTAGCTACCATCTCAAGCAGCACAGTGATCCTCCCCATGGTCTCCCTTAAGCATTTTAAGCTGCTACACCTTATCTTTTACAGAGCTGTTGGCTCTTTCTGATGTAATCATGATCTTCTCTTGATGATCTAAACTGACTTTCTGATACACATAATTTTTAAAATTTCCTGGCATTTCTTCAAGGAAGCCTTCAGCCAGAATCACTTAGGATGAGCTTATCTCCCACAATAATGAAGAGCTGAGAGAACTTGCTTTGAGACACGGCCAATAAACTTCTAGATTCAAAGTTTAAATGTGCCATCATTGATTGTAACAAGTCCTTTTTTGCAGACACACACCTGAGCACGTTTGTTTTGCCAGTGAGTCAGCATCACTTGAATCCTTTGCACTTTGGGGAGAGATGATGGGGGAAAGGATCCACATTTTTGAGTATCCAGCTACTCTGCCTGCTCAGGGTATCGATACTAGATATTTGGATGGATATCTATCCGCTCTACTGAACAGGGAAATTAGCTGGTATCCACTGATCTGGAGGACATGTGCAGGGATTTCATTTTCTCATGTATCTGCACAGACTGACTGACTGCTGTCACTGCTATCAGTAAATACAGACTTTATTAACCAGCATGGGGCCCTTCACAGGGAAGGGTAAATGCTGCCATTCTTTTCTTTGTGAGATCACAGAAGTAACAAATAGAAATTATTGTCATGTCCCCTCTACAACCATAGGTGATTTATGTGGTACGCTGTGTTGCTAATTCTCATGGTAGAGAATAATATTGATGACATGAAAACAGATTTAACACATCCTGACCTATGTCTGCATTTTCTTCCTACAGCAAAAGAAATAACAATTGAGTAGGATTATTTCTAGCATAACCTGTACTACCATGTAAGAATCAGGGTTGGAAAAGAGCAGAGTTGGTGCAGATTATATCAACATACTGTATTAAAGTTCTCTGGACATGTACTACACCTCTAGAGTTTTATTTCATTCTTCCCTAAATCTTTGCAGTCATTTTGTGAGAATTGTGTGTAAGCCAAGAGCAAACAAATCCTTGTTACAACCCATGTTTTACATCCCTTCTGCAGTCAGTATGAAAGGTGTCTTTGTAAGGTACATGACAACAGCTGTAAAGGTTTAACAGCGTGACTTTACCCTGGATTGCTTCCACTGCCATATTCAGACTCTAAATTCAGGAGAGGAGGTGCAGCAATAAGAGCAGTGTCTCCCAGAAGGGTTAGATGCACAAAGAGGAGCTGGCTTTTTCTTCTATGCTTTGAGCAAATCTCTGGAGTACAGAACAGAAGATCATCACAAAGGCTGACAGACTGGGATACAGTGGGTTTGAATAGGATTTTATTTTTGTTGTACAGGTAACTGTTTTAAGTCAATTCTATATGGTCATTAAAATGAGACTCATTTCAAACTTGAGATAACAGGCTTTTGATCATAAAATGAGAGCCAACACACCAGGGGCTACCTCTGCCACTCCCTGCCCTTCAATTCTAGTACCATGGGAAATGCTAAAGAAAATCAGAGGAGGGAAGAGACAGTGCTCTACAGAGACTTGGGACACAGTTGTCTTCTTATGTAATAAGAACTCTGGACAAAAAGTTATCTAAATTTATGGAGCAACTTGAAAAAAATAATTTGGGGGCACTTTTAAGTGTATTGGTTGCTCCCTCAGAGATGCCAAAAGGCAAATTAAGAGTGCAAATTAACGGGCTCACCAACAGGAATTACTTTTCTCATGCAGGACAACCTGAATGATCAATGCTCCAAGAGCAGCTGTCAAAAAGCCCTGAAGGTCTCCTGCTGGTGAACTTCAAAAGCATAACTAATCCTCCCTGTCTCTGGTAGGAGGTATTCACCCTCCCAGCTCTACTGGGGAGGAGATAAAGGAAAAGCATTAGGTCACAGAAGCATCAAGTGCTTCAGCAGGGACTGCTCTGTTTCCTGTCTCATTTTCCAGCTTTTAATAGCACACTGATTTACCTGCTATCTCTTCTCTCCAGAGGATCCCAGGCCATACTTCCTTGTCATAGAGTTTCCAAGGTTAGAGTGGGAAAGGCAACAAAAATCCAAACAGCTCATCTGGTCACATTGCTCTTTCTCCTGCACTTTGCCCTCCACAAGCAGCAAACTAAACACTCTGAACAAAATGAAAGCCACTAAGTTTCCTGTGGATGTCTCTGTTCCACCCACCAAAAGCACATACACACATTCAAAGCAGAGGACAAGGCCAGAGGTTTCACCTGATCTAGGAATTGGCTCTGGAGAGATTCATCTTAATTAATTACATCTCGCTTTAGAAATCCAGCAGACAACGTAACACATGTGCTACGCCGGTTTCAACAATGCTGGAGAAAATTAAGTAGCTGACAGAGGGGAAAAAATTGCCTTTTCAACCTTTTGCCATTTGAAATTAATTGCAAAACATGTATCAGCATACTATAAAAAAGCTGAAGTCAATATAAAAATTTGCAAACGTAAGGACCCTCATGTATTTGATATATACTTAATAAGGATTTTATTTTTAAATAACCAAGTTTTTAAATTAACAAGTTTACAGGCATTTTTGCTACATCTACATAGGCTACCTAGAAAAAGCAGTATTACCATTTCTGTTTTTCAAGCACAAAAGCTGAACAAAATATAAAGACAAAAATCAACTGTTTAACACAGATTTGAGCTTAGAGAGCCTGGAGTTCATATCCAGCAAAGTAATGAACTTGACAACCTAACATGGAACACAAAAAGGTCTCATCAGCCATCATTCCAAGGTGGTTATGTGCAGGGTCAGCAGCCTGACAGATACCTCAGGTCACTGAGCTGACATCAGTGGGACAAGCAAGGAGGAAGGGAGGTGCAGCTGAAGGACCTGGTGAGTGCCAGGCTCTGCACTGAAAGGACACAGCAGCTCTTGGCAGCCCAGGCACCCCCAGCTCTTCCCATTCCCACAGCAGCTGGAAGAGGAATGCAAATGGTGACTCCCTAAGTAATTAGCAAGAGCTAAGTGCTAAGGAAGTTACCTCACGGACTGACATTTTTAAGGTGAAGATAATGGGACCTGACCACTCTGCATTAGTTTCAGCAGTTATCAGTTCTTTAACTTCACACTCTGTTTCAAACAGAGTAAGTCATTCATTGCTTTCTAAATGGGCCTAATTAGTCAGCCCACAGTGTGTGAAACTTCACTCCAAAATCAAAAAATGACATCCCAGAATAGATAGTTAACCCAAGTTAACTAATCACATACTGCCTAGATTAAAGGGCAGGAACTTGAGAACACAGCTTACATATTCATGATAAACTACAGATCTCTGAAACCAAGGCTGGTGGAAGACTCTGGACAATACATGTCCATGTGGCAATAAATCCATTTATGGTGCCAAATTAATTTTCCAATTTACACTGCAGAGTTCTCAGGAAATCTTGCTCCAGTTGTTCAAAATCATCATGATCCAGCTGGAGCAGATGTTTAGCAATGAAGCAAAACACTCGGTACCTCATTTTGATGTTGAATTCAGACAAGAGTGAGATAAAGCAACTGAAATACAGAATTTCCTCAAATACCCCTGAACAATAAGGTTAAAAATTGGCATATTTAGAGAACTCTGAGTACTATTGTCTTCAGTGTATATATTTCTAATTGCAGTTGTCATCAGCTTCTCAAGAAGATCAGGAAAATAACAGAAGTTTCAGGAGTGGAAACTGAACAACTGAAAAACTACAGATTTGTAAATAAGGTTTGTAAAGCTTTCTAGCAGACAGGTTTTTAAGCTATGGCCTCTAAATAATTGTTGCCCTGAGACACAAGGTCCAAGAACAGAAGTCTCTGGTCATGAACCCACAGGCACTTCAGCACACTTTTTGTTCTCCTTAGAAGGCCAAAGTACACAACATCTGTCAACATAATTGCTTGTTTCGATAAAAAATACTTAGATGATCTATTTTTCATTGAAAGTAAAGGTTTTTAAAGATACCTGCAGACTGTATTTATCAAAAGGCATATATGACTTTCCTTATATTTATGTTTTCATACAAGGTTGCTGGAGTGAGATACAAAGAACTCATTGCTGGCTAGGAGCGACATCACAGCTACACGTTCATATATAAAATAGAGGCCACACTGAGTGAAGATCAACAATTTAGAGCGTTCTCCTGACAAAACACAACTGTCTTACCAAAGTATACACAGAATGCATGAGTTCTCCACCTTGTCTGCTCTAAATGATTCAAGTGACCTGGCCTAAGTCACCCCTTCTATGAAAAATGCACAATTGAGAAATGCTTCTTAGTAAATGCAGAGGGGGAATGCTGAATGGGAAGTTTTAGTGCTCTGGATGTGTCATTCATACTAAACTGCCTTTTTATGAAAGTGGACTTGTCTGTGTTTGAGAATTCAAGAGTCACATTACAGGTCTGCACAGAGACCCTTGGAGGTTTGGTTACAAAAGCCAGACATGGTATTGTGTGCTCCCTGATGACAAGAAGTCAGCAGAGCCTATTACATCACTTCAAAGTGGTAAAGCAAATGGAAAAGGAAAGCCCCTGAAGTGATCTGATAAATGATATTGTTAGTTAGTTTGGCACCAGCGTGTCTGGTATCATAAGTGTTAGATACTTATGATACACAGCCTACCAAGTACATGGTATTAGATTACTGCTATTTTGTGTCAACAAGAAGTGCATTCTGTGACAAAGGCCTTTGTAGTAAAGCATGGGAGGACAGAAAAGTCAGAGTGGAACACAATGCATTTCCCAAATAAGGAAGGAAATCAATGAATTGTGCTAGGATTGACTACTGCTAACAAGCTACCATTAGGGAGAGAATCTCATGATTCAAACCAACTCCAAGCATATCACATTTCACTACTAATACCTAGTTTTCAAACACAATTCACTATTGGACAAACCCCCTAACCAGGGAATCAAAAGATTTTTTTCTTTTCTTATGATACATTTCAAGCAATCTTCAGGTAGCAAGTATCAAGGCTATGAATGAAGAAGGGAAGCAAAGGAAGGACAATAATTCAGAGTGACCTAATTCACAGAATCATCACAGAGTAATTCAAGTTGAACAGGAGGTCTCTAGTTCAGTTCCTCTGCTCAAACCAGAGTCAGCCTTAAGACTACATGAGGCTCCACAAGGTCTTATGTGGGCAGTTCACAGAATCATAAAAGCCCTTCCTCTATGGCAGGCTCCTCACCACAACTGCTCCAGTTTACCCACATGTGTCTTTTATCTACAGGCCCAAAATCAGGTGCAGTATCCCCAATGTGATCTAGGAATACCAGTTCAAGGGAGTAGCTGCTTCACTTGACCTGGTGCTGTTCTCCTGCTAAGGCAGCCCCAGAGAGCATCTGCTGCCTGCTTCAAGGGCACGCTGCCAGCTTGTGGGCAGTCCATCTGCTGCGACCTCTGGAGATCCCTGTGAACACTCAGGAAAAGAAGGTTCTGCAGACTTGGTCTGTATTTGGGAACTTCTTATTTGTGTGCACTGTCACTCAATCTGTCCTGTTCAGCAACAGACTAGCATGCTCCTTGCTTATTCTTTTACTGCCCATCCAGTGGCAGAAGACTGCCTTGTTGCCCTCAACATCCCTTTCCACTTTCAACTCCAGGTGAGCTTTGGCTTTCCTAACACAATCACTGTGTGCCATGGCAACCATTCTGAATCCCTCCTTTGCAGACTGCTGCTGCTCCCACCTCCCCAGTACTGCCCACTCAAAATGAAGCTCAGTTGGGATCTACCTACTTTTTTTGCTGACTAACAGGCAGAATGCCCAAAGGAGGGAAGGAAAATATCAGCAAGAACTTGCCAGGTAGCTTGAAATCCCCTCACAATCTTGAGCTCCATCATTTCATGGTTGCTTCAGTCATTGATTACACCACCATTTTCTACTTCTTCATGAGCTACGGATCAAGAAAATATTACCCCTAGCTGGTCCATTAGTGTAAGTGTTAACAAAAAAAAAAAAGTAATTCTAAGTCCACTTCAATATCAATTTTATAATTTTAAGGTATTAAGTCTGGTGTAAATAATGGATTTTGTGAAAAGATGCATTTAAACTGCCTCAAGACTTTGAAGTCTTCTAGTACTCAAATGATTTGGTTTACCCACTTTGCTCAGTCATAAACTTGGGACAGTAAGAATTCAGATACAGAGTTGCATTTGATAGCAGTGGTCACTGTACCCAGACTTATGGCAGTAATAAGCCCTTCAGTGTCTGGAGATTATTCTAACTATTAGAAATATAATGTAATATGAACTTCCAGGCTAAGAAATAGTTCAGTATGGAAGCTTATGGCAAAGAACAGGAAAATAAATCTTGAGCTGAAAAATACTCTCATCAGTATGTTAGCTCTTTTTACTTAGTTTATCTAAAGCAACCAGACGCGTGCAATGAATAAAAATGTCTACTTTGCAGCATTTCAGCCAGTATTAGAAAAATATACACTTGAGGACACAAATATTGGCAGAGGGAATCCTCTGCCTGATTTTGGATATATGATAGTTTTGTAGGTCATGCTAAACTTCAAAGAACAAATACAAAAATTGCCCAATTCTTCTTTTTAATAAACAGCACTTTTAAATGAGAAAGGCTAAAGAAGACTATTTCTTTCACAGTTAAAGTACTCTCTAACCACTTTTACTATTAGCAAAAGGCTTTCCCCCACCCCTATGTCTAGACAGCAGTTTCTTGTGTGACAGAGACCAAGCAGCCCAACTTAACTGTCAGGCAAAAGAAGCAACATCAGTCTTTTTTAGCAGTGTCATCCTTGATACTTTTTTTTGGATGAGGCTTCCATTTAACATATTCAGCTGTATCTGATGTAGATGACTGTCTGCTAGGAGAAGACAGATGACCCCTCTCTATTACCCTGTACGGGAGTTGCATTGATTTTACAATACCACCTGTTCACTGTTTCAGTTCAGGTCTGGCATTTTTGTCAGTACTGGCAGTTATTTCTCATTCTCCTTCTGTGAAGAATCCCCATCTATCACCCTGCTGGATGAAAGCCCCAATGGGTTTTGCTCATCTACAATAAACACTGTCATATACGGAGCCTGGTGTCCTATTGAAACAGAGCTTATGTAAACACGGTGAGCTGTGTACGTGTCCATCCATCAGCTGAGCCCTAATTACTTTGGCCCGAAAATATCTTGGAGTTGATAACACAAGCCTCAAGGTTTTTCAGTACTTACAATTTTCTCATTTAACAGAGATAAGGACTATAAGGAAGGCCCTATTTAATTTAATTTCTTTCCCTTTGGAGAAATTAATTCGTCTGGCTGATTCTCCTGGGATGTGGGTTGGGGTTATCATGGATATGACCTCAAGGTTTCAGGAGCTTCAGAAGGTTTTATGAAGGAGGTATGAGATAGGCAATACAAGTTAACCAGTATATTCCAACCATCAAGGTTAAGATGAACAGTAGTACTTTCCTGAGTACTTTCTGGAAAAGACTGCTCTTGACAAATATAATGAGAAAATTTTTGTAAGAGAGCTCTATGGAAAGGGGATGTGATATTTATTTAGCATATCTCCAAGTTAATTCAACCTGATCCATTTTCTCAAAGACTTCATTGACCCACACTCTTGCAATCCCACACCAGCCTGTGTGTCCAAGTGGTCTGGCCAACATACTTTGTGTGCAACATTGATTTCAATGCAACATCCTGTATTATCATTCTCATGTGAACAGTTGAGGTAACACTTGTCATGGCACTGTCCTTTGCTTCAAAGTGTTGCTTACTTCAGCCTTCATAAATCTTGGGACAGGTTGCTGTTTGGTGGCCATTTCTCCTTGTTTGTTTGAAATATGTTTGTTTCTCCCTCATGAGATCACATGAGATCAGATTCTGCAGCCTTGTCATCATCTTCTTGCCAGCAGAAGACATTATGTTCTGAGTATTTATCTATGTTGAGGTCTTAGCAAAGGACAAGCCTTCTGGTCTCAACATAAACCATATGTTCTTCAATGTCACTACTAGGAATGGTGTCCTGGGAGTAGCTGTGCCTCAAACTACACAAACTGTGTCTGCTGTTCGCAAGACAGGCTGTTCTTACAGTCCTCATCCTGCTCTTTCTTTTGGTGCTCTCACAGAAACACAAACATGTATAAACAGCTCTTCCACTGGTACATCATTCCAACCATCTTCATAAATGTAACTAGATTCAAAGTGTTAAGACTGAAATGCACCATTTTCCTTACAAGTTCACATAACTGTTACAAATAATCAAGACTTGCCATTGTTAAAAATCAGTGTTTGCTACGTTCATGTTATTTCGAGGATCTGAATATCATTGTAGGTGAGCCAAGGCTTAACTTCAACAAATTGCTTCTTTGTAAAATCCCAGAACTACAACCTGCCTCTTCTCCTGAACACCTGCAGAACTCCAAAATCTCCTTCCATCCCTGGAAGTGTTCAAGGGATGATTCTTTGAGCAGAGTGTCTCCTGGAGGGTGTCCCTGCCCACAGCAAGGGGTTGGAATGAGATGATCCTTAAGGTCCCTCCCAATCCAACCCATTTTGACTCTATTGATCCAATATCCAAAATGCACCAGTAAAATGCACCAGTGTTTATGTTATTAACTGCAGTGGCAAGAGGAAACCCCTCTATGCTTACTTGATCTGCAGGTAGCCTTGCCTGCTTAGAAAAGGCAAAAAATCAGTCCTCCTATTGTCCTCCTTAATGAAATACACAACTATTATAACATAGCTGTATTGGTACTTAAACATGTCATTATCAGTACACTTGAAAAGACTTAGAATAATGGTTAAGGCACAAAAACTTCACAGCATTTAAATGACACATTGTTTCCATGTTTCTTGTCCAGTGTTTACAATTGCCTATAGAACTTGTACCTAGACCCAGAAAAGCTGATTAGTTAATTAAGCTAATTAAAAAAAAAAAGCATATCTCAACCTTCACTTGACATTAACAAAAGTGTTTACATGGCACAGCTCCTGGCTTTCCAAGCCAGCAGAGCCTCTGCAACACAACTGATTAATTAAAGAGCACTGAGAAGTTAACACTGAAGGTTACTGATTAATTGTATGTTAGAGCTGCCTAATCAAGTACCCAAGGCAATAAACAAATACAAAGATATATTACACACTGATTAACACAATTATTTATAGTTCTACTTTTAACTGGTTGCCTGCCATACAGCTGTCTTTAACCTGAATAAACACTGGGGAGGGTGATCAGGATCACTTACTGTATTTCCCAGATGGCTATTAGGGCTGTTTTCCCTGGAAGTAAAACATATGATCATAAATCCTGCTTCATGCATGGTCATCATACAGGCATACATGCTGAACGAGCAGCCACACCACAATCGTTTATCATGCTTTTCTGAGTGCTACTGGTTGCTATGCATGTCTCCAAGGGCTGAAATTCAGCATTGCAAACAGCTGCTAACCATCATTAGGAGAAAGCAAGCAAGCTACTCTAAATACTACAGCCCTATTTGAGGACAAGATTTACACCTACAGATGATCAACAGCTCCTTCTCTTATTCGCATTTCTCAGATCTAATGGCAAATTTCTCATTTCAGAGATCTTTTCTTCTACGTATGAATTTCCAATCCCAGACTGCAATACTTCTTCATCTCATAAGGCCATTTTCATGGCCTCCTCTAAATCTATCATGTAACTCATTTCTCCAGATCAAGAGATGAACACAAAAATGTGTCCTCACTCCATAGTTTCTGTGTTACCCATATATAACACAAAATAAAACATTTCCTTGCAAGCACTGGCACAAGTTTATTCACCATTAGGGAGGTCTTTTGAAGGAAAAGCTGCAGGAAGGATTCTGAAAGAAGGAAACTCTGGAATGATTCTTTTCCCCCCAAATCAAGGAAAATAGCTTTGCCTCCTGCAGAAATGTCATTAGTTCTCCCCCCAGATATGCCAATTCTGTCTGATTCATGCCAAGAAGTCAATGAACAGACTATGCCTCTTTTGTGTTCACCATCCACCTCTCTCCTTCTCTGAAGAAGAAAAAAAGAATAAAAATGAAAGAAAAAAAGCTGTGCCTCACAGAAGGCAACAATTACTGAGCAAGTCATTACCTGGTACTTCCTCCAGAACTTTTACTGTGCCATATGAAGTTTTGCTAGCCACTTTAACGGGCAGAGCCCTTAGTTAGCCTGTTCTTAATTTAGTCAGCACAGCAGCCCAAGCACAAATGTTTATTCTTGCCCTTGTATTACACTTTTGTTATAAGCTCCTTATACCTATCCAACGTGACCACAATCAAATCTGCCACTAAATTACTTCTCAGCTATGAGAGAGGCAGGTCAAAATTTCCTTCTGAATATAAATAGCCCCATTTCCCATCTATATTACACTAGTTTTAAAGGACTTTCTACCACAGGACTGGTGTAAGATAAGAGGCTGGAGCACATTGTGCCAGCTAATCCCAGCTAACTACTCATATTTGATTGCTTGCAACAAGATCCACAGCCAATCATGAATTTCCCTTTTTCTGTGAAGCTGGTGTGCATGAGATCTGACAGCTCTGGCACACTCATCTTCCTCCATCCTCAGGTAACTACTCTTTGAAGCTCTTCAGGGGAGATGAAAATATAATAGCCTCAGAAAGGGTTGATCAGCATGAAATAAAAGAGAAGGCCAATAGCTGATTGATGCCACCACTGAATATTGCAATATTAAGATTCAGTCAATTTACATTGTTAAAAGTCACGATTTTCATGCTAGTACTACCTATTTTTTCTATGTTAAAATTACCATTAGAATTTCTTTTCAACATTTTTATGGGGTTTTTTTGAAATCTGGTTGCAATTACAATCAATCAAGAACAAACAAACCCATCCCTTATCTCCTGAATTATGGATTCTGTGACATAAGTTTAAATTATACATTCAAAAATCTGTCTGTCCTTGCTTCCAAAAGTAGTTAATTATATAACATTTGAGAGTTGTCTTTTGCAAGGCTAATTTTCATAAGAATCTTTAAATGTACAATAGGGATTTTTTTCCTTCAGAAACAATTTCCACCCAGCAGAAAAGAACAGCGGGAATGTCTTAAGAATATTGAGCTTCATTCATGTATTTACCAACCCTGTAAATACTAACCTCGTGCTCATGTACCAACATTTCTCCAACCAGGAACTCTCAAACCCACTGGCTGACCCCTGTAAACAAAGATCTCATCAGCACTCTGGGCTTCCAAATGTTAAAGAACACTGTGTGTCCCCTCATGAAGTTTTAGATCAAATTTGAATCCGAAGCACCTGTTCTACACGTGCTACACATACAAGCAACATGCTAAAGCAGGCATTGGACCTTCAATAACTGTTATCATTCACTGAATAAAACTTATTTAATTAACCAACAGGCAGGCAACAGCTGCTTGTGAAAGCTGTTGAGCGGCCATCACATGACAACAGAAATATATCAATCTTCAGCCACTGAAAAAATAAATCTCACTCTTTGCTGAAAGTACAGATTGAGATTATATGGGGGGGTTTTCTTTATTTTCTCTCATAGATTGGTACTTAGTCTCTACTGTACTGCAAGTTTAACTGGTTTCCTCAATTTTGACACAGAAAAGTAAGCTAATTCCATAGTAAGCAAACACACTTACTTCTTCCTTTAATGATATAGCAATTTTTATTCCAGTTCATTGTTAATTATCTTCCAGATTTCTGTGAATAATAAAACTCTCTACCACCTTCTTTCACCTTTTCCATGACACTGTGTTTAATTTCAACACAATTCCCTCACATAGCTTTCCACCTACTTTGTCATAGAGTATTTCCAAAAACTAAAAGTAACTGCAGGCAAACATTCCAACTATTCACACAACCAAAGGTCTTTAGAAAGTCTCTGTCAGTATGCCCTGTAGCTGATAGAAGCTCTCCTAGCATACATGCCAAATCTATAACATCCCAAAACACTCGGGTAAGAGTTCACAGCTTCAGCAAATTACACCAAGCTACTGCTGAAGGGTACATCTGCAGTCAGGAGACTAAGTTAAGAGAAGAGCTCTTTCTTCTGTCAGTACAGCCTTGGAAAATGTGTCAGATAGGGCTCATTTTTATTTCAAATGCCTAGTGACACTCAGTGGTTTCAAAGCGCTTTTTAAGGGCTTGTTTCAGATAGGCCATTGCACTTCCAGAAAAAAATATAGTGGAACAATTGAATGAGTACATTTCATACAGATAACTGCAAATCTCCATATATTTTTTTTCTATTCTAGGGTAGAGAATGACCTTTGGACTGAATGAGCTCTTGAACTGACCTGTTTATCCCCACCTGACACAAGTTTCCCCAGCAAACCTGCCTGGACAAGCCCTTAAGAAACAAGTTCGGTGCTCATTTTATGATGCATGAGAGAGAGCTGTGCACTAAGTGTTAAGCTGCTCTGCATTTAATATCTGAAAAGTTATTATCCCTGTAGCACATAACCAGAAAAAAAAAAAAAGTAGGCAAAATAATCCCCTGCTTAGGAGTTTGTGTTAAGAAGATGGCAATGGTATTTAAGAATCAACACAAGGCACACAGCAGAAGTAATCTCATCAATCTTAACAGTACACACAAGCTCCCCACAATCCTCACTCAAGAAACAGCAATGAAGCTGTCACTGCTCTTCAACAGAGCCATACCTTCTCTTCTTTACAGACTCCAATGGCAAAGCCCAAATATTATATCTGAGAAACATTCATGATGACATTCACATGGATCAGAAGGAAGAATTTTGTGGAAGGCTGTTTATGCTAAAGTATTTAAGTTTTGACATTTCCTTGCTGCAATTTCAAAAGAGCACATCTGTGGGTGTTTTTTATGAATTATGTATCATAAAGACAAGGGAGTTATTATGGAAAAGATACTGGTGAGCAAAAGATTTTTGTTTTGCATTAACCAAAAATGACCTGAAATGTAAAATTATTGAATTCAGTGTACTATAACCTAGAAACTAACCCCATAACCTTCATCCTGCAACAAAAGATCTAATTATATGTCTTGCTATAAAATTTAGTTAAAATAACTTCTGAACACAAAATTAACTTCAGAGTTATCCTTACTGTGTCATCGCTACATCACACCTGTGCAAGTGCTCAAGTGCTCTAATTACAGGTTTATAGGATGTATGCAATTACTCTTGTGCAAAAGTTTAACACAACGCTAAAAAACCAAAGCATTTGAGTATTTAAGGCACCATTTCAGTTGTCTTCTGTCCAAGCAGTGGGACTACTGTCAGGGAAAACAGAGAAGTCTTCCAGCTTCTTCAGCTTTTTTGTTCCCTTCCCATTCTTCTAATACTGCTGCTAGACTCCCACTACAAGCTAGAAGGCATTTGCAATTTGTAAAATAACTTGTAAACAAATGAGAAGTGCAGAAAAATGCAAACAACATGTCATCTTCTGCAATGGAGGACTGAAATCATGACAAAAATCCTCCTGTTGCCAATAGAATTTACTTCATTTTCAATTTCCAACCAAGTATTAGTGAGTAACTTCTGTTGATCAAGGAAATTTTCTCCACATCTCTGCATTAATGCTTTAATCCTATTTGCAGGAAAAAAACCCCCATAGAATAATCTTACAGATTTTTACTCATGGGAGTATGATCCACTTGGGTATTTGAGTTTCATGGGAATAAGAAATAACTCCAGCTCTGGTTGGTTCAGACTTTGGATGGGAAGAGTTAATAAGGAAAAAAGTGGGAAGTGTAGACTTGTTCAATTGCATTGAACCAACTTTTTTTTTTTTTTTAATAAATCATAAAATAAACCTTAACAATTTCTTTACAATTTAAATTGCTGTTTTGTCAGTATAGTAGTGAACATCTTAACAGAACCACTTTATCCTTTGTGTATTCCCATAAACAGGGCTTATCAGACTTCTAAACTTGGCATAAATTAACATGAAGCAGATTTACAGGCTTAAGAGACTTTTTCCTCCAAATTTTTAGAGACTTGATAATAACTGTACTACACTTTTTTGTACATGACATTTTAATGGGGTTTTTACATCATAATTTAAAAAAAAAAAAAAGGCAGCAAAATCTTCTCTGGGCTGAGATTGAAAACTTCCAAGCATCAAAAGAGCAAAGTAAACCAAAATTTAATCGGTGACACTTTTAGAATTATGCAAAATTGCTAGCATGTTCCCACACTCAGTTCATGTATTACTGCCTTTACATGTTTAATGCTTCCAGTTCAATGTTATCTTGCTTGAGACCTTCTCTTGGTAGTTTTACTAATTGCTGTACACTTTTTAACAAAGGAATCACAGAAACAGGTTCACAGCTTTATCAAACAGTGAGAACTCTCAGGCCTACTTTAATTTGAATCATATGGGGGAAAAAAACCCCAAATCTTCTTACCTATTTTTCTTAACAAACCACACAATTTCATATATTTGTGATTTGCCAACTGCTATCACACACAAAATTACAGTGACTAAATACAAACATGTGAAAATTCCAAACTATCAGTTCCCTCCAAATGCTTGGAATAGCCCATTATGCAGTAATTCTCATTTCTATTACATAGAAAAGAACTCAGAATCTGTTCAAAGCAGTAACATGAATAAATATTTAAAAGTTTTATCATTCTAACTCACATGAACTCAATCATTAAAAACCTGACAAGAGTTTCCTGAGCAAGTTTTGCATCACATAACATACTGCTAACTACGAATTTTAGTTCTGCTCTGATCTTAGGATTATATTAAACAAATGGCTTAGCCATTTAAACTTCCATGCCAGGCTTCTTGCGAAGTCAAGCAAAGCTGAATGGCATTTCACTATGGTTACTATGAAAGAGAAAAGATCTATTGTTAGAAACACACAACCAGTTCAAATAGATGGTTACTCACAGCCATTTGTAGCTACAGCAAAAATTCAGAGTTCCTTTTCAGGAAGTCAGACCCTGTTTAAATGGTGGTTTTGTTTCTGTTTTTGTTTTTGCAGAGGGTTCTCAACATGTGGTAGTATCTTAAATTTATTTACAGCTCACAAAACTAATTTGAAAAACTGCTTTGGATAGTAAAGTCAGAGGGGAAGAAGAGTAGCACTTTATTGTGTTGGAAGCCCAGTAATAGTATTTGAGAGTTTGCTTCCCTGTTTCTTTTTCACAAGTGACATCCCCCACTAGGCATATTTTGCTCCAGCCCTCCTGATTTGAGCCAACAGAGGACACAAAAGCTGCCAGGTTTTTGTGCCAGAAAAGCTGCTTCTAAGTAAGAGAAAGTGTTTATCTCTTGGTCTCTGCCACAAAATTTGCCAGACTCTAGGCACTCTCCTGTTCAGAGATGGGGAGAAAAAACCCCAAACCCAATCCCTGTTATTTACTGCTGCCCTGCCCTTCAGAAGGGCTAATGAGTTCTGCAGTCACCATCAGCCACACAGCTGTACAAGCTGCCAGGCAGGCAACAACGATGACTACCAAATGAAGACTGATGACATTCTATGGGGAACATTTCCAAGAAAAATTTCCCTAATCAAATTAAGCATTGTGCACATAGACGAGATTTTATTTTTAATCAGTTGTAACTCTTTGCATTCTAAACTCCATATTGTTGCATGGCCTTAGAGAAGTGGAGCAACTTGTAGTTACTTGGATACACTAGAAGAATAGGGACACAGCATGTTAGGTCACAGATGTTCTTCAGGGTCGTCAAAATCACTGTTTGCATTACCTCTCTCCCCTTTCTTGAAAAAACCAAAACCCCCCCCCCCCCCAAAAAAAGAAAACCCCAAGCAAACAAAAAAATCCAAAACCAAACAAAAAGGCCCAATGAAAAAGCAAAACTTCAAAGAAATAAAACAGAATTGTGGCTTTCAGCACATTCTGTCCAAGAAAGCCAGCAGGCTCTTTTAATATTTATTGTCAGTCTCAGATTTACTTGTTTTTCTTCTGTAAGCATGTGCTAAGAAAAATACTGACTGGCAAATGTAACTAAGAATGGCAAAATGCAACTAGAATCAGACTGATGTTCACTGGTGTGTAGTTAAAAAAGCAAACCAACCCCTTTTGTTCATTACTTAAATAAGAAGCTTAGGTGACACAAGTCAGAATTCCTTTTCTTTGTTCAAGGTCATAAGCTCCTGTTTAGGTGAATCCCCCTGCAAGGACACACAAAGATGTGACATCCTCAGACTGAAAACACACAAGGAACTGCAGAGATACCCAAGTGTCTCCTTTTTAACCAGATGTTATGTGACTTTTTTCACCCCCAATAATTTTAAAGTCATTCACCAGACAGAAGTGGCCAATGCAACCCCTGTCCAGTCTGGTACAGATGCCGAGGGATCACACCACCAGTCTGCCAGAAGGCTTACGGATGCCTGGAATCTTCTCCTGCCTCACAATTTCTCACTAACCTAACTTTAAGGCTTGAAGTGCTTTCATTCATTGCTCACAGTATGCTCAACATATCCACACACCAGTGGCCATTTTTGCTATTAAAAATATATATATATATATTCTCCTTTTGCAATAAAAGAGGAGAAACTGTCTACTGAGAAAGAGAAATACATTTCACTGTTTTGGTCATTGGTCAGAAAAGATCTATTCTGATTTTACCACGCTAAGACGGTACTAGAGAATTCAAAATGCATTTATAACCTAAGCATACACCATTTTTAGCAAGCTATAAAACTTAACCTTTGTAGAATATGAATAGTGCTTCACAATAGCTTTTAAAAAGGCTATTAAAACTTCACACTTCGGATAAAAAACAGCCTAATGCTCTTGATCCTGACATCGCCTTTATACAACGTATTTCTTCTGCTACTCAAGTGTGTGAAAAAAACCCAACCTATATTCTGAAGATTACCTCTCTGGACCTTCAAAAAGTAATCGAAAAACTTCCTGAATTTGATGTCTGCAAAAAAAAATAGAAAGAAAAGAGGAAAAAAAAATCTTCAGCAGTAAGAAGATAATTTTATTCAATTCCTGCCTTTTCTGCTCACTAATAGGGATGGATGTCAAGTAATTAAGACTTTAGTGGGGTTTGTGATTTTATGAAAAGGTTTTTTCACAACTTTCAGATGGGAGAGAAAGAAATATCCTCCCATTACTTCTTTGGTTTGTAACAGCATCCAAAAATTAGTTTTTGCATAACCACTGAGAAGAGAACAGAAGAAAGTAACAGGCATTTCTTCTGATACAACTGTGGGCTAGACTTCCAAAAGCTCTTTGTTTATAAAGCAGAGCCAGAAAAATTAACTGACACTGAACCAATAGATCAGAAAACCACAGGAATCAGTTAATCTAACACTAGCTACAATGAGCTGTTCATTTTCAGGTCAAAACACATTTCTTTAGGGGAACATACAGGGTTCCTTGGGCTCTCCCTGGGTAATAGAGCCTCTGCATTGTATCAATGTGGAGCAATTAAAAAAAAAAAAAAAGGCAAAGGGCTCAAGTCCCAGCAGAAATCTCCTTTCCCATGCCACATTCATGCAAGCATGCTGCACACCACAGCCATAATCCACAATTCAGCAACAAGAACAGGATGTGGGTTGGCACAAACAGAAGGTTTGAAAGAGGAGCTATGGCTGGGCAGTAACTGCTTCATGCTTTACGAATTCTTCACACAGAAGCCTGTTCTAGGAATAAAGATTCCCCCAACAAAATTTATTAAATGCAAGATGAAAAACCAACACATGCACACAAAAGAAAACAACAACAGAAACTAAAGAAAGTCACTACCACCAAAAAAACCCATAACAAAACAAAACCAAAATAACTCCAAACAAACCCAAAACAATGCTCACCGATTTTTTCACATGTTCACTACAAAGAATACTAACCAGAACAGAGGTACACGCATGCACTTTTTATTTCTCCCTCAGCTCTTGGGTCCAACTTCTTTGGCTGACTGCAGCAATGTCAGCACATCACAGTAGCAAGCCCAGCTGTGAGACCAGAAAACCACAGAATGCCATGACCCTCTCACTCCAGTCTCTCTTGTTGACAATGCTTCTTTGACATAAAAATTATTTCTTTTGGGGGCTGAGATACTTCCTAGGAGTTGACACATGCAAGCTCCACTTTCCCTGCAGTGAACACTTATGAATATACATGGAATGACTGTCCAGATCTTCCTCCCTATCCTGCAAGTCAGGTACTGGGGGGATTTAGAGTCACATCTCCAGCTCCTCAAAAAAATCACTCCACTGTGAACAGCAATCACTCTAATTCTGAGCTGAACATCTTTTTTCCTTTGCAGTCACTTATATTTGCTCACATTTTATGTCTTGTTTCTAGTGCATTAACTTTCATTTTCAAGAGTCTAATTTTTTGAGTTTCTGGGTTGGACAGCTGAAGTCCAAAAGTCTTCATCTACATAGACACTACACAGATATATTCCTTCCAACAGGCTAATCTCTAACCCATTAGTGTTACACATGGTCTCTGCCAGTTTGACCACTGTGTCTCTGTCCTTTCCTTCCACGTTTCTGCCACACAGGGTGGGAGTAGGAAAAAGGCAGTAAGACAGTTCTTTACACTTGTAACAATCTCTTCCCACACAACCATAACAACACGATTAATAACCTCAGTATTTGAGTAAAACATCTCAAAAAACTCTTGCAATCATGTTAAACACAAAAGACGTCCAGTTTTAGCCATTTGTGTTCTAAGCTCCATTTCTGAGATTTTTTTTAAGCCCTGTGATGAGAGGGCTGGAGCAGCTTCTCCTACCAAGACAGGCTGAGAGAGCTGGGCCTGTTCAGCTTAGAGGAGAGAAGGCTCTGGGGAGCCCTTACAGCAGCCTCACAGGACTCTACAAGAGATCTGAGAGAGACCTTTTACAAGGACACGGAGTGATGGGACAAGGGGGAATGGTCTCAGACTGAAAGAGGGGAGGTTTGGGTCCTTCACTGTAATGGTGTTGCCTGGAGAACCCCATCCCTGGAAGTGACCAGCCAGGCAGGATGGGGATCTGAGCAATCTGCTCTAGTGGAAGATGTTCTGCCCATGGCAGGGGGTTAGGATTAGATGATCTTTAAGGTCCTTTCCAACCCAAACAATTCTATGATTTTAAGATCTTAACATAGTTTTGGAAGTTTGGCACATTAATACTATACTTGCTTTACAGCCAGATGTGATTTCACTATGTATCCTGCCTTTCCATTATCCCTTGAATATCTACTGCAGTGTAAGAAAAAAATATTGTCATTGAATTTATCAGCTAGCTCCAAAAACTGAAAAGTCATATAGTTCATATTATAGCCTAATGTCTGAATGTAAAATATAGAGATTTAAGGATTTTTTTTCTTGATAGCCTTATCTGATATTTTTCTTAAACTCTTATGGGAAAAACAAAAACATCCACCCTGCTGTATAATTTTTACTCATGAAGAGTGATATTTACCACTTCCCAGGAAAGTCAATATATCAATTTTAAAAATATTTTTACATTTTTTCAGATTTATCTTTGGATTTGTCTCTATTATGTAAAAAACAATAAACCATACCATGCCAGCAAAACACACTAAATTGAATAAACAAGCTACAGTAAGTTTTGCACTTCAAGACCACACATCCTCTGCTTTGAGAGAAATGCTACATGCAGAGGGTGTCACTGTCTGCCATTGCAGGAAACTACTCTTCATAACCAAGGAGGATGAGATTTCAGCAGAATCAATCATCTTTGGCTGCTTTGTATTTTATCATCTCACCACCAATTTCCTTCTGCTGGGGAGAACTGAATACAAAAGCAAGACATTCTGCTTATCTTGTTTTATCTTCCACATTGCCATAGCTTATAAAAAACAAGAGTTCTGATTGCTAGCTCCAAAGTCAAACATTAAACTCCAGAGCAGGAAGCCTTACAGCCACCTTGTTACAGCATTGCTTGGGCTTAGGTTAGTTGTTTGGGTTGTTTATTTCTTGAGGGTTTGTGGTTTGGGTTTTTTGTTGTAACTCCAAAAGAAATAACTGCCTCTGTAATTTATTATGTCACTAAAACAGCCAGAGTCAGCTAACAGTTAGCAGAAATAATACATGGTAACAAATATTTTGCCCTAAGTTACATGCAGGCAAACTTAAAGCTAGCATGAGTCTCATTACAATGCCATTTTTGGAAGCTAAATCCAGCTGTGTGTCATTCCAAAGAACTATACATATTCCTTATTAAAATCTATTAGAGGACAGGATATTTATTTATTTACTGGTCCCCCCTTCATTTTCATTTTATCACTGCATTTACACTGTGTAGACAGCGGCAAGAAATGATGCATGTTAAGAAATAGAAAACCATTCATTTTGATTTCCTAATTGCAAGGGAGTAGACCCTGGCTGTTTTGAACTCTCTCTTTGTTTTGGTTCACATGTGCATAAAACAAGCAACCTTTCCTGCAGCTATGTGAGAAATAGCAGGGCATTGCTTTACTGGCACTCTGCAAAATGACTGCTTGCTTTCAGTAATACTGAAGACAAAGTAACTGGTGGATATACAGAATATGAGAACAACACAATTCAGGACCATTCTACTCACAAGATGCTGGTTGAGAAACAATATTCTTCCAATTTTTTTCTGTCTTTCACTGTCCCAAATATTTTCCCTCTTTAAAAGATAAGCAGCTATTGCAATACTTGTATCCTTACATTTGTGGGGAAAAAAACCAAAAACCAAAACAAAGAAAAACCCAGCAACAATAAAGAAGAGACTAGGCAGCCTCTCAGGTACTGGGCATCCCCCAGGCCAGCCTCCTTCCTGTCAGTCATGCAGCCACCCCCTCTCTCAGTATTTCACTGCTCTGCTCCCTTGGGGTCTAGTTACTAACCAGCAAAAGCAACAATTTGTTTTTCAAGTGTGTGGTGGGGAAAGACAGATGTGTGAGAAAAGCAACACATGTCTTCTCCCACAGCAGTTACTGACGCACTGGAAATACCAGTTTTGCTTTTTTTCACTCAATTCAGAAGTTTCCAAGGAATCAAACTATCCAGACTACTTAGATCCTGTCTACCTGTCCTACAAAAATGCTGTGATCTATGTCTGAAACCAGTAGATCTGACATTGATAAGAGAACATAGGAAACCACATCATACTGACTTTTTGTGTGGTACTTTTCACCATTCTCACATATCTTCCTTTCTCATCTACCTCTTTTGTCTCCTACTAGATTACTTTTTCTACTGAGTTTACACTCCATAAAACAGGTATGCATTAATTTTATCCCTTAATGTAACTGATATTTTAAAACATAAAAAATTGTTTTAATGATACAGTTAAACCAATTAAATTACGTCCCACTTTTGAAATGCTGTAAAAAGTAGTTACACATTTACCTTCCAAGTTCCTTTACATTCTATGTCAAAAAACTTCCCCAAACTTTGTACCTCCAGCTATGTGAATTCTTCTACTTTCAATGAACAGAAGGTAACAGGGAAAAAAAAAACAAACAAAAAACAATGAGGGGTGTGGGCCATCTTGGACACTACAACATCAAGGACAGTGAGATAAATTGTGTCCTAACTTGTCAGGTATTGATTCTAAGATCCAAGACATCCTTGTTTGGATTGCTCCTTTCAATCAGATGTAGATGATGGATATGTTCATGCACGCATGCAAACTACAAAAAGAAAATTCTGATGATGAATAGAATATCAACAGCATCATCTGAACTAGGCTCAGTTCTGCACAGCTATAAGAAAAATCACATATAAACAGATATGACTAAGTCTTTAGAATGAAAGTCCAACACTTTCATGTGCCCTAACAAATATCCATCAAGTTTTCTATCCACATCCATCTTGTTTTATTCACTACATTTTCACAGTTCAGTAGTTTTCTCCACTAATATAAGGTTTTGTTCCAAAAACTCCACCACATCTGTACTTAGAATCTGATACCAGATGAATGAACCAACCTTCTGAAGTTAAGATGTGGAGAAAACACTGTGTCAATTACCACAGCTTTAGTCAAGACAATGACACATTCCTGCTCCCAACCAAGTCAACAGCTCTGCTCCTCCTGTCACTGTGCTCATTTGCAAAGCAATTTTAACAAGGATGAACACTGGCAGGCTGAGCAGAGTGGAGAGGTGCTACGATGCTACCATCAGAACAAAGGAGAATGCCGCATTAGAAGATCTGGGATTCTCTTAGGATTAGAATAGAAATGGGACAAAATATAAAAAATCCAAGTCCTTGTGAACATTTCACAAGTGCTGCACAAGTAGACAAGCCCAGGTATGACAGACAGTGACACTGCAACTATGGTCTGACAGCTCAACAGCAACAAAACCCTAAATTATACCTGAGGACAAAGCATTAAAGTCACTGTGCAACAACCACAGCAAAGCCTCAACTCAACAGCTCATTGCTGTTAAAAGTATTTTCAAGACCTCAACAAGTAAAAGGATTGTTTACTTGCAAGAAGAAAGAGTATCACATGAGGGAAGCCTAAGACTTCTTTATTATCTAAACATACTGGAGATAGAAGTGTTTAAGCTACGGCTCAAATACTGCCACATGCATTATTACTGCATTCTGACAAGCTGAAGTTTTCTTCCCTTCTGAATGGAAGAAGCAATGACAGAAAGCATAATTTTTAAGGGGAGTCAGTCAATTCATATGTAGAATTTATATTTTCATCTGCAACTATGTGGGCACTCAGTGATCCAAGATGCTCCTTCCAGTCTTAAAAGTGCATCTATGTCTTAGTAACATCACTATAAATTTCCCAAGGAAATTCCAGTGTGGGCATAAACCACTTTTTTCATCCAAATGTGCCATGCCCTTTAGCCTGAAATTAGCAGTTAACACCTGAACTGGAAATGCAAGACTCCTTTGAGTCTACCTCAATTTTCCAGTCTGCTGAAACTTTAAACAAATTCCCCTATAATGAGCTTCTAGCTGCCTAATACCTTATACATTTAATACAGATCTACCAAAGATTTCCTCTTATCCTCTGTATCTTCTCTGCTCCCCTGTGTTTTTACCATTTTCTTGCTTAAAATACCCATTTGTCCCTGCTGAAGTTACTGGGCCTGTAACAACATGCTGTAAGCCCAGTGCTGGAGGCAGAAGTCTCAGAGGCTTCCAGGAGCACCAGATGTGCCTGGTACCCTCACACCTCTCCACAGAACACCAGGGATGCACCACCAGCCTGGGAAGGTGCAGGTTCATCTTTGGCTACATTTCACACTCTGCCTTCTCCTCCCCATCTTCTGTCCTTCATTCTCTATCCTGCAATGCATTTCTTTCAGAAATGTTTCTGGAGTGATGTTTTAGAAGTGACACGCCGCAGCTTTTTCAGCATTTAATAAGCTGGTTTAATAGCAAGTACTTATTTGCCTGCATCTCCCACCTGCAATTTTAGCACTAATGCTGGTGTTGCCAAGCTCTAAGGTTCCTCCCCATAAAAGTGGTATTAAATGAACTTCTAAATTACAGAGCTTCTCCTACATGTTCTAAATATATAGAGAAATATTTATTTTGCTCAGCTGGAGTAAATTTAAGCTAATTTGATTCTGCAGATTGGGGCTTGTCAGTGCATCAATTCTGCTTAAATCTCATCTCTTACCAGATACTGCTGTTTTTCAAGACCACCAGCACGTAAAACAACAAAACTGTTACTCTTCAGTGCAAAAGAGTACTGGGCATCTCCAACATTCCTGAAACAAAGTCCTAATAAAAGTATCTTAATTCTAGATTTGATTTTGATGCCGAAAAGAACAAACCCCAACAATATTTTTTAAATTCAAACCTCACTTTTTGAATAAGAAACCTAGAATACAGACTTTTAAATGTGTCTGGAGGCTACAGTACGGAAGAATGTACCTGCATACCATTTTTTAATTGAGCATCCAATTCAAAGTTTCTACTTACTCATTCAAATGCAAATTAAACTAGCTAAAGCACAAATGCCCAGTCTGAGACACAAATTCAATTATAACAAGTCAGTCACTGAATTCTTAATATGGATGCTTTTCTGTACTTATATTTACATTTTAATCTAGACAGAAGAAAGAAAAATGACCCTGATGAGGTATATGCAGATTGAGCATCAAGGTTCTTATGTACACGATAAATTAAAACAAGCCAAATAAAACAGACAAACAGAAGCTCTGAGATTTGTTTTTTCGACTTTAAGAGACAGATATGACCATTTTTATCATTTTTTGTCAAAGAATCATAACTGCAGACAGCAGCACAGAGATCTCACAGTGGTATTGCTGGCATGACCACAGGTATATTAAAAGATAGAAGAGATTGTACCTCTGAACCATTACACCTTTTACTTGATTTAAAAGGACTCCATGCCTTTAGCTTCTATAAACCTTTCAAGTTTCAACTAATTAAGAGTTAAGGCTCTTTGAATGATTACTCCTGCAAACACCCAAGTCAAAAGACATTGATAGGCTTGTTCCATGCACAGGACTGAGCGGCCTCCAGCAATTCCACACACTGACACACCCTGGCACGCAAACACCATTCTCCAAGGGCTCCAGCCACTCAGAAGTGCAACCCACATCTCCCAGTTTCTGTGGCAGATGCCCACAGCTCAAGACCAGGTTATGTGGTTGGTTGTGGTGGGCCAGGTCACTCCCCAACTCAGCTGAAGAGAGAAAATACAACTGAAGGCTCAAAGATTGAGAGCACTTATCAGCTGCCTCCACAGGCAAGATAGACTTGATTTGAGGAAAATTAATCTAATGTATTGCAAGTCAAATCAGAGTAGGATAATAAGAAAATAAAAACAAATCTTAAAGCACCTTGCCCCCACCCTTCCCTTCTTTTTGGCCTTAACTTTACTCCTGAATTCCCTACCTACCCTGAGAGTGGCACAGGCGCATAGGAAATGGTCAGTTCATCACATGTTGTTCCTGCTGCTCCTTCCTCCTTAGGGGAAGGACTCTGCACACTCTTCCCCTACTCCATCCCATGGGAAGCAGCTCTTCAGGAACTTCTGTATGTGGGACCTTCACACAGGTTCTTCACAACTGCTCCAGGGTGTGTTCCTTGCATGGCGTGCAGTCCTTCAGTGACGACAGACTGCTCCAGTGTGCATCTCCCACAGGGTAATAAGCCCTGCCAGCAAACCTGCTCCAGTGTGGGCTTCCCTCAGGGTCTCAGCCTCCTTTGGGCTCTGCTCTTCCATGGGGTGCCCCACAGACTGCAGGTGGATCTCTGCTTCACCATGGACCTCCGTGGGCTGCAGAGGCACAGCTGTCTCACCATGGACTGCAGGGGAACCTCAGCTCCAGTGCCTGGGGCACCTCCTGACCCTCCTGCTCTGCCCTTGGTGTCCACAGAGCTGTTTCTGTCACATATTCTCACTCCTCTCTCCTGCTGAATCTCCACTGTGCAGATTCTCCCCCCTCCTTAAACACACTATTCCAGAGGTACTGCCACCATCACTGATGTGCTCCATGGCTGTATCAGACATGGGGGAGGACTCTGGCACCTTCTCAGAGAAGCCACCCCTTTAGCCCCACCAACACCAAACCCTGGCCCTGCAAACCCAATATAGTGGTTCAGAGAAAGCCAGTCTTCTCCAGGGAATACTTCTCATCCTCCTCAAACCACCTTCCACAGGATGTGTGCATCAGCACTACTGATCCAGTCTGTCTGTAAACCCAGTGACTGACAGCACAGCCAGGATTGTGTGCCTTGACAGTAACAAGCCTTGTTATTGCAGTAGCTTAAGCAATCCATTCTTGCCCTCATAAAAATCTGTGCTCAGAGTTCAGTACGTTTCACTAGATCTCCAAAATCTTAGATCTTGTGTTGGAAGCGCACAGATATCAGGTCATTTTGTTTCAGAGAGGTCACCCAAATCAAAAACAAAATAGATACACCTCTTCCCATCACACACATACTCATCTTACTCCTGTTTACAGTGTTACCCAAACATTGAATTTAAAATACTTTGTGGTCTCAGCTGTGCTATAGCCTAATGTTACAATTTGGCAGAATTTCAGGGTCAAAGGTTACACCTAAAAAAGAAAAGCAAAGCTAGAGTTCATTACAGAATCGAAATGGATCATATCTTATGATCCACCATGAGCCTAAATTTAGCTTTACATCATCTAAAAATCTATCTATCTGTAGACCTGGGTAAAGAGTAAACAGATAAGCACAGCCTTCCACTTGGCCCATCACCTCCAAACTGAATACAAATAAACTCAACTCCATACTAAATACAAGGTTTTAATAAACTGTATTCTGATAGAAGAGTTTTATATGGTCCAGATTTCCTGTTGAACAGTTAGATATACTTTATCCTATAAATTTTTATTTATGTAAATAGCAGTTTCAATAATGTGCTTTCTTTTTAGATATCTTCTCTTGCTCTCCATACTTCATTTATTTCCATCAGCATCCTCCTCCTTACTTCTGTCATTTAATCACAAAGTTTCCTGTAAAATAATTTGCAATTTTCCCATAGCTCCATGATCTGTTCACTTCTTTTTAGGCATTAAAAAAGCAGCAGAAACAATTGCAGTGCTGTGATAGATAGATGAAATTTGAAGAGGAAAGGAGAAAGATTTAGTTTGTTGCATTTTGTCTTTTGCTTGGGTGCTCTCTGGAGAATTAAAGTGTGCATTAAGCGAAGCATAACACTCTTGAAAGCATACAATTATTCATAAAGGTTTCTTGTGCTTAGCTTTATAATTTTTTTCCCAACAATATTTAGAGCAACTTGCAAACATCAATAAAGAACATGCCACCTAAGACTATCTAACACACCCACTTAAGGTTCAATATTGGCACTTACAAACTATCCTAGTAAAACTTCTGAAGGGCAAAAAGTAAAACAGGAACTCAAAAGTGAAGCATAGCAATCAATCTCACACAAAGACACCGAGCTTTCACAGCCACCAAGACATGTTCTTGCATGCATTAGAGCAGGTAGGCTATTCTGCTTTCTGCTCTAAGCACTAAAAATCCTAGAGGAGAGATTTCATGCCAGACTAGAAGAGAGAGAAAGAATCATAAAAATGTATAACTTGAAGTATTTGTGCTTAAAATACACCAGTACAGAACTTCACTAGTTTAATGTTTTAATAAAGTTACATACACACACAGCAGATACTGGGCCACAGGGATCTCAGTGGCAGGAATGCCACCATATAACAACACAGAACTAATTTGTCAGCATTAGAAATAATCCGTCTTCCCTGTTTTTTAGCACATTTAATAATATTAAATAATAAATAATATTAGCACATTTATTAATATTAAAAAATATTTTTTAAAAATCCTGGCTATTTGCAATGGTGAAACTTAACCAACCAACTTTGAAAACTCACACTGGTGAAAAAAATTACATGCTTTCTAAGATCAGCACAAGAAATTAAGACAAAGCAAGCAAAACCTCAGCAGGACAGGTGATTTGATTTCAGTCGACAGAAGCTACGCACCACCCAGCTTCCACTAAGGACACCACTGCTACCCTAAACAAGCCCTGCAATTTTACATCAAAGGAGTTCTGAAAGAATAGTACATTACATGCTGCAATCATTGTTTTTCTTCACTTCCTGACATTTTATAGCAACTGCCCAAGGGATATGAGAGACTTCAGTGTTAGTCAAATAAAAATCTGAGGAAAAAAAAAATCTGTTTTACTAATACAGACAACTTGATTGGGAGAGGTGCTAAAGTGACCTTCCAAGTGATGAGGTGTAATCAGGATGCTCCACTTTCACAGCATGCAAATTAACTAAAGCCAGAGAAGGTACTGGACAGCTGCCTTAGTGCTTCTAACACCCAAAGGTGTTTTTGAAACTGGCTACAAAGGGACATATAGTCCATCCTGGAAATAATTCTCTTAAGAGGACAATTCAAGAGCACACAATTAACTGGAAACTGCATCCTGAGAGTAGTCTGGTGTGCCTCTTCATTACCTTGGCTGATGAGGCAAGGGAATATGAGAGCTGTGTTGAAGCAGGAATAAAACAGCCAAGACTGTCAGGGACTGGGACAGGACAAAAAGAAGAAAGGAGAGGAAAACGAAAAAAACAGTCAGGTACCAGTTTCCTCGAACTGTGGAAAAGAGCAAAAAACCTGAAGTAGAGATCTGCTGTTAAAGACAAAACTCTTCAAAGCAGCAGCTCCAGCTTCAGAAACAATTCACTTGGTAGGAGGAAAAATGGTCAGGATGTTGAGAAGCAGCCCATGCTGGTGCAGTAACCATTGCTGTACACCACAGTATGCTCTCTTTCATCAAGTTTCAACTCAAAACATTATCTAACTTGTATTTTCAATATTAAAATGCAGGCAGTAACATCAAATAATTAAGTACTATCTTTATTTCCTTATTTTAAGGAAATCAGTCACACTATATGAAAATACAGTGATCCACTCACACCACTATGTTTTGTCCTTCTGCAGGATGTTTCTACAGCGCAGTAATAGGACACAAAGCACAAGCAAAAAAGGCATCTGCAGAAGTACATGTTAATCTGCAAGCACCAGCTTATGAAAACCTCTGCTACAGTTCATTTTCCTTGCATTTGAACTCACACAACTTTTCAGGAATAAAGCAAAACAGAGAACTGAAATGTAGAAACAGAATTTAAAACACATTCAGTCAGCCCTGCCCAAGTCCCAAATGAAAGGCTGAAAAAGAAATTAATTTTATGTTTTTTTAGTGAGACAAAAAAATGGAGATGGTAGTGTTTGGTTCACCATCTCTGTTATATTGCTCTCTTCTACTCTATGTTCTCAAAAAAAAAGAAAGAAAAAAAAAGAATTGCCAACTAAATTCTTTATGTCCTTTATTTTAAAATTAAAAAATACCACTTTAATAACTGATCAACAGGAGAAATTTATAATGAAAAATAGGCTTTAATAATATTCACTACACACAGAATCACAAGAGTTTATAGGTAATAAAAACCTTAATTACAGACTCAATTATTGATAGACATAAATGAAGTACAGTTATATCATTTTTATAAGCTGTGCAAAACATAAAATAAAGAGGAAAGAAACCATTCCTGCGCTTTATTACTTCATGTTAGTAGGAGGTTTGGTTTTTGTTGTTTTTTTGTTGGTTTTTTTTTAATTTACAAAAAAAAAGTCTGCAACAGCCCTCATTCCCTCTGCTTTTCTTTACCTTTACTAAGCTTTGCCATCACCATCCAATTTCTCCTTTCATGCAGTAACAGAGTCCTTCTCAGGCTATTTAAATTCTTTCATTCTGTCACTTTAGATGGTGACAGGAATGAGTTCCAATGACCATTCCTGGCCAGAAGCAAGCCAGGCAGCTGCTGCTTCCCCAGGCACTCTGCAGCAGCCCTGCCTCAGGTGCAGCATCAACACCATTTGCTGGAGGGACAACCCCACCTGGCCAGGACTAGCTGGTGATGGCAACAAACCACAGTTTCACTCCAACACCCTCCTCTCATCTCTGCAAAGGGCAGAGCTCACTCATACGCCCCTCTCCTGTCCACACAAGACTTTGAGAAAGAATCTTGCAGTTCTCCAACCCCTTTTGTACGGCTCAAGTACCTCTGAGCTGATGTTCCACAAGGTAGCAACAAAACTGGAAGGAAAATTGCCTTGGTGATAATGCAACTGAGCAGCACCTCCATAAATCAACTCCTAGCACATCACTGCAGCTACATCCTTCCACGCCAGAGCGCTGTGCTCATTCCAGAATCCTTGCACAGCCCCAGGCACACTTTGCACCCCAGAAAAGCACTGCCACAAGACACCTGCCCTGCAGTCAACCCCATGCTCATGGCAGAGTTAGTTAAACCATCTGTGTGATCTGGATTCCCTGTCTAATTCGTGCGGAAAGTTGGGACAACTTGAGAAGACGTATGATCTTGGAGAATAGAGAAACAGCCCCACTAAATACAGATATCAAGGCCTGAAGGAGAATCATGCCAGTCAGGCTAGAGGAGGTTGCTATTCTTAGCATTGCTTCCATTTAAATAAAGACTTCTGAGTTAAATAAAGATATCAAGTGTACCTAAGAAATGCTTTCATTTTCACTGCTGCAATATGCAGCTGGCAGTTCAGTTTCTCAGCGAGGTCCTGGGAAGAAGAAAACAAGAAAATTCTACAAACTGAAAATGACTGGACATTGCCAGAGATTCAGATGCTATCTACCACTTTTAAAAACATAGGTGCGATCAGGATACTAAGCCAATTAACAAAAAGATAATACCGAAACAGAAAATGCAGTTAATGAGAGCCTGACTAATGCAAATTAAATGCTCTTTGAAAAAAGAGGATGCTTGTGATACAGTATGATTCAGAAACTAACAAAAGCTAGCCTTGAACAAGAAACAACAAATGGTTGAATTAAATAACTATAAAATTAACAGAGAGCAAGAATTTTTTTTCTTAAATTAAAAATTAGCAAAATCTCAACTGGTAATAGCAGTTTCAGTAGACTTTAACAGACTCATGGAGAAATAAACAAAGAAAAAGTGCAAGACACCTAGTTTCACCAAAATTAATTTTACCATGAGCAAAAAATAACAAAAGAAATTACAAATAAATCAAATATCCTACGGGCATCCATCTGGCATTCAAGGGGAGCAACTTGATCCAGCCATTTCTGATAGCTGCAGGCAAAAAAAAGAAAAAAAACCCAAGGATTGTACTGGACAAAAGTTGTTGGGTTTTTTTCCTAATATTTCAGTGAAGTAAGCCATGCAGAAGTATGCAACTCTGACAGGATATGCTCCCAGCCAGCAGAAAACCAGAAACAAAGCTGGCATGAAATACCATCATAGAAGAGTCAGTTATTAAACATCGATTATAGAACATTGGAACAAAAATAAAGGCAGTACCTCAAAAACAAGAACATGAAAGGTTGCATATAAACAGCAAACACTGGGCTAGCAAGACTGAAAGACTGACAATTTTATGGCACAATGCACTCACAACCTGTCACCAGCAACAAGTAACTTCTGCACACAAAGAATTTTGGATCCTTGTTGAGAGCATTGGAGGAAAATAAAGTCATGAAAAAAGGACCAAAGTTATTATTTGTTACACTACCACTTGTCTGTAAATTCTGAACAATGATGTGGTTGAACTAACCACGCAGGGATGGACGCATTCTTTAAACTCACAAAGTTCACAGTAAAGCATCCTATGCTTACAAGTCAACAAAGGGTATTTGACTAACGAGAAAGTACACACCATCATCTTTGTTGTGGGATGAATGTAAATTGAGCTCAGAAATTGAAGGGCTTGACCCTCATCTCTTGGAAGCCAGTTTAAAAGGCTTCGGGAAAGAAACATTTCTCCCTCATCTCCCTAAAATGCAGCATGTAGAAATACTGAGATAATGTGTAGGCATTCAATGAAAATTATTACAGCTCCTAACCTTTGCTAACAAGTTTCAGGGCTAGGTAATTGATTATAAAAATGAAACTGCATTTACTATTTGCTAACTTCCGATAAGTAGCAGCTATATAATTGATTCTCCCTTTCAGTATGCATCCAATTGCACTGGTATGAAAACCTGTATGTGAAACACTGGTACTTTATTTAACAGTTTGTCTCACTGCCTACTTTTCCCTCTATGAATAAAGACTGAACTCAAATTGCCATAAAAAAAATGATGTGGACTACTTCAGTGTATTTAGTGTTATTATTGGGTAAATGGCCTGAGACAAAATGAGATGCAAGGTTATCTTAAGTTACAACTTTTCTGGAAGGAAATCTAGGAGTCAGAAGCAATCATTAGTCTTGTTCCACAAGTCTCCCAAGAAGATCCGTCACAGAAATCTGGCAAATCTCATAATCCTGTGTTTCTGTATCTCCAAGGCTTAGTTTGGTAGACAAATTCTGATTAATTAGCTGTATCAGAATGGTTGTGCTAATACAAACATAGCTCTAATCAGCATGTGTATTCTGGCAGCATAACAATTCTCCCTTCCTCCTCTGCCTTGCTTTGCTTTTGACGGTGCAGTCTGCTCACGTAAGCACATCTATGCTCACACCTGGGCTGGTGTAGAAGCATCAGGGAAACATGCATTATATTCTTTAGCAAAGTGTGTTGGACAGTCAGCCCTGAGGATTCTACATAATATTTATCTGATATGTTTCCTCTCTAGATCATCCCCAAACCCGTGTAGCTTGTGTTTAATGACCCACAGGGAGAAAAGAGCAGCGTTCTTTACTCTTTTCCATAATCACCTGCTGGCCTAGAGCACAAGTCCCGCCCCATGGTCACTCACACAAATAGGTCAAGACAAAGGACTCTGAATCTTCATCACATTCACTTCTGATGGAATGATTCCTAGATTGAGCAATTCTGCATAGAACTTCTAGGTGTTGAGATGACAGATGAGCCAGTGAATAAAAGATTCATGTTGTCAGGCTACCATGAGCATGGTTAAAGTAAGACAAAAAAAAAAAAAAAACAAAAACAACCTTGTTTAAGCTCATTCTTTCTTTAGACTGAGCACAAGCTCAAGCAGAAAGCACCATGCCTAGAGATCAATCTTCCACTGATGTGCCTGTCCACCACAAAGGGAACAGAGCACACTCTGGTCTTCAATAACTCCCACTTTATCTCAGTAAATTTTCTATGGTCTTACTTCCTATCACAGTTGTATGCACTGAGAGCCAAGATTGTACAGGATTTTATTTACGTATAGACAGCTTTTTAAGTATTTAAGTCTCTTGCAGCTAGTCACAGAGATCCTTCCTTCACTGACATTTTACAATCTTCTAGCATAATGAAAATAGATGTCCAGGAGCTGTAACAACCTAAATCATCATTATTCACAACAATCTAATAAAATATGCTTCACTGAAACTTAATATTTAAAAAAATACAAGCTGAAATTAAAACTACTCTGGGAGTTTATTTTAAATAGCAATAACAATAAAGCACTACAATATCTCGTTGAAAAGTGGGACACAAACAACACATGAATGGGACCACAACTGATTTAGTCTATACTGCGAAATAAACAAGCAATCATCACAGGATTTGATAGCCATGCATTTAAACATATCCTAATCCGGAAACTAATAAGAAGGCATAACTATAAAAATAGATCTCTCATGTTAAGTCTCATAAAAGTCACAAAACTGCAAATCTGCTCTGAAGGATTTTCTCACATTTTAATTAACTATCATAAAAATATTGTGATGAGATAATCTCAGTTTATATAGAAGCATTTTCTCCATTTAAAATTACGCTCAAGAAAGCTTAGTAAGCTGCCTATTCCCTGCTGACAGGCACAAAAATACATATATCCATTCTCAGATATTATATTTTATAGATGGGAAAACCATGTGTGTGCAATTTAAAAATGGAGACTTGAAATAGTCAGCCAAAGAGATGAACTTGCATCAAACTCAAGAAGACGGAACTAGATCAATCCCCTACCTAAACTATTTCTCTGCAAGTCATGATAGCTCAACATGCTGTGCAAGGAGCAGAAAGACACTTTGATTCACAGACAGCATCCAGCATCTCAACAGCCTCTACACCATCACTTATGGCTTACTGTATCCTCCTCTGCACCCTCTGCATGGGCCCTGATATCTCTATCCTAAAATATAGGTCCTTTGGAATCTGTTTAAATACCCTAATAATTTCAAAGCTGGGTGTTCACATGCATGCTGGGTCACAGCCCCAAACTACTGTGCTAGCTTAATTTCTGGATTTTGTGACTGAGCATAAGTCAACCTGTCAGCTACCACAGGGTAACTCCCCCTCCTCAGTCTAGACCCAGCATGAACAGGCTTACACCAGAAAAATGGCTGGCTGTTGCAATTTCAGCAGCAGCAGGTCCTACATCTATGTTTCTTGCAATATCCTAATTGAACACCTAATGTTACATTTCCTCAGAACTGGTAACAGTGTCCTGTGGGAACATGGGCTACTTCCTTCCAGGAGTGTGAGCTTCTGGACCATCTTGAATGCTCCCAGTGTAAGCTGTGAGTCACCCCATAGAACACTTGATGCGACAGCCCAACAGGACAGACACAGACATTTAAGTCACCCAGCAATGATGCTCAGCACATGACACCCTTTCCCTGGCACCTCATACAGCAAGTTTCTTACCATGCCTAGACAAAACCATTGAGGGTGTTTTCCTCCCCTCAGACTGTCAGCATGAAGAGCTTTCCTTTCCATCTGACCCCCAGATGGAGAAGGGAGGCTGTCTAGAAAGGGTGCATTAGTCCAGGTGGTTGCCCTATGAGCACAGGTCACATAGGCCAAGTGCAAGAACGTGTCAGCTTTGCACAGTCCCTGTGGGGAAGCAGAGATGGATGACTTCATGAGACAGGAAATTACACTGAACCGTGTGGGCGACAAAAGAGGAACAAGAGGGTGACACGGCAGTAACATGATCTCTACCAAGAGGGACACCCTGCTGAATTAAGGCAGGTGAAAGGAAAGGGTGCGACTGTCAAACCCAGGGGAGCACGTGGAGATACAGGCAGGGGAGGGCAGGCACTGCCTATCTTGCAGGGCTCTCCTCTGCTCCTCTCCTTTAAAATACTCTGATCGGGGGCCCTCCTCAACCCCACCACTTGCCGGAATGCTTTCTGCTCTCCTGTCACAACTTGTTTCACTTGCAAGCCCTTCCTGCACAGAGGGCTTGCCTCCCGCACGCAAGCCAGGGGAAGAGGCCGCCCCTTTGGCTCCGTGCAGCCGTGCCAGAGCCCTCTGCCTCCTTCCTCTCTGCCGACACGGCCCGCCTGCTCTCCCGGCCCGCCTGCTCTCCCGGCCCGCCTGCTCTCCACCGCCGAACCCCTTTCCCCTGTCTCTGCAGCAGCAGGGGATGTGGCCAGATCCACAAGCTGGGCTCCCCTCAGACTCAGCCCACTGTCCCCGAGATACCCACCCACAAGACACGCCAGCCCCACACACACCAGCTACAGCTCCTCCTGTCCCCATGCTCTCTGTCCCAGCTTCACAGACGGCAACTGTATCTTTCCCAGCCTCTGTTGCAAAGACTCCTTTCCATGATTTTGCCATAGTATTTCTTCTCACAGGCTTTAGGGATATATCTGGTGGAACATGCTGGAAGTAATTTCTTTGCCTTTAATTTGCATCTGCCATTCTGCAGAGATGCTGATCTGTGTCTTTGGCCCACATCTGTGTCAGAACCACTACTGACAGCAAACTTCTCTCTGCAGTCTATTAAGGCTCCAGTCAGAAACATTTGCTTACAGAACAGTGGCAGAAAAGTGAATTTTCAAGTATGCACATTAATACACCCTCTCAAAGTGCTGCTGTTGCAATCCTAGATACTCCACCTTTAATTGTTCTCACTTCTAAAGCCTTCACTCTCCAAAGCCTACAGAACACGGAGGCATACACCAGTCAATGACACAGTGAAGTTGAGCAAACAATATGCTAGCAAAAAAGTGCTTTTTGTTTCTCAGCCTGAAATGTTCTCAACTACCTTTTGATGTTCAAGTGGTATTTATAAATCAAAACCACCTCTATTATGTTATTTTTCTTTCTTTAAACTAGAAATCTAGACCTTTTCTCTTAAATTTCAGCTGCCAAAATCATAAAAATTGGTAGCTAAGAATTTAAGTAATCTGCATCTTCTTCCCTTTGCTATGATTTTGAGAAGTCAGGTTCAGACTCCCCTCCAAATGAAATGGTAGTAAAGAACTAAGCTTTAGCTTCCAACTCACTATACAAAATTTTAAACCTCCACTTGAGTGCCATCAGTAGAAGACATCACACATGGCAATATACAAAATACAGCACCTAGAAGGCCTGGTTAAAGCCCACGCAAGGGTTCAATCCAAGGCTAAATCACACACACAGGATGCTCCTGACCTGCAGCGGTAGCTGGAGGTACAGGCTGACACTGTCAGGATCCCTGCAGAGTCACAAAACACTCATCCCAGACCCTTCCTGCCACAGAGGGAAGAAACAGTGTCTCACAGGAATTACTACCCCTGATGCAAACAGTGGCAGGGCAATCTCTCTGTTCCCAAGCCTTTTGGGGCAAAGTTCAGCCACCCTCACACTGGAAGAGCTCTTCAACACGCAATTCACCTGGTATATCTGCAAATGTAATTTGCACAAGATTAAGCATTCCAGACTCACCAACAGCTTGCTGGCAATAGAAACTACCAGTGATGTGCATCCAAGGCAGAAGTAGACCATACAAAATTATTCAGCCTTGCATTTGCAAGTAAAGCATTACCAAGCAGCCAAAGGTTCTGAAGTGTCCATTGTGTTTGAAGTACAGATCAAACAAATGCCACAAGAAACATAAATATTTTTTTTCACCACTAAAGTATCAGAGATCATTCAAATCTTTTCTGATGAAATGCATGCTGTAGTACTTCCACCCTTGCTAACAACCCATGAGTGCTGACATATCCAAGAGGAAAGTAGTTCTCCTGAACCACTGTCAGTCCCAGTTCACAATAACTTCTACAACTATCACTGTTTGAAAAGCCTGGCATATGGTGCCACTTTTTTCAGAGAACACTCATCAATTTCCTCTTTCATTAAATTATATTTAAAGAAAAAAAAAAAAACCAACAAAAAAAACCCCACCAAACCAAACACAACAAAACAACCAACTAAAAAAAGCTCCATCCAACTCTGAATCCACATCTAGTCCACAGCGTTCCCTGACCACAGGGACTTAAAAAAAAAAAACACAAAACAAAAACCACAATCCAGAGTGTCTTTAACTTTCAAGTTGCTGTTGAGGAAGATAATGGAAAATGAAGAGCTTATCATTTTATCAGCAGATCGAAGATTTAGGTCATAACCTCACACCTGGAATTAAGGCCAAATAGAACTTCCGGTGTTGTAGTAGCTATCCCTCCATAAAAACAGAGTAACAGTTCAGCTCTAAATAAGGAAAAGAAAATGCAAAAAACATAACAAGAAATTACTTAAAAGCCAGTTAAAAAACCCATTTCAAACATCATGAAAGGTTTTAGCAAGAAAATAAAGGTTTTCATTGAAATATTTATTCCCTTTAAAGTTTCTATTTTTAATTAACAGGATCCCTTCATATTGTATGTAGAGTTTATCACACTGTCAACAGAACTTGCATTCTGTGAGCCACCAACCTCCTTCTGTGATCATGAAAAAAATATCTGTACTGTACTCTCTGTCCAAAAAAGTAACAAGTATTGACTCTATTGCATGGAGAGAGCCTCCTCCAAAGGAGTCAAGGTCCCCACATGCCCAGTGCTCTGCTCTCTCAAACTTAGACGAAAGGCCTTCCAAAACAATTGCTGCTGTTCACAAATGATGACATCTCACAGGGAGGCTAGAAATCAGTTGAAACACAAGTAAAAGCAAGCTATGGATGTTACTGCTGTGAATTAGAATCCACACCTAAAACAAGGCACCCCACCATACCAAGAGGGCTAAATTCTTATACATACTCACACAAAACTTCCAGTGTGGAGGTCATATGTGGTCTTCAGGAGTAATCATCAATAAAACAAAGAATAAATAACGTTGAGAAACAGTTCAAATGCATTACTTCTGCCGAGAAAAATTAACAATCTCTTGGACTGAGCCATCAACCTCAGTCTTCAAAACTACTCCCACATTTGAAAAAGCTGGACTGAGCTTTCCAGCTGGAAATGATTCACCTGCCTCTCCTCCTCTGGGTGCAAATACCGCCCCTCCCAACACCCCACTTGTTTCTGGATAAAGCTGCTGGCAGCTCACACTCAGCCCTTCAGCATTCACTACAGAAACACACTGTGTTATTCATTCCTCTATGCCCTGTGCCACTGATGCAATGGAAAGAGAGCCAAAGATTGTGAGCATACTGGGTGTGCTGAAGCCCATCTTTCCTTATCACTGCTGTACTTGCAGATGAACATAATGGTTAAAAAAGTGACCCACAGAAGGCTTCATGCACCATTCAGAGCAGAAGAAAAGTGTTTCTAAAGCAAGCAGACACATCCCTGCAGCAGGTCAGAGAGTAAGCACGTCCCAAGCAAAACATAGGAATATCTCATGCTTGAGAGGAACAGAAATCTTTCTCCTCTTACACAGCAGAAATGAAACAGTCACCATGGACCTACAGGTGACCACCACTCCAGGGAGTTCCTGCTGCTGGCTCCTGAGCTCTGTGTTGTCCAAGAGGAACTCCCAAGCTCCCCAGGCTGAGCTGTGCTGCCCTGGTGATTGCAGCAGCACTCCAAGGGCCCCTTTGCAGGATGATGACAGCCAGCAGGCTCTGCAGAGGCTAGCACTGCCAGCATGCCCCAACACTCAGCTACAGTCCCACTCCCACAAGACCTCCCAGAAGACCACAGTTCTCACTTCCCTGCTCCTATCCCTTTGGCTCTCAGGCAGATGCAAGGCATCTCTTTTGTCCCTCTGATACTCCAACAGTTTTACACACAGACCAGAAAGTTTGCCTTCCTTCTGGCTGCAGATTCCAAGGGCTTAAAGCTCTGTTGAGATAAGAACTTTCTTATAGAGCAGGCAATACTATACGTTAGGATGCACAGAAGATGCCAGAATATTCTGTGAATCTCCTAAGAAATGGTTAACCTGCCTCTACATCCACGGTAGTCACCTTTCCAACACCATTTATTTCCCACTATCTCTGAAGTTTCAGACTCCTCCTCCTGCTGCCCTCAGAAGCTGTGCAGAAGTTTTGGATTTAACACCCCAGGGTACTTAAAGTAACAAGCAGTGACAAGAAAAGACCCACAGACACAAGGGAGTCTGGATGAGACACCAGAACCTGACCCTTACCAAGTCTGCAGGTGAACTTCCAGAAAGCACCCTCCAAGATTCAGGTCGACACTTTGGAATTTGCTGCTGTGGGGCACCTCACGTTAACTGGGCTTAAATCTTGAGGGTAAAAGACTTAAACTTCAAAGCTAAAACAGAACATGTTGCATCATTCAACAGCAGTGTGATGTGCCAAGTCAAACTGAACTATGGAACCATCATCCCTCCAAAAGCCTTGCTACAGAAACCATGTCAAGAGCTAAACTACCAGAGCAAACCATTTTCTGAAAGTTTTAAATATTTAACAAAACAAAAAGTATCAGGGAAAAAAGTGCAAAATAGAAATTTATGCAATGTGAAGTAGCTGTCATCATTTACTCATACATTGGTAGCTGTTTCAAACTGCAAGACTCCATTATTAACCATAATTACTAGAATTGCTTTACTCACTGTAAAGCTCTGCATTACTAAGTTCTTGTCTGTGCAGAAACACAACAGTAAGAAACATAATTCTCTCAAACTGGAAGCTGCTGGGACATTCAGAACACTGGTTTTCTTATTGCTTCTGTGTGTAGGCCGGGTTCAAGACTAGCAGCAAGCTGCGCAGCAGTTTGAAAACTGAAGAGTAATAATAAAAATGCTCTCAGTCACGAATTAAATTTGGAAAAATTATCATCTCACTAACCCTCAAAGCTGTCACGTGTAAGATGCAAATGTTTTCTGGATTTACATCACCAGCTGTCAGGGCACTACTCTGCTGTCAAGTGTCAGAAATTTTCACGTTCCTCAGTTTTAGAAAGCAAATCCCATACTGGGGTCACTGTGTGGATTTTAAAATAATATATGCCCTACCATCCCCTCCATATTCAAGCATTTGATGTGCTGTATCACGAATGAAGAAATTGATTCAGCATTCTTCTCTCTTCTGCAGTTACATGGCTACACTGCAATTTCCCAAATCCTGCCTGAATATTCCATTTGTCCATTCCCTGTTCCATGTGTGGTTTTGTAGGTAAAGGCCACTGAGTTCATCTCTACTCTCCAAAACAACTAGAATAAACCAACAAACCATGATTTTATCTGGATGAGTCACAGAATTCACTTTGCTGAACACATGCTGCTTTGTATGTTTCATGAAATAAAATTCCAAGCCAAAAGGGAAAAATGCATAGATTATTGCTGTAACTAGCTCATCAACAGAAAAATAATTCAGACGCTGCAATTAAAAGAAACAGCATCTCACAAATAATTTTGAAATCTCACAGTTGCCTTCAATTGCCCATTTTTAAGTCCATTTCAACCCATGTATTCTCTGTAAGGTATCCAGTTACGGACTATTAAGTGAACATTTACCATTCCACCCCAGAGATAAACTGTGACAACCCTCTAAAATAGGAGGCTCAGGAATTCTTCCTGGTCAGCATGAAAAATTCACTTAGCTCAAGAGTGAGTTCTCAAAAAATAAACTGTTGCATTTTCTAACAATAGCAAGCTAACCAAAAAAATCAACCAAACCCAAAACCCACCACATCAAAAATTCACATTAAAAAGCTAAAACCATGAAATAAGTCAGTTGTATATAAAATGCCACACTTAAATCAAACTGTACACAAGCAACATCTATTTTGTTCTCCAATATCTACGGTTATTTTCTTTAGTTAAATTGGAGAAAAATGGATTAAAAAATTTCAACTTCTGCAGCAAGCAAAATGATAAAGGGCATTTGTCCAGGATTCATCTCATTGAAGAATAATGCTGAGTTCATTACAAGCTTACTTGAAGGTGATTCAAAGAATATTTTTTTTAGAAGTCCTGTTCTTTATTGGGACTTCATAATTAGTTTCAAAACCATCTGATAAGACATACTATTTAAAAAATGAAAGTATTCAAGAAAAATATAAAGGCCTAAGTTCACTTAGCAGTTATCAGCTTTCTGAATGTATGCTTTTCTGTGTTATAGAGACAGAAGGGGTTAAAAGCATACACCTAAGCTGGCTTCTTTCACAATGACCACTTTTCCTTAAAAAAAGAAAACCAACAAAAACCCTGGAAGAACTTACTGAAAAAACAGAGTTTTTTTAAGCAAACATTCAACCTAACATTTTACTGGAAGTGTTCTAGCTTCTTCTCACCCCAGCAGTAACTCTGGTACAATCATTTCCTTATCCTGTTTTACCCTATTTCATGCCACACCATTCTTGGCCCATTCAAACCCTGGAAATACCCTCTATTTATTCTAGTTCTTTTTGGGCTTCTCCATGAATCTCACCACCTGCCTTCCCAGACAAGAAAGTGCCACTTAAAAACCCGATTCTGTAGTGTATCCATCTAAAACACCCAAAGCCTTGCAGAAAAAGAGAACTACCCCTAACTGATTCATCTTTTTGAGTTTGCCTAGTATGTGATTTGGATTAGTCCTTCCTTCCCCTTCATGTAGCAGGAAGCCTGTGATGAAAGTAAGATGCTTGCAGTAACAAAGCCTAGCACTACAGAACACTGTGAAGAAACAAAGGCTTTTAATATTAACTTTCTGGCTGAAGCCAGAGGTCTGGGAAAAGCTGAGACACACTGCTTCTAACAGTAAGGTAGCGGAGCTCCCTCTATTGAATTAGCTGCCAATATCTCTTCAAAGTTTAAAAGATGCCAACTATGGTCAGAATCGATGTTCTAATAAAAACCCAAAACCTTCCAGCCTGGCCAGCTGGGATCCATCACATACACTGTATGCAAGAGAGAGCTAAGGGAAGGGGACAGCCACCACACAGAAACCATGACACGTGCCAAAATGTCACTGCCTGCCAGGGCTCCAGCCCCGGGGACTTCTGCTATCCTTGGCTGCTGTTTGAGAGTTTTCCCTCAGGTCCAAACCTGTTGTGACCAACACCCATGATTAATGATTCCAGGACATACTACAGATGGTGCTACCACAGCACAAAACACAACATACAAATACAGTTTGAGCTTTTGAAGTTTTTCTTCACAACAGGGGTTAACTGTACAGAATACAACCTAAACAAAATATATGGATACATAGACTGCTGAAACACTCATTAAATCACCAACTACACTTTTTACTTCTTATCTAGGGAACAGCTTAGTATTTCCATTGCTGTAGAAAGCACTTCAAATGCTTTCTACCCAAACGTAACAGAACTGTTCTAACCCCTGATAACCTCTAAAATCATACCCTGAAGCTGCATGTGCTCTGCTTTGCTCTCTACATTATTTTATCACTTTCTCCCATTTTTCACCTCCCAAAAGAAGCATATTTCTTATCAACAATAAAAATACTAGTTCACTAGAAGCAGTAGTGTTTCAATAGGCAAATATTTATTTGCCTTTCTGGAGACCTATATGCATGATAACAAATGCAATTTGATCTTAAGCTAGGCAGAAATTCCTCAAAAGAGTCTACACTTTGGAGTCGTAGATTAACATCCACAGATGTAGGAATGATTGTGATTCAAGTCATCCTCAATAAAACACACTGGGGAAGAAGAAAAATGAAACAAAACTAGAGAAGAAAGGAAAAAAAAAAAAAAGGAAGAAACTTGATCTGATCACTGCCAGTAGTGGACTGCCAGAATACAAGGTGTACTGCAATCTACTCTCTAAATGATGAGATTCATTTTCTAGTGTATTAAAGGCAGAAATGTACAGCCTTCTTTAATATTAATCCTGTTTCCATTAAAGAAAATATACCGAGATAAAGAACATGTAGGTCAAAGCCTTGTCATTTGGGAAGATAACACTCAACCATTTCATATCAAGGGGGGGGTGTTAATATTCAGGTTTTCCTGGAAAAGTCACGTTCTGCTTGAGTCGTTTCTAATTATCACCCTACAGCATTTACAGTTCTTTAAGAGTCTCTCATTTGAGCATCAGTGCATGGAAGCGTAACTATTTTTCTTGAAGACAGAGGAATTAGAGAGAAATCAGAATATTGCAACAGGTCCTCGATCCTCTTACAAATGTGGCCTTGCAGTTTACACACTTTTTTTTTTCTAAATTAAAAAAAAATATTGTATTACCAGAGGTAAAAGCTGCACACCAGTCAACCCACGAGAACCTTGAGTACTACTGAAGAGAGAGCCTGAAGACTATGGGGTTTTAGGTATGGTAAAAATCAATGTATAAAGTCTAGCCTCCAACCAGAGCTGGTAGAGCTAATCAAGACCATACTATGACACCATACTATTAGAGAGATGGAACAACAGTTTCAACAATCAGCATGGTAGCACTAAAAAGCCACAAAACTCCCATGTATGAAACACCAGTGGAACAAGCACGGGAGATCAGACCTCAAGCCAGCTTATCTGTGATCACCATGTTATGGTCAAGGAGTACAGATCACAAGACGGGAAGACTGAATATTGATAATCTAGTGTCAGGAGATACAATTACAAATTACAGCTCCTAGAAAACAAGCACATTCAGTCTCTCCAGCGTTACCAGGCTCCAAGTGCACACAGAGAGGTGGGGCTCCTGTGTAGTCAGTTTCCTACTAGTAACCTGCTCTTATTTCATCCAAGAAGTCCAAAACCACTTTGACCAGAAAATACTCTCCAGAAAGTCCCCTGGTAGGAACATAAAAAAGTCCACAATGATGTGATATGGTGTGAGCAGCCAATGTATTAAAGCTATTGCTGCTACAGAAATGCTTGTTTTCATATGGCTTAGAAGGATGTCATATGGAATCAGGTATGACACCATGGAAATCTGCAGTGAGCACTCTTACTTCTTAAGATTATAAACCCCACTGCATAAGTAAGATACTTGCAAGAAAATAGAGAACAGTTTTAGCCTGATCACATAGATGTAATTTGCATTATGTAAAACACTTAGGCTATTTTATTTTCCCCTTTATGTATCATCTTCTGTAAATATTTAGAGATTCTGTTCCCCAAAAATTTCTGCTGGAAGTAAGTCAACAGTACAAAGATGATAGTATATAAACCCAGGGTAAATAATTTTAACAACCTAGGTTATTTTCAGGAAGGAAAATAGGTAGTAATGCAAGAAAGGGGGGTTACTCTTACACAGGTTGGAAGGTGAATATAAGATATCTTGAAATTAAATATGACTTGTGACAGAGATATTTACTCAATGAACTTAACATGTATTTCCTTCAATAAAAACCACCTGGCTGAAATTTCAAGGATTTACAGACCTGAAGGATTTCTGTTGTTGCCTCTCTGCCTTCTCGGTGCTACAAACCCAACAGTAAAGGGGAGAGCACAAGAAAAATAGTCTATGTTGGAAGACCTTCAGAGCAAAAAAGAAAAAAACCCTAAATATATCAAATGCTTCCCAAAGCAATCAATCTAACAATTAAAACTCACTTAGGAATGAGTCTGGTTTGTCACCTGGACATTGGACCACAAATAAATGGCACACTGAAGCATATACACATGGTGCAGGTGTTTTCCGACTTCAGTTTCAGAAAACTCATGTGAACTCCAGATCTTAATATAGAAATCCAGTTTCCGTAGCTCAAAGTCACACCAGATATACCAGGGGAAAAACACAGTCAGGAGTGAGAACACAATGAGTATCCTGAATAAGATTAGGTGTTTCAGTCTCACCAGGCTTAGGCAATATGTAACAAATCTAGTAATAAAAGGACAGATTAAGAGCTTCGTTATTATAATCCACCAGAAAGCAGGGGGAGGGGGAAAGGTCATGATTAGCTCCTGATTAAGAGTTGACTTCTTTTTCCACATACAGCCATTTCCTCTGGACATGTATGAGACTGTCAGTCTCTTTAAGTGTCAAATGTGTACTCGGACTCTCTCTCTCTTTTTAAGATGGGTATCTTCCTAGGCAGTTTATTCTGTGAAGAAACAAAGTCATGTTTTCTCATAAGGATCTCCAATCCATCTTGAATAATGCCAGAGATATTTACAACTGAGGCACATGAACTTTTAGTATGCTTTTAAATATTGTTTTCCACATCCAAAGCTCAAATGAACTCCCAAAAGCCAAGTACCATGATAGAGTAATACATCCATAATTTGTTTAGTTGATAGCAAACTCGCTATCATCTAAAATAGCTGAGGTAGCAAGGGGAAGAACCAGTAAAACTACAGCAATATCAAGACCCTTTTATAGGTATTTTTGTATCTTAGTATCTTTTATATTCCTCAGAATAAACCAAGAACTAGAGGCTTCAACCTACTACTGGGCTTTCCAGGCATTTTCAGTACTGCAGGAAAAGTTTCTAAGCTGAGGTGGGGCTGGTTTCTCTCCACATGTATTTCCTTACAGTTAGCCCGAGCTTCTCCTTGAGGGGCAAGGAAGGAGGGAAGAGCAGAAAGAACAAGTTAAATGGTTTTGCTGACCACCTAGTAAGATTGTAGGTAGTCAGGTGCCATCTTTTTATACAGCTTCATCAACACAACCTTTGAGATGAAATATTTTATGGCTTCACGTTTTCTTCAAATGGAAAATGCAGACAGTCACACAATCACTAAGATCGTTTTGTATTTACTGGGCTAAATCTCTCCACACGGGGCCAAGTCTTGCTTCTTAGAAGCTGAGGTGCTTATCCCTCTGATAATCCACATGCCTTCAAGATTTCCTAAAATGAACAATCTTTCCTGAAGACTTTCTCTGCATCACAGCAACCAGTATTCTTTGTAAGCTCTGCCACTGGGACTGGTATTTATTATGTCTGACAGTGATTATACCCTGTATCTGCCAAAGCAAAAGCCTAGCAGCACAGCCTGACACACTGCTTACCGTTCCAATATTGCTGTTGATTCTGTCTGGAGCTTTTTTACTATTCTATTTGAAATTACAGAATCAGCAGCCTTGTTTTACTGCTGGAGCTAGTTTTCTACTTGGAGCTTTTAAAACACAAACATAAATGCATCTAGTGAAAAAGGTCTGCTGCTCTTCTCTTCCATTTCGCCAATACCACGCTGGCCGTAAATGGTTAACTGGAGAGCGCGTAACAACCAGGCAGAGGCCAGGAATGAAAAACCACCACCACCTCCAACACTTCTGCAAACCCCCCGCTGTTGCAAAGGCACATAGAGGCAAAGCCATTTCTTAAAGCAATACAAAATTTTACCACAGGCTGACGCTCTTTCTACAAGAATAATGAGACGGTCCCCGCGCTGAATGCAGAACTCCTCACTTCACAGCTTTTCCCTCAGACTTCACTTTCACGCTCAATATTTACAAAACAAAGCCTTACAAACACCTCATAGCCAAAATATTCCCAGAACAATTAGGATATTTAGCACTCTCTGCGCCTTCCTACTTCCCTAGCGCCTCACTCAGGAGTGCTTTCACGGAGCGGGGAGGGGAAGCGAAGTTACACACGCGACCCCGCTCCGCGGGAGCAGCCTCAGGCACGCAGCGCTGCCCCGGCGGGCTGCCCGAGCAGAGGCACCCACAGCGGGGCTGGCACCCACAGCGGGGCTGCCCCCGCCGCGCTCCCCGGGCTCCCACCGGCGGCGGAAAGCGGCGGGAGGGCGCCGGTCCGGCGGGCTGCCGGCACGGCCACGGCCGGAACTGAAGGCGCGGAGGAGAGAAGGGCTGAAGCGCCGAAGTTGCAGGCGGCTCGCTGCGCAGACGTGCCGCTCAGCCTGGAAGTGAAAGCCGCACCGGGGCTCG
>VWYP01026217.1:45307-174501 GCA_013400435.1 Pycnonotus jocosus | reverse complement strand
GCCGCCGCCCCGCCGGTGCAGCTGCCCTGGCGCCCGGGCTGTGCTTTCCTTGCAGCTCGGGCTGTGCTTTCCCTGCTGCCCGGGCTGTGCTTTCCCTGCCGCCGCCCAGCCCCGGGATACGCCGCTGCCTCCGGGGCGGCGCTGTGAAGGAGAGGGTGCCGGGGCTGGTGGGCATGAGGGACAAGCCGATCCCTCCTTCACCTACCCCTGCTTTGCCTCTGCTCGGTGCATGGGCTGTGTTCTGGGGCTGTGTTCTGGTGCTGTGTTCAGGATGCGTGTTGGTTACGAGTACTACAAATGCGAAGCTTAAAAANGGAAAAAAAAAAAAAAAAAAAAAAAAAAAAAAAGGCAATGCCCGTTCTGTTGTGTGTATAGAAATGTGATGGTGCCTCCTCTGAGCCAAAATGAAAAGAAAAAAAAAAAAGGCAAAGATAATAACGATCAGCTTAATCTGATTTAATTGATATAGCAGAGGATTGGATAAAAGGAAGGGAGCTCACAACCCTCTAGTTGCATGAAGAAATGCACTGCAGGGTGAAGAGGGATCTTTCGTCACTTGGGGAAGTCGGCTGCCCTAAAGGTCAAAAAGATTCCTCATCAAAGTAATGTAATCCAGAAGCAGCGCTTTCATGCACAGTGCTCTATTCTCCTCCTGTTTCGGTGTGAGTAAGCAGCGCTGTTTCACTGAGCGGGAAATAAGCACGCTGAGGGCGCACAGCAAGTTTCTCAGCTAACAGTTCTGCGTGATCAACATGTAGCCCACGCTGTCATGTGAAGTAAACCTGATGTCCAAAATCTGCAATATGAATAATGCACATAGTTTGGTCTCTCCAGAGGGACTTTCTAGTAGTGAAATCCGATATGTCAAGTGGTCTATCTCACTTCGTCATGTGATGATTTGAATTCTTGGACGGGAACTTCCCCAAAGCTCCGGAAAATGAGAGACAAGCTTAGCCGGTCTGTTGTGCTATTCTCAAAACAATTTTCTTGATGGCTAACGACTTAATATTAATACTTAAACATTACAGTGATACAGAGCAGGTTTAGAAAAATGCAGGCTGTGTACTTTTTTGCGTACCTTGCTTTCTGTAAAGCGAGGTAAGGATATTTGGCTTTTAGAACTTTAAGTCTAAAGCATTGTCTTGACTTCAAAAAGTCCTTTTGTTGTTCCACATTATTATTATTATCTTTCATATTGTGTAAGGCATGCCATGCAATCAGTTTCAAAAATACTTTACTTCCTAGGCTTACTGCTCAGCAGAGTTCTTTGTTTTCTCAGCAGATTTCTCTTTATGGGTATATTACTAAACAGATTAAAATATGCTACTTTTAAAATAAATAATCTTTTTTTTTCCTGTTGAAGCAAATTAGTATTTCCTTTTTTTTTTTTCTTGTATGTTTAAAAGTTCTAGCGTAGTTATTAGTAAGGATATTTAATATTTCTCTTGCTGTCAGACCTGGAGACCTCCTCAAAATCTTGAGAGAGGCTTTCTATAGAATTGCACTGAGATGACTATCTAATGGAGTTCAAACTTTTATTCCTACTTTGGTTTTTTAAAAAAATTTCTAGAGCTTTTAATAGTATGTGCTGATTTTGCAACAACTTGGGCTCCATTACAAATTAAGGGCCTAATCCTGCCTTCTTCATTTGTATGGACAAGCTTGTTGAAGTGAGTAAAATTGTGGCTGGGAAAAAGAGGCAGAAAAGGCCAACTCTAGAAATTATCTGAGTGCAAATAAATATAGGAATAGGCTTATAGGCCAGAATTCACTCAGCATTTAGTACATTTTTGCTGGGGGATTTTTTCCAACATGGCAATAGCAAGATCAATTTGTCTAAATGCAAACACATGGTTTGCTGGTTTAGGGAATTAAATAATGCCCAAGTACCTTGTTTTCAAAGCAGATGATTAACTGCTGCCTCATTTGCATCAACATAATGAGTAGTATATGTTCTCTCTCACTGGGAGAAGGGATGAGGAAGTCTTTCTGAATATTGTAAATAATTCCCAACAGCATGGTGCAGAGACTAAAATGTGAGCTATAGAACTATACATTTCAGGCAGGCAAAACATATGGGGTAATTTTACAATTTATGCTCAAGATAGTATTGAGAAAAATTATTTGAGGACAATTTTGGTCTGAATGTGCTGCTTAAAGTCTGTAAGGAGTATGAGAAATGTGGGAGATTACATTAAGGACATAATACTTTAATCAGAAGTATGATTTGTTTAGGGTTTCCCTCATTCCTTTGTCATTTATCTTCAAAGCTGTTTCTACCTTTCACATGAAAGGAGCTCTTTGAATTCTGAGTCAATAGAAAACATCTCAAGCTCAGATTACTTAAGTGTTTTGATAACTTTACAGGATTCTAAATGTGATTAGAAATTGTTAAGATAATTATTAAAGATATCTTTATATAGTATGTCATTTCAACTATCCTCAGTTCTGAGACTTATAATTAATTCTTTTAATGTCTATTAAGTTGATAGAACATAGATTTGTTTTTCTACAGATTATTTCCTTGGGCCACGCTCCCCTTCCTATTGAATTTAATGGGAGTGTGAGTGAGGCACTGATCTGTTGGGAAAGCAGCAAATGCCTGGCTTTAAAGTCCAAAATAAACATTTATTTTGAAGAAGTTAAAACACTTACTAGTACAAAAAAGTTATGTAGAAAATAACTGGTTTTGAAAAGCAATAATAATAATAATACTTTGTTAAATGCTTAATCCTATCAAACCATAGATTTTCTATTTATGTGGCAAAGTGGATTAAAAATGTAATCCATTAATAATGGTTGTGCATCATAACAAAGAGGGGTTTTTTTAAGATGAAACATCATTTCCCTTTTACAACAGGTGCATAAAACACTTTGGAAGCCAATTTCTAGCAAGAATAGTAGAGAACAGTATTTAATAGAGCACAATGCTCCTGATAATTAATCTGTTGTCAATAGTGAGTGGATGACTGTGACTGTTAATATGGTTTCAAGGAAACTTTGAGGGCTGGTTTGGCTCAGCACTCAAAATACAGTCTGCAAAGTGGAGCCCTGTTGTTGAAACTGCCCTTGAATTGTAAGACAAGTGTTGAACGCAATGTCCAGCCTTGCCTTTCTGCAAATCTGAATCTGTTAGTTTGGCTAGGCACTGCTGGGGTAAAGGTGTCGATTCAGAAGAGACCTGTGTGGGTTTAGATTATTGTCATTTATGTTAAAATGTGGTTCAGCATTATCTAACATCAAGGGTTAAGCATATACATGAGATCCATACTGCTGGTTACAACACAGCCACAGGAATTTTTGGTGAATCATCTGGGACTTGGCTCATGTTTTATGACTCTTGAGAAATCCAAGCTTCCAGCCCCCTTAGGCGTCTTGAATACCTTTAAACACCAAGCTCTGCAAATCTGAGCCAAAGCATGTTGAAGTCAAGCAGAGTCTTTCAGTGATTCTGCTTGATTGCACTAGGAGCTGTGGTAGATGAATACTCATGTCCGTTAGGAATTGTTTTGCATTGCTCAGGATCGGCACGTGAGGATAACTGGCAGCCAAGTCTTTCTGAAGTGGATCAGCTGTACATGGTCAGGTGTCTCTAGGCTCAAAAGTATTTCAAACAGAACGTACAGGACACATAGAAAATGGTCAAAAACCAGAGCTGGCATAAAAGCGAACTGTGACCAATAGCAGCAAAGAAGAAAGCCTACTTAATTAGGGTTTCTGCAGGTATCTGCAAATTTGACTGTCTTTGACCTAAGTAAACAAGCCCCATATATTTGGAATAAATAAAAAATCCCTGACAAATTACAATAAGAATACCTGGAATCAGCGTTTCCAGTATTTCTTCACTGCAAAAATCATACTACTCAAGAACAGTAGCAAATGCCTGCCAGTGTTGTTATTACAGCCATCAGCATAGCAATTAGGATCCTGAAACAAACTTATTTTCCTATTACCCATGTCCAGTGCACCTGTTTTTTATATAATTTAGCACTGTACAAACATTCCTTAAGATAACATTACATTTGTATTATATGAAAAATACCCAGAATGCTTTCAGCTGAGATGAAATTTTCATAAAATAGAAGTGGAACTGAGAATAAGGAGTTTGTAGAATAGCTTATTGTTTTTAAAAGTTTGTGATCTGCTTTAGAAACAAAGAAAATAAAATTTTTAGACTGTAAGCAGGTTTTATCCACAAAATAGACAAGTCACATTAGATGATGATGACTGAGACATGCATAAAGAGAAAAAACAATCCAGTTCTTCAAGCTGGACCAATATATATCAGCTTTCCTGGCCACCTACTTGGCGTTTATGAAGGCTCAGTTACTATTTCCTCTGCCTTTTTCATAAGGGTTTGAGGTAGGTAAACGTAAGCAGTTTTCAGTTTTCAGGTCTCATTTTTCATTACAAAAGCCACATACGATGACAAAGAATTATTTTTCTGTGAATATCCAGTGGGATACAGAATTGCAAAAAGTAGCACTGATACCATATTGGAGAAGGAAAATAGCTATAATACAAAGAATGAGATTATTAGCATTGCTGAAATGATTAGACTGTTTCCCCTTTTCTCAGTGTACATGAAACCAAATTCTATGACTTTTTGTGCTTTCTAGTTCTTCACAGTCCCTGACTGTAACTGTAAAATACCTTAATAAAATAGGATCTGATGGACCTCCTGTACTAAGGAGCATCCTTGACAAGACCCATTGCATTCCTGCCAGAAATCTCCTGCAAACAGTTCTTCAACATCTGGTTTGCAATGTTGGCATGCTGTGAAGGAGGAAGAAAGAGCAGAGTGTCATGTGATTTATTAGGATGTCACTGAGTTTCTTTGCCCGGCTGAATGGAGCCAGACAACTCCTTACACTTACCCACAGCTGGCCTGCCTGTGTGTAGGATGGACTTTCCTGAGTCTCAGGTGGTGCAGACCATAGTTCTCAGAAGGGCTCAGCCAAGTCCTGGCTTGTGAAGTTGCTTCTTGGGCTGAGGAGCCTTTCCACAGGGCTGTTCACAAAGCAGTGTGTCACCCTTGGTTTTACATGTTTTACTTTGCCTTCTGATGTTTTCATATGCCTTCTGATGTTTATACAACTTAGAGCAGAGTTCTCACACTTTCTCTTGTAAACAAAGAGATGTTTACATTTTTCTCCTCCAGGAGGAGTTTCTTGAGTGATGGTAATGTTCACCAAAGAGATTGAAGAGGTGGTGACACCTTTGACCAATCTCTTGTGATTCTGTACAGTTGCATATATTAGAGTCAGAATTTGAAATAAAAAGAACAGAAAACAGAGAACAGAGAACATTGCTGCTGACCTCGGGCCTCACCCTGCCTCGTCCTTTCGTGTCCTATTGGAACAGCAGTGGAGTGCAGTTCATGTTGGTGCCAGCCTCACCTGGAAGCAGTTCCCCGTCTGTTCCCTTGATGTCACTTGTGCCTGAGACTTGGACTGGCTTGATTCTTGCAAGGTCAGCTCTTCATAATCTGCCCCAGCTTCCAAGTCTGGGCCTGTGTTACCCAGTTCTACTCACGCTGCCAAAGAAAGTGCAGACAGCACCCTGGCAGAGCAACAGAGGAGAATGGAGGCCTGCTCTGGCCAGCAGCCTTCTTTCATCCCTGCTGTGTGCTGCCAGTCATTATGGCAACATTAAATCATGGCATTTTATAAGGTAGGTACTCAAATTGCTTTCACCTTTTTCCTGCCTTTCATTTGAGGATTTCGGATTCTGTGAGAATGTTAAGTGCTTGGCAGCCTGTGACATTGGACAAGATACTGAACCCTAGAGATATGAACACATTTCTTATCTGGTTGAAAAACCAATGGTGATCAAAAGAAAGGACTCAGAGTTCCCGAGATTTCATCCTCAAACTCCCAAACTGAAACTACTCTGTTTATATTTCTGTTGGTTAGAGAAAGGCAGTAAAAAAAATGTAAAGATCAGAAGCAGGGCTGGTAGTCAATTCAGTGAAATACTCCTGCGTGTACTAGTTAGTGTGTTCATGTTTAATTTCCAAACATAGCCAAGGGGAGAAAAGTGGAGGTAACTCATTCAGAGCATGTTGGGGATTTTCTCCTTTGCATTATGAAAACAGCAGTGAAAGTAAGGATGAAAAGAAATGAGGTGTATTTTATAGAAACTTTGAGTACAAAAGATGGAACAGAGTTTGTACTTTATCCACCTGAAGACCACTTGTTTTTAGGTCTGCTTGTGGCTGAAGAAAATCAGTGAACATTGAGCAAACCTGTAGGTCTCTGTGGAAGATGGACAGCGCAAAGACAGCTCAGAGCCTTTCATGCCTGCTCAGAACTTACTCGGACCAAAGGAAATTTGTTATCTCTTCTGCAGAAGCAATTTTCTTCCCTTTTTGTCTTGAATGAAGCAAAGAACCTTGATCAAGTATTGAAGAATGATGAGCTAGTGTTGAGTAGAGCAGATGCACCATACTGCAGAGTTCAGCTCCTTCAAAGTACCGCTTCTTTGAGAGATTCAAATAATAAATGAGAAATGAGAAAATGAAAGATGCCTATAAAATGAAAATTGGAAAGGAGGGCTTAAAATAGAGAGTTAGTACCAAGTTCACACTGGTTTTCCATGCTAGGACACTGGATTCTGCACATCCCGAGGCTGGGCATTTTCCTTGTGTGACAGGTATTGCCTCAGACCCTACTAATCTGTTTTTCATTACAGTTTTGATGGCAGTAGCAGACTTTCTCATGCTGCATGACTTTTAACATATGCAGCTTTCATTTATTAACTTGGAGGAGAGGGTCAGCAGGAAATCAATTACTCTTTTATATGCATATATATATAGCCATATGCAGAACCATTAAAATGAATCCACTGTCTGTGTTCCAGCATTGCAATTTCTTCCTTGCAACATTTATTGTAGTGTGTCTGCCCCCAGTTGTGCTACATCAGCACTTGCAGATGAAGAAGAGCAATTCCAAAGTAAATGAAAGGAATTGCTTCTTCCCAGTCTGCCAGTTACCCAAGGCAGGAATAGGCCTGACTCAAGGGATGCAAAGGCCACCAGCTGGTCGTGTGTTCCTCAGAGACATGTATTGTCAGATCCCTGGAAAAATGCGTTTGATCATCAGTCATTTAATTGAATACCTGTGTCAAGGTTAGATTTGTAAATTGTATTTTTAAATGCTTGAAGATTGCAAGGTTTTCAAGACAAGACTGTTTGGATTGCAACACGACTTGGGTAAACCATATTGGAATGCCTCCCTTATGTATGTAATGCTGGTTCCTCAGAAGGTGGTATTGGCCCTTGAAAAGGATGCAGTGATTGGAACTGTCGAAAACAGAGAGTTTAATTAAATCAGCAGAAATGTGCCAACATGCTTGAAGACGTGGAGGGTTAGCACATGCATTTTGAGAATTAGCCATGTACAAATTATGATTGTTATATGTATGTTGCTTTAGAGCAAAAGGCTCAGAAGTGCTTGGACTCTCTTTAAATAGCTTTGCTGTTCTGGAACAAGGAAGAGCTCCTGCTACAGGTGGTTTACAGATGTACTAGATAGGATGAGTAAAATGTGCTTTGAAGGAAAAGAAAATTGTTATTCTTGTGCATCATCCTGGCTCAGTTGAATACAATGCACTGTTTTGTGCATTTCTTTTTTTATGTTAAAGTAAAAAAAAAAGTAGAAAAAAATCAAATCAAACTTGAAAAAACTTGATTTTCAGAAATTATAGTAGAAGATGTATTTTCATAAAAATGAACTTGTAATTACCTTCAAGAAACTGTAGAGATGTCTTTGAGAAGGAGATTTATGGCATTTTATGTTGGCAGAAGATGTAACCACAGGTTGTTGGATTAGACACCAGTGCTCAGTCACAGCCTAGAAGGTAATACCAATTACTGGTGCATCCTTGTGAGAGAGGCTCACTGTAGTAGCTGCCCCGTGTGTTTCCACTGGCTAAAATGATCAGTGCAATTATAGAAGCAGTGCTGCTTTTTTAGAAGGGCTTTTTTTTTTTTTTTTTTTTTTTTAGTTGCTATAGATTGTTGGAGAAGATGACACTGCTCCATCAGGTCTTNTTTTTTTTTTCCTCCTCCATATAGTGTGCTGAGAATTTCTGATAAGGATGGATAACTCATATTTTGGAAATCTATTTAGAAGAAGTCTTCAACTTAAGGACTGGAAGACAATTGTTATCAGCTGTCCCAGGATTATGCTCTGCAAGAGGTGGATTCACAAGCACATTGTAGATTTCAAGGTCAGATCCTCATTCTGTCTGGATGTGTGTAATGATTCTTTATTAGGAAAGGCAGTCAAAAGGGTTCAAAACTTCTTGGCAATAATGTCCTGAAAGTTTGTGGTTAGTAACAAGAAGGAGACTCTACCTGTTTTGCTTAGGGCAGACTTATCAAGCTCTCTCTACTTTTCTGGCTTACATTTGATCTAACTTTTTAAGTGTATGACATTTTTCAGTGGGCAATTTATTCCCTTGAGTCTGCTACCCAGAGTTCTAATTTATTTGCAGACTTACTGTTCACCCTCTTCTCTTATTGTCAAACAGTCTCCCATGTCTCACAGACAAGATGTTTCTGCTTCATCCCATTATTTCTGGTTCTGTTCTCTGTCAATCTCAGTTCATATGTGTGCCTATTTTTTGGTCTGTCCCCGCGCTGTAATTCATTTGTCTTAGCCCACAGGTAGGTTTCTACCTGCCTGCAGCCTAGCAGCTTCCAGCCTGCCAGTCAGTCCTTCTCTACACTTTTTTTGTGTGTGCACCTTCCTCTGAAAAATAGGAAGATCAAGGACCCCTTATCTCTGGTTTTCATTTCCACCAAAAATCATCTAGTCACTGCTTGGTGAGCTCAGCAGCAGGAGATTCTCCTGTTAGTTGAAAATTCACCTATAGCCTTGTGCTCTTTTGGCTGGGATAGAGTTATTTTTCTTCCTGATAGTTCCTATGGTACTGTGTTTTAGGATAGCAGTACTTGCATGGTGTCAAGCTATTGAGTTTCCTGTAGGTGAGCATCTAAATAATTGGGAAACTGGGCTAGAGCAACACACGATGTGAACCAATATGGTTTAGGGTGCATTCTCTGCTTTATTGTACAAAATGGCTGGTTATAAAGCATACAGATAGTTTACACTAACAGGTGCCTTCTGATTGGCATACAGTGCAGAAAGGAATGCAAACATTCTCTTGTTAAGGAGTTCCAGTAATTAAGGCTACAAGAGATGTATCTGGTACATTAGCACACCTTAAGAAGAATTTCTAACTGCACCACAACCTCTTGGCACTCTCACACAGGTCTAACAGCGAGGCCTAATCAGAATAGCTTGGATTCTCAGCCCAAATCCCTACATCAAGCCCTTTCCTGTTTCTCTCACCACCTCATGAGTGAGGGAGCTGAGGATCCACAAGAAATTGTGGAGAGACATGGATGGAACAGCAGACTCCAAGTGACTGAAGGAATATTCCACATCATATGGCATCATGCACAGTACATAAAGCTGGGGAAAAAGGAGAAAGTGGGGGATGTTTGGAATGATAGTGTTTGTATCCCCAAATCACCACTACAAATGATGGGTCCCTGATTTCCTGGGGATGGCTGAACACCTGCCTGTCCATGGGATGTAGTGAATTAATTCCTTGTATTGCTTTGCTTACATGCATGGCTTTTATTTTCCCTGTTAAACTGTTTTTATCTCAGCCTACAAGTTTTTTCACTCTTACCCTTCTGATTCTCTCACCCATCGCATTGTGGGAAGTGAGCAATGGGTAGCTCTGAGCTGCCTTTTAGGGTTAACCTACAACAGCTCTTGTTCCTTACGGAATTGCTTCTGACCCATTGTTTGAATTTTTCTTCTGTTTTGTACTTTTTAAAATTCACCCTATGCTAAAGATGTTACACAGTCACTACAAGTGAACAGGCTTTGTATCACTTTATTAATAGATAATGACATATGCAAAATAGTGGTCATGCCACTTGTTCACCAAAAAATTTGTAAATTCAATATGTAGTTCAAGATAAGAAGATGCATCTCTATAAGAATGTTTGTTAAGTGTAGGATGTATGCTGAAGAACGATTTGAGCCTTAAACTAAACTTTTCCCTTGCTGTTCTTTTGTAAGACAGTTGTAAAATCTATTTAAACAAATAAAATGGGTGCATTAATCACAGTTCTCTGCACCTTGCTCACATTCACTCACCCACTCCTTAAGTATAAATATTTCAGCGTTGTTGCTTTCTCACATAGATAAAAGGTCAAAACAGAGGAAAGAGAAGTTGGAAATAGGAAGTGAGTGTAGACATTTTATAAGTCATTTTGTGGGTGAGATGGGGATGGAAATTAAAATTTGCTTCAATGAAACAGCATAGCAGTGTATGAAATTTTAGTTTTCTGAGAATGGAGGTGAGGTTTTAGAGAGGTATAAATGAGTGCAGATTACTGAAGCGAACACTGCTGTTAGACAGACAGGTTTCCACTTTCTTTTGAACCCCTGCAACTAATTTTGCATGCATTGTGAACTTTTTTTTTGCAAATCTCTTTCGAGAGAGACATGAACCTCTTGAAAAGCAGACCGCTCTAAAAGGCAACCAGGAGGATTTGAGCCTATAATTGAGCTCCTACTAAATTAATGTTGCATTGTCAAATGCTACTTGATGACATGGAGGATGGCACAGCCATGTAATTCTTATATCGTATGAACCAAATTCTGAGGTCTTAAGAGGTTCTTAGAGATGGCATCTATCTCACTTATAGCTAAGTGGCTCTTAAAAAAAAGAAAAGAAGAGAATAATAGTACTTAGAGGCAGCTTCTGTGAAGTGCTTGTCATGCACAGTTCCAACAGCACTTGTACAAAGAATGTCAGTATCATTATTTATATTGTGTTTGATTGGGAAACTGAGGCAGGGGATGAAGTATTGAATTCCTGAATCAACAAGTAGTCTGTAAAAGACTTGGAAACAGCTACAATGTCCCATGAATGCTAATAATGCCCTGTAATCTGTAACATCTTGTTTTTTCCTCTGAATGTTGCTTGAGAATAAGCTGTCCATGAGAGAAACTCTTCAAGTGGGCCACTTCAATTCTTTAGGAAATGTTAAGTCTGAATTTGAGAATGTTTTTAATCCAGTGCCTCTTGGTATTGAATCCTTCATGTCCTTCCCAAGGTATATGTGGAGCCTTTGCAGAAGCCATGGATAATCTGGAAAACGGTATTATTAGGAGGCAGGCAGTGTGCTGATTTATCTCCTTTGCATTCAAGTCATATACTGTGGTCTTTGTTATTTCAATAGCTGCCAACCACAAGGACCAGAATGAAGAGCAGGGAGGCTGAGCCAGAGATGACAGAAGGAGAGCTAATATATTGGCACAGGGGCTTTGCAATGGGTGCATTATCCTCCTGTGACAGCAGATTGCCCTCTCAAGGTATTTTTTCAAAGACATTACTGAAGCTAAGTCCTGCTGAAACATGAAGTGTTAGATAATGTTGGTTAAACGTGATTTGTATCTGTGTGCAACGAAATAAATTACAATTAGGTCTATTTTTTTTTTTTTTAATGAAAACATCTTTGGGATCTTACATATGCAATCCATTGGACATGTTATTTATCTGTAAATACACTGAAGATAGACAAAACTATGTAGAAACCCTGGGAGGCAGAGGTACTTTTCCTGTTGCTCAGGTGACTACTACAGTTAATGTAATAGACGTTATAATTACTTGTTTTTATGAACTTTTCGTCGTGAGGAGTTAAGTTCTGATCAGAAGATGGGTGGTACCATCATTGTTATGGAACATTCATGGGAAAAGATGGATGGAATTACGTGACTCGGTGTGATTCAGAGTGTTGAGGCTATTCATGGCTATAGGAATTGGGTCTTGATTTTTCAGAGGGATGTCATGTTCCCCATGCAGAGCAGCTGCTGTTACTGATGCCTCCTACTGTTTGAACACATGGAACACAGCACCGGTGGCTACACATGATTGTATGCATATAAGGGAAATAGTAGATTGTAAATAAGTTTGGAAACACCTTTGCCTTTTGAACAGCAGTACATTAGCTTCAGAACTAATCTACTCTTTAACAAGTTGGAAAAATGATTCAGTTACAGCTGGTTGGAGGCTGAAGAGTGGTGAAAAACAGTTGCAGAGACACACTGTATGCCTGCTAACTCACATTCTTGGTTTTGGTCCTTTTTATTCCTAAATTTACAACTATTTTATTTTTGTATAGTAGATTTGAGGATAAAAAATAATTGCTAAACATAATAGTTTGCTTACTAAGCTAATCTTTGCATAACTTCTGTCCAGAGCTAATTTATTTTTGTTATTCAAATTTACTCCAATGTTATGTTTGAGGGGTCTTAACAGCCTTGTGCAGCATATGCAAGCTGGTCTTAATAAACAGGCAATTGTGGTGTTCATACTCTATATCTCAATATGAAATTGAGATTTTTACTTGTCATTTATTTATATTAAAACTTTCCTGGATTGTCAAGAGACACCAGGATTTTTGCATGAATTACTGCTGACCTGAGAAATTGTTTATGCATTTACTTAAATCCATCCTGTTTGTCTTCAAGGTGAAAGAACAGCCTTGGCTGATTCAGGGCAATAGCTTTTTTTGAAGAATGTGTAGTACATCTTCATTGCCTTTTAGCCTAGATGCAGCTACCACAGGCTGCCAATGTTCTTCATGAAATCCTGTAGGTGTGGGTGAGTTAGCCTGCTCTGAGCCCCTGTTGTTTTGTTTCTCTCAATCCCAGCTGGTACCAGCCATTGCTGTTGCAGACACACAGCAATACCAGAACTGGTTTCCTTCAGCCACGTTCCTCTTGGTGGCAGGATGCTGTTTGTAGCATTCCAAGAGGAATTCAAGAGAGATCCTTTAGGCAGTGCTGTCATCAGGTCACAAGCAACTTCCAGTGGGTTCTTTTTTTGTTGTGGAGGTTGCTGGGTGTTGCCTCCCATACTCCCCAGAAAATGGCTGTATTTTGCTGGGGTTTAACCAAGTAAATTTCCTGTTAAACAAGATTATGACTTAATTAAGATGCGAATAATTTGATCCAGTATTCATTTTGTTAACATTTTTAGTTTCATTCTCCTCCGGATTTTCCTATGTTATCAACTTCTCTTTGGAATAAAATAGCTAGAGAGTGTAAACAAAGCAAAGGATTTAGATGAGTCTGTGCCCTAGTAACCAACTAAAAACTCCTATTTTCGTTTTCATTGAGATTGAAACTGTGTTTGAACTCACCACTAATGCTAAATCCATGGTTATCAAACTGTTCCACAATACTGTGGGAGTGAATAAGGCAACTATTTTTTTTTTTTGAGACATTGCTTGTGATTGCTGGAAAACAGAGGCATATTAGTAACAACATTCAGAAGATTTATAGCTTGTTTGCTGGTGCATAGGAGAGTAAGTGCAGATTACTGAGGGTTCTCAGTTATGAGGGCTATGAATTAAAGTTGTTATCCATAATTTATTATTCTCCATGTGCTTCCAGTCTACATTCAGTTAGAGAGAAAACTTGGGCAGTGTAGGGAGGAGTAACCTTGAAAGAGTAAGACTTGCTTCATTATAATCACTATCTTCATCCTGTCTCTGAAAACAAATACAGAATCTTACAGTTATTTAAATACTTGATTGCTATCTTGCTTTAAGAAGTGGAGACCCATTCATTCAAACAGGAAAGCTGCCTTAACCATGGGCTCCTGTGGAAAATTTGATAGACTACAAAAAGCAACAATGAGCCCTGGAAAGACTACTAGCATAGTAGAATCAATTTCTTCTTTCCTTGCAAGTATTTGTATACATTTTTCATAACTGGTGCTCCTTGGATTTAGTGCACAGGTCAGACCTAGTGCACTTCCATGTGCATTTCCAAAGTTAGCTACGAAGAAAAACCACTAGTTTGATGGATATACTTTTGCTTGTTGCATCCTAGTACATTTTTCACACTGATACAGATGTATGTATTTAAAGAGAGAGAGAAAATTGTACTGCTTAAAAGAGGAGAAAGAAAATGCTGTAATTTCTTTGAAGCTCAGTTCAGGTGAACTTTATTATTAGAATACATTGTTTAATGGTCTACCTTTTAGGCCTTATAATAGCAGCACATCTGCTTCCATTCAGTATGTCTTTCATTCCCCAAAATTTTGAACAAGTGGTTGTTTAATAATTTAAGGAAATTGTTTCCTGTGCATCTTAATTTTTTCAGTGTTTTCAATTTAGCTTTTCAACTCCTGCCCATGTAATGCATGGTGCAAGTTCTGCAAAAAATGAGTAACTTCATCCACATATAAATGTGTACGGTGGCTGAATTTTTAGGTAATCATGATGTAATTAGGTAACAGAATTGTTATGTTAGAGTCTGCCTGGGCAGATTGAACCTCACCATTTTTTAAATTGTCATTAATGTTCATAAAATGAGGATATAACATTTTATTACCTGGAAATAATTTGCATTTATTTCCTAGTTATTAATTCTTAAATTTATAGCAAAAAAGTAACACGAAAAGGCCTGTCTAAACATTCTAGATTCTTCTGACACATATCTGAGGATGGAATAAATCCCTACCAAAAGCAGCATCCTTGTAAAATGAGAGGAAATCATTGGGTAGATCAAAAAAATAAACCAAAAAGCTTATTTTTTATTTGAAGTATTCCAATGCTGCTGTAGCAACTGTTCTAATAATTTGAACCTTGTGATGCACAAAGGAAAGGGAAGGATTTTAGCATTATTGAGGAACTCATTGAAAAAAGAACCTTAGATCCATTGCTAATGTATTGCCAAAGGACAGAATTCATCTCCTGAACTCCCAGACAAACAGAAGTGAGATTCAGTTCTCATGGATGGATGAAGACTCCTCCAGAGCAATTTACCTTGTATATTTTTTTTAGAACTGTGCAGCTACAGAAGTGTTGACATTGCTCCTTGATTTAGTTGAAATTTTGAAATGAAGTTTCTCAGCACCACAGTAGTGAGATTTATTTGGCAACTTGTTAACACATTAGAAAAGAAAATAGCTGGGTTTATAATAAAAACATACTCCTGAGCATCACATACACACCCTTTGTCCCTGTATTTGTTGCTTTCCCGATATTTTTTTCTTGCACTATCTTTCTTTAGCTAATAGTCTGAAAATATTTTTGCATGTGCTCATTGTAGGTTTGAAAGTATTCCAGATGTGGCTGCTCAAATGCTTGAAGTAAGTTCTTGTGTTTGCTGAACCTTTAAGGGCTCCAGTTGTGGTGACCATAAAGTGGCTTTTTACGGTGTTATGGCTGAATAGTGGAAGCTACCTAAATATTTGGATTCCCCAAATCTAATAGAAATCACCTTCCTTAAATACCTTTGAAAATCTGCACTTTCAATCATTTGGGGCAGGAATATTCTTTTCCCTATTTAACAAAGGAACAGTATGCCAACTTTTGGTTGTGCTTTAGCAGCAGTAATAACACTACATGCACTCACTGCTGCCATCTTCATATGTGTATAAAACCCTTCTGCTTTTACATTATTACTCGAGGAGTTGTTCCTTCTGGAGAAGAAAGTTTCTGGGAAAACATAATAGCAGCTTTTTATGGAGAAGCCAGGAGACGATCAAGAAGCTGGAACCAGGTTCCTAGTGGTGAAGCACTGAGTAAGGACAAGAGGTAGTGGACAGAAGTCTAAACAAGAGAGGTTCAAACTGGATACAAGAAAAACCTTCTTCCCCAAGAGGACAGTAAGGCAGTGAAACAGGCAGCTAAACAAGGCTGTTCTGTCTCTGTCTTTGAAGAATTTCAAGACCTGGTTGGACTAAGTTGTAAGCAACCTGGTCTGCCTTCAACAGAGATCCTATATTTGGCTTCCTGAGGACCCTTACAACTGAATTGATTGTTATAATCAGTTTGTTCTTCATTTATAATTGTTAACTGATTGTTATAATACTTTGAGCATACTATCTTAATTACAGAAGTTTTAAAACAACACTACTGGAACAGATAAAAACGTCTACTCCACTCAGATTGTGAATGAATTAGTCTAATCAAGCAGTACTGCCCTAACTACAGGACCAAACTCTTCCTTGATACTGTAGATATGTTTCTTTATAGCTTCTGTATCATTGCAGTGATGCCACATCTAACGGCATGCAGGTGCTTGAATATATTTACTGGAAAGACAGGTTGATTTTGGTTTTGCTGTCTAGCTATTGAGATGAAGAGGTTGGCAATACCTTCATAAACCATAAGAGGAGCAAGCTTAGGATTGCTAGGGTTTTAGCTGTTAATAAATTCTTCAGTTTATGACAACCAGCAATTTTTTTTTGAAAAGCAGAACTTAGTTAATGTCATTTTGAAATGAGAATTCTAATGCCTAAGATATATTGTACTACAGCATTTTTTTTCCACATGAGATTTTCTCTAAATCACCTATCATGGTTAAAGACAGATGCAACTTTATTCCATACTTTAAAACAACAGGTCTTTATATTATACCTTGAAAAAAATCTGCTTCTATCTTTTAATTCAGAAATTCCCATCAAGATGTGCTTGTTTTTGCCTTAGATAAAAATAAAGAAAGAGAGAGTGAGGGAGAGAAGCTACAGTTTTTAAATTCCTTTTTTTAGAGATTCTGATTTCAACAGCTGCAGAGAGTAATTATTTTAAAGGCTGTAGTCCCAATTGTTTTGAGTTGATGTTGTAGCCCTACCGTAGCAGATACTCAGCAGATGCAGACTGAAGCACACAACTTGAAACATATGGCAAGATAAAATCTGAAAGCTATACTAGTTAGCTACCATAAAGATTTTGTGAGGGAAAAGAACTTTAAATCAACAGAGACTTTTAAGGGAGGACAGCAAAAATGTTTTAGGACAGAAATGATGATACCTCTCTATCACTTCTGCATCTGTAGCTGAAATCTCTGGAAGAAGAAGTTGCTGTGTTTTATTCTAATTGAGAGGAGTTAAATTTTTTTTCAAGACTTCCAAATAACACTTATAATCTCAAAGTTCAATTATTGCACATTCTATTATTCCAAAATCTTCGTTACTGTATTGGTAACCCAAAGAAGGCAGAATAAAATTTCAGATTACCAACAAGAAAACAGATTTTAACTCAAATAGATATTATTAGCAAGTAAATCACTGAGAAAATTTCTGACTTTTGGAAATCGTTTAGGTGATTTCCACTTGAGGCATGATGTAAATAATGTAGCACCTGCCTTTTTCCCTGATGGGCAAGTTTAGTTCTAATTTCTCTGGTAGAATACATTACTGAAGTGCAATTGCCATTCATTTATTTTTAAGCATTCCAGGGTAGAAACAATTATATGCATCTTAAAATGCTCATAGAAAGCCTATAAATGTGAATATCTTTATCTATATCTATTCCTATCTACATAAATATAGTAAAGAACGTATATTTTAGCATTGATGCTTATGATGCCTTAAAGCTGAGATTATTTCTTTCACCTGTAGATATGTGCATGCACCACACATAGATATTAAATATGTCAAACTCTACAGAGAGTAAGGGTTTGCTCTCTCTGCTGGTCTGCCGACAGTCTTGGTTTTCCATTGTCAACTGCTTCATCCTCTGCCCTGCTAACCATCATTATCACTCTGATTTTCCATTTTTCATTTCTACTACCCATTTTATGTAAAGAACTTCCCTGAGGTGTCTACTCATATTGAAGCAGGTCTGACAAGCAGTAGCAGGTATCCCAAAACTACCTTTACATGTGGATGACATTTGACTGTAAACTATATGTTTGTTTTTTCCCTATATTTTGATATAAGTATTTCTTGATTTTTATAAAATATTTAAATGAATAACATCCTGACAAAACAGATGCTCCTAAATACAGTACATTTTTTCCTGTTTTAATGCTGTTTGTGTATCACACTGATGCTTCTAGAACTGTGTGAATGCCTAGTGTGTGGTTTGCAGCAACATCTTCCTTTTGCATATAGCCTTTAATATCTTATGTTTCTGGTCAATGTTAATGGCACAAGAGTGGGAAAGACCTCATAATGCAATTTACTGCTCCTATCTATGTGTATTAAGTGCCTGAATGCATCTTCTCTTTACTACAGCAGTTTTTTTACTTATGAGAAAAAAAATATTGCTATCCATTGACCTGTTTTCCATTGCACTTTTCAGAAACTTACCCTTAAGAGATAGCAGGGTATGGCTATGCATATCTGAAACCCACGTTCACATCTTCAGAGATAAGAAACAGCATGCATCATAACCAGCAGATATTTCACATTGGCAAAGAATGATTTTGTGTCAGATTAGAAGCTGCTAGATGCCATGAATGACAACGACAGCTCCAGCTATCCCTGTGAAAAAAAAGAAAGGAAAAAGGAAATGCATACACACCATGTCAGAAATACCTATAGCATTCTGAATATGCCTGTAAATTCATGTGGAAGACACCTCACACCTGCTTTTTGGTTGAAAGATGTACCACAGAATAACTGTGGCAGAATGGGATGGCTTTTACTTCACATCCCCTATTCCATTGCTTCTTCCTTGGGAGACTCTAAATAAACAGGGACTGGGACTGGACTGAGGCATTATGTAATCTTTGACTTAGGTGAAATGTCTGGCTTTTTAGGGATATATACTCAAGTATTTGAATGAGCAGGAAAAAAAAGTGCTTCCAAAAATTCCATGATGAAGTACAATGACACAGTCTTTGCAAATATAGGTAGGAAAAGAGGTGAAGTCTTTGCTCTGTGCTTGACTGAGTCCAGAGATGCCAATTTGGGTTAAATAAATATATAAGCATTGTCATGATTAATATTATTTTTGTAACTATTAGCACATTAATTGCAATAATCTTTAAGGTTCCTAATAGGTCTATTACTCTGCTATATTTACCAAGACATCCTGTTCGTTAGGAATTTCAATAGTGTACAGTTTTATGGGGGGGGCGGGGGGTGGTGCTGAATCTTGTAAAACAGATGAAATAGCAGCTGGGGAAAAGAAAAATTAATATGGATTTTTTTTTTTCTTCATAGTTTGGCCCAGATTACCTCATCCATGGAATTTACAGAGTCTGCAGATATCACATCTGACTAAGAGCTCAGTTCAAACTATTGCAGAAGGCTGGAACAAGCCTTTCATGAAACCAAAGTCCTACGTGCTACACTTGCTGTGGTTGGAAGTTTACTACATGGTGTTCCAGGGCAGAAAGCTGAAGGCAGCACTTCCTATTTTCCACTGCTTGTAATTTGCATCTGCCTTTGAATTTGAGAAGAGAGTCTATGTGTCTCTGAATTGTGCTTGTCTGTGCTCTCTTGCAGTTCTACTTTTGATGTAGCTGCAGTATGAAAGAAAGGCCTTTGGTATGAGAGTCAGTGCCCCATCCTGCACAATTAATGTAATGCGCATATCTGGCCTTGGTTCTTGTTCTGTGTAAGTGGGGGCATAGAGTCTTGATCATTTCCATGGATGTTTGACTCAGGCTTAGGGAAGGAATGGTAACTGTGTTTGCCTTTGCAGGATTGAAAGCCGTATGCCACAGTCAGTGAATGCCTGTCAGTTAACCCATGCACACAGTGTACAAGAACAGTGTTCCCTTTCTGAAAGCCTTGCTTTCCTGGTATCTTGGAGGGAAAAAAAAATTAAAATTATATTAGAAGTCTTACTGGAGAGGTAATTTTAAGCAATGCATGCATTTTACAGATATTTTAAAGTAAACGAGATTTTTTTCATTTACATAAATAGGTAATATCTGTGTTATTTGTGTCCTTGTGTTTGCTCATAGTGAGGACAACACAGCCATGTAGCTCAGACCTCATTTTCAGAAAGAAGTTCAGGCATAGTCATATCCAATCTAGTCATGTAATCAGCATGCTCTGCACTATTGCTAGTTTAGGGGCAGTGAAGTTTATAAATCAGCAAAACTTAGTAGTATAAAGCAATGAATTTTTTTAAGAAAAACACTGTTTAGACGAATAATGATTAGGTGAAATGAAAATGGTGTTACTCTTAACAAAACAATTTACTGAAGCATTTTGAAAATGGAATTGCCAGGAGGCAATTTATTTTGCTTTGAAATAAGCCTCAAAATGACTTCTGCCATTGTGATGGCAGGATGAGGGAGGCATATATACAAAACAAGGAATATATATACAGATAAATATGTGTACAAGCACTTACACCTCAACACATTTCCCTATGTGTGCATACATTTGTGCAAAGAGATAATGCTTTCCTTTATAACAGTTATGTTCAGCTCTTTAAATTTGATACTTGTTGTAGTAACAACTCTGTCTTGGAATCTCATGGCAATTGCACAAGGGAAGCAAGGCTCTTTTTACAAAAATAATAAAAAGTCCTAAAACATTATATATATTAAGACAGTTTGAACAGTACTGAAGTCAGATTGACAGAGGCTCTCCCAAGCTCTATTTCTACATATGGAGGATTTCAAGCATATGGAAAAAGCCAACAAACCCTTTTGGTTTGAAAGTTTTACTGTAGGGCCTATTCCAAACTGTAGTCAAGAAATTTGATAAATTCATTATTGAGGTGAGAAAAGCAAAGATGTAGAATGGAGAGTAGAGGACAGAGACCACAAAATTGTAAGCATTTCCGAGGAAAACTGCTAAGAGTCAGGTTTTCCAGCCTAGAACTTAGTCTCCTATACGTTGACCATTGTGTGCTGTTCCCTTTCTTATTTTGGCTACATGCACTTCTTGCACAGTTAGTAGTAAATACTGAAATCCTTTAATATCAACTTACCCAGTGTCCTAGATTATGTCCATGGTCTTCAGACATGCTGAATTTGGCACATACCTGTGACTTGAGAGAAGTTCTGAGTATTTTTGAAAGAAACTAAAACACATATGAAAGTGCACGTACATGCAAACCATGCAAAAGGGTTCCCTGAGTGGACTAAGGATGGGTAGGGAGGCCCCTGACAGAGGAATTTGGGCAATGAGATTCGTTGGGGATGGCAGGGGCATTTGGCAGCTGACCTCTCTAGTTGTTCTTGAAACTACTATTCCTGCTTTTCCTCAAAAAGCTGATATTTAGGTGCTCTCTGAGCATCTCTCAGTGCTAGCATTTTTGAGTTTGTATGAGGGATCACAGAGTTTTGTTCATGACCATCTGATCTAACACTTCAGGGGCTTATCCCCACATGTGGATATCTGAAAATAATATTTCAGAAGCACACAAAGGTGCTTCTGGTGGAATCAGCCAAAGGTACATTATAGGGAAGAAGAAACATTTTCTGTTGTTTTCCATGCATGTACGCATCATCCTCAGCAGCGAATGTTGCTCCAGAAGAGCTACACTGCCTCAGGTATGATCCAGCAGAATCATTGCAGTTTAAGTGATGTGATTCAAATCTCCTAAAATCTGTATTTCCTTCTTATTGCTTAAGGTGCAGTAATGAGATAAAGATAGAGGTGATGGTCCAAGTGCAGGGTTGTTTAATGAGAGGTACCAAAGTGGTGGGACCAGTACAAGGGGGAAGACAACTCTGCCTATTTAGAATATCTGTCTTGGCTTATGATCTACTGGATATAGAAGTACCCAAAATATTCCCACGTTTCCTCCTCCAACACTCAGTTATACAAGATAAGCCTTGTTTAGAAAAACTACATTAAGAGAAGGCAATAGATCATCTTGCAGAACATCTCTGATAATCATGCTGCCTTTATGGCATATAAACAACTTATCAAAAATACTTGATTTCAGTGTCAATCTTTACATTTCCAAAGAACTAGAAAAACATTGAATCTCATAACCCAGCTGGGAGCAGAGAGGATATATATTATTCTTATAATATCTTGCTTTTATGAGTGAGAATATTAAAGCAGGTTGCAACCCTTCTATGTTTGCAGAATAAGGATCACTGTGGTGCAACTTGCTGCTGCTAATTGTCTTTCCAAGGACACAAAGGGAATCAGTGTCAGAACCAAAATGGGAATGCAGACATTCCAGGTGACAGTTGCAGAAATATTGATGTTGAATGCTTATTTAGCCCTTCCAGAGGTTTTATGTATGTCAATTCATAGAGAGATATTCAGAAACCTTTGTGTCTCAACCTGCTCACCTTGCCTGTTCCTCTCTGAACTCCTCACCTTTGTACCCTGCTCCATTTAACACCAAGTGTTTGTGGTTCAGATGCTGCCTATGGAGCCTACAGAGTCTGTAATTCCTGTCAGCACTGGTGGCCCTGTTTCAGTGCTGTGCCATGGCCACATTTCATCCTTTGTCAGCAGCAGCTGAAAGGAGCAGTCCTCCCTATTTTCAGCAGTTAGTGCCATCAATGATTAGAAGATTAGGTACAAAAGCAGGACACCAAGAAGGGGTCTCTCTGACACGATCTCCTCTGGAGTTTTCCTACATAACACACACACTCATGCTGGTTGCTTACATTTACCTACACTTTCTGCAGCTCAAGCACTCTTCTGGGCTAGAAGATTCCAGAGGCGCACTGTGGGGAAGTGGTTGCTTATGGCATAGTTCCCCTGAAATTAGGACATAAATTTTGGTTAGGATGCTCAGGCTGCTCCCTGACAAGTCTGCACAAAGCAGCTGTGCCAGCTGAGGATTCTGCCTGCAGCATTTTACTGATAGGAACAAATGTACCTCACCAAGAAATGACCCTTGGGACAACAGAAATCTGTCAGAATCTCCTAACACAGCTGCTTCTGATGTGGACATCACTTTTTGCCTCAGAAAGTGAAGTTCCCTGTCAGTTCTTAGGCAGCCTACAAGAGCTTTATGAACTTCCCGGAAAAATCACAAAGTCCTTCAAAGACATGAGCAATACTGATACTGCACTCAAGGCAATAATTAGGCTCTGTACCAACTCTGTCTTTTATATTGTGTTGGAACAGTGAAACACCCTATATGCTAGACTTTGAAGATATTTCTTGATTTATTTTTCTCCTATTGTTTTATCAATACTTTTAGCATGGCTTTTTGTCAAAGTATGGAATAGGTCCTCATCTTTCAATTCTTTCTCTAGGTCTCTGACTTAAAGTAGAAATAATGCTAGGCTGAGAGACATTTTTGGTAAATCCTATTGCTTTAAAAAAAACCCTGGTTATCTGCTGCCAGTATAGAACAGATACAAAGAAGAGGTGGAGCGTATTTGTAGTAAACCAGTATGCAAGGTCTTTCTTATAGAATTATATGTCCAATTAGAAGTCTTTGCTGTAACATAAGATTATGTTTACATTATAATTAAGCTTACATATCATAAAAGGGGTTTAATGTAAATATTTTTTTGTCAGTGAGGAAATGGCTTCACTGCATACGGTACAAAGCACACGGAAATCTGAGCTACTTTTAAACTCTCTTAACTGGATACTTCCACAGTTGGATTGCTTCTATACTAATTCACATATCTGTACAGTATATAGGATTATTCTATAATGCCCCTGAGTTATAGACTGCATGCATGGACACCCCATACCAGATGTATTTCCTGTAGTGTAATAGTTTTCCCATCTGGTCACACAAATTATTGTGCAGATTTTGATTTTTCTCTCCCAAATAGTAACCAAAATTGTAATGTGACTCAGGAAATTAATACCAGATGAGTTTCATCAAAATATTCACGAGTTTTTGCCATTAGTGTCAGTAGAGCTGGAATTCCATCCACTGTGCTTTTTAGTAAGGATACCCAAGGGCAAGCATGGGCATGTCCAGTGAGAAAGCTGAGCAAATCCTGCTGCTCAGAAATAAAATAATAACTCATCTTAGTCTCCTCAGCATACATCTTGCTTCCTTCTAGGAGGCTAGTGGAAAGATCTTTGGCCCCAAGATGCAAACAGATCCTAAAAATTTAGGAAGCCCCCGGGAAGTCTTATCCTGGGCTTGCCACAGAGATCATTGTCATTATTAAATTGCCTCCCTTGATGTAATTTTGAAGATGAACAGAACATGTTTAATATTTTTCATGGATAAAATGATGTCAGGTATCAAATCACTGTCAATGTTGAATGTTTTATTCAATATTGCAGCTACTCTAGGTACATGTTTGAGTATCAACCGTCATTCTGAATAAAAGTTTGCATTTTGCATGGTTTTCATGTTTTTTCTTCAAAAATATCACCTGATGGCCTTTTTAAATGGCAAGGCCAAAGCATGAAACACTTCTCTTGCAGAGAAGCCCTTGTAGGGCTCTTAAGGCTTACAGAGCCCTTTTTAGTGGTGTTTCAGCAGCTCTGCACATTTTCTGGTGCTTAACTCACTTTTTGAAATCTGAAGAGATAACAATGAGTAACATAAAAGGAGAAAGAGAAACGGGCTGGAGAAATTCTTCAAAGCACAACTCTAAACAAGAGAAATATGGGGCCCTTGTCCTGTCTGCTTCACATTCCTGTTGTAATGATTTCAGTTCTTCTGGTTTCCTTATCTGAGAAAAGAGATAGTGTTGCTTGCTTACCGCACACAAGGGCTGCAGGAAGTAATTGATTTAGACATACAGGCTGCTTTTGAAAGCCTGGAACATTATTAGTATGAACCACTGCCTGCCAAAGACATGACCATCTAACCACTGTACCCTCCGTGATTGAGCTTTATGGAATCACTGCAATTACTCCCAACCTGCAAGGATTAAGGAAGCCAGGCACAGCTTTCTATTCAGCAAATTCATTTTCTGCTTTATCCCCAAACTATGTCTATCCCTCTTCTTGGTTTTGCTCATCAGCGTTAAGCTTCAAGCCAAGGAGCCTGTGGGATCAGCCTGGCTGGCCCAGGGTGAGACTTTAAGGGGCTTCCCAGCTTTTTAGTACCCGTTTGTAACTTACTTGGGGCTGAGGACCTTTTTGCTACCCGCGTTGTCAGAGCAGGAATTTGCACTGGTATTTTTAATGTCTGCAGAGCAGTTGCATGTCCCTGGGGCTCCTGCAGACATTTATCCCTCTTAGGCTTCCTTCCACAAACCACTCTTGGAGCAGCACTTTGGAAATGGCAGCCGGCCGTGGCAGGCGCCAATTCACGGCGCTGTAGTCGTGTCTGTTGCTTAATGCTTGTAAGTAGCACTGAGGGGTTGTTTCTCCCTAATTGCTTCCAGCTCACCCCTGCACCACAAGAAAATATTTCTGTGCCTTGTTGATCCTCTGGATTGTGCAGATACTGTGCCACTGTCTTTTGTACCATATTTTCTGTGCCTTTGAGCTTTTAGCATTTTTCACTCCTCTCTTTCCTTCTGCTTCAAAGGTCTGCTGCTATGCTTTGCTGGACAAGTCACATTCCAGAAAGAGTTAGAGCAAGAAATAAGTTGCTGGCAAGGATGCTTTCTTTTCTATAAAATAAGTATAGCAAGCCAGCATGTTGCTTCAGCTTTCAAATGTACCTTTACTCTCACCAGTAGTTAAAATAGTTTGAGATGGACTATTTAAAATATTTATGGGAATGAATAAAAATATTTTGTCGAAGAAAGCAGTTTAATCAATGTTTTGAACGAAAAACACATTTTGTGTTTTTTTCTTTAGGAATATTTTTGCTGTGTTTTCTCTTAATGTTAACATTCTGATTCTGCATTGTCTTATACCCACTTCTATATTATTTTGTGTATGTATTTAATAAAGACTTGAATATATTAAGTATTTTGGTAAGCTTGTGCTACTGTTCCATTAATGTTTTGTTGGGGTTTTTTTGTTTGGTTGGTTTTTTTGGTTTTCTGTTTTTGTAGGGTTTTGTTTGTTTGTTTGTTTGTTTGTTTGTTTTTGGTTGGGGAAAAAAGCCCAAATTGTTATTCTTCATTCTGAAGGTACAACAGGAGAAGGAACCATGGTGCTGTTTCTCATGGACTAGAAGTGCACTGGCACATCCTGACACACAGCTCTTGAAGACTATTTTAGATTTACCTCATTCCATTGAAGTCTCCATAAAATTCCTTCCCTTTTCTCCACTAACCAAGACTTCACAATTGCAAACCACCACAATGTTCTAGAAATGTGTAGAAATATAAAAATGTGACAATATTTTATCTAATAATAAAGTGACTTGGGAATAGATATAATTTGGCCATCTCTAATCTAGTGCTTCCATACGCTGTGATGTTTCAGCTCTGATAATTTATATTTTTTCCCATAGTCCAAACAGAGAGGTGTTTTAGGGATTCAGTCACACTTTCATGTAGTCTACAGTTTCATATTTTTACCTGAAATTATTTATTTTCACCCAGTAAAGGCTGGAAAATGGACTTTGAAATGATGAAACAGAGTCTGAGCTTTTCTGGGAAAATACTTCCATCTTTTTTTTTATTCTTGCATATATAATATTAAAACACACAAAAATGGGAAGGAATAGGAAGCAGGAAACAATATTCCAGCAAAATTGTTGCTTTTGTAATTGCCAGCCCAGGTTTTGGTATGTGAAAGGATGTGAAATGCTGTGACAAAATTCAGTTTTGCTTTATCTCCCAAAAGGCTGTCTTAGGCTAGCCCCTTATATAAATCTGGATGAGTTTAATCAGAGCTGAATTTTGCAATGTGTTAACTCAACAGGCACACTTCTATTCTGTCACTCTAAACATGAACTGCCTTAATTTAAATTTCCATGCATAAAAATCAATTATCTTCAATTTTGTCTGCAATTCCACATAACGATTCAATCCTTTTCAGAAGAATTTCTGGGGTTTTATTCAAAATCAAATTATCTGGGTGGATTTTAATAGGAAGGAAGGAATGGAAGTGTGAGTTTTTGACTCTCCACAGAGTTGTGGGAAGAACTCAGACATTTTGCAATCAAGATGTTATGTTGAAATATTGCACAGTATTACACCATTTTGGCGACACCTTTATTAAAATGTGCAGTGGCTTTTACACTCAGCTTAAATATTTGACTGGATTTCAATCTATCAATTCACTTCAAGCTTTTAATAAAATGTTAGGAAAGTTATTTTGCTATTTTCTATATGTTTAGGAATTTTTAATTAAAGATTTCTTCAAGTTACTTCTTTGACATTCTCTTGTTCTGTGAATAGTATAGATAAGTAAAAGGTAGCATTTTTTATTGATTGGTGACATTTTATTGCAAGTAAATGCTCTGTAGGTTTTTATTTCAATCCTTAGTGCTTAACAATAACTTCTAATATGTCTGATAGGCATACAGTACATTTTTTGCGGTGTCCGCTATATTGAAATACAGCGTGTAGCCTTTGAATTCTTTTGAAAATGAAGATGCAATTTTTTAGGCATTTTGCCTTGGACTTCAGGATCTGATAACTGTTTATAACTGTAATTGCTTGCATATTTTGTCATAAGAAATTAAATATAGCAGCTTTCACTTGGGAATTTAGAAATGCTTCAGGAATTCTTAGTTCTATTTGTATTATTTGCCAGAAGTTAATATTATGTCTTTTTTTTAGCAAAAGGACTGCAAGTGGCAGAACAAAGTGTAGTGGAAGGTGCTGCTTCCACACATTGTTTTTTCAGGTGCTGTCGTCCCTAAATCTTCCTTCTCCTGCCACAGTTTCCAGTTCAGACAACAAGTTTTTTGGCACATGTCTTTGGTGGCTGCGACTGTGCCCACTTGTGAAGGCAGCAGGAGCCCCTTGAGTGCTGATTTCATCTCTGCTGCAGTTGGAGTGACTCAAATTGGGGCACTGAGGGCCAGGGGCCAGGCTCCCTGCCCAAGATGCCCATTGTGCATGAGGGCTTCGTGGGGCTCAGCCTGTAGATTGCAGGCATCTCTGTCTGCACTTTGCTTCCCCTCCTGGATCTGTGGGCTGAACAGAGGTCAGGTGCTCTTAAACTGGTAAAGGACCTCTTGAGAGAGAAATTACTTGACCATCCGTATGATGAATGGCTGAAGAGAAATCAAGAAAAGCTGAGCTTCAGCTTGGCATCCAGTACAAACACAAATGTACATTCTGTGCCAGATATCTGTGTTTGTTCCAAGAAAAGCCCTAGGAAAGAGACTCTGGCCTTTTTCCACCTGGAAGTTATGAAAAAGGCATGAGAGCTCAGTTTGCTTTTTCCTTAGTGTGTACTGTGTTATGTCCTAGGATGTTGGAAGCTCTTAAAAGTGGAGCAGTGTATTTCCATTCAGACCCTGAGCTTTACTGATCCCCAGGTGCACTGTGAGGTTTCCAACCACCATCCTAAAGGGTGCCCTGGCCAGTATTTCTTGCCTTCTGGCTGGACATACAGAGGGCATGCCCTAGTGGCAATGGACTTCAGAAGATTTACATGTGCAATTACAGCATTCTCAAGAAATGTGTAATGCTCTCAGTATATCCAATTAAAAGCTCTCGATGAATTCTGTAATTCCTTTAAAAATCTACAGGCTTTTGATGTGTCACATGTTCAATGAGCTTTGGAATATGGGTAAATATTTGCTCCCAATCCTTTTGTCCTTTGTTCTTTGCTTAAAGATGATCATCACCTTCTTCTCCCTGTATAAAGAATTCTGGGCTCATTGCTTTGTTTGTTTGCTTGCTTGTTTTATGTTTAAAAAAAATCCAGATCATTCCTATTCTGAAGGACATTTCAATTGAATGAGAACACAATAAAACTCACATCACAGGTCATAGGATGTTCACTTTGAAGCATACTTGAGTTTGTTTTTGCCAGCCTCTTATAAAGAAATAGAAGAAAAATTGCCTTTGATAAAACACTCCTTTCTTCAATTCTCTTGTAGGAATTCCCTGTTCTTATCTCTTTATCATCCAAATGATTGTTCTACTAGAAAGGTTTCAAGCTCATCTTTTTGCCTTTGTTACATCCCATTTTATTTCTCATTGATATGAATGGAACCTTGAGACCTAGATCATGTTTTGGCAGTCTGAGATATTACAATGCCTCAGGACAAATCATGAAAATACTGTAAAAATTATTTTTAACCATTTTTTAGAGCATCTGCAACTGTTTTCTTAATCATGAACACAAAGAACCTAAAGTAAAAATGTTCTTACTTTAATCAGATAATTTGATGATAATCAAACAACAATTACCCTCATGAAAAAGGAAGAACTACCCTGGTGTATTAAAAAAATAGCAGGACAGAGGCAGGATGAAACAAAGCAGGTGGTATCCCTAGGTTTGGGTGGCTTGGAGGGGTTTTTTTAGGTTTGTGTTGGTTTGTTGTTGATGATGATGTGTTGGTTGGTTGGTTGGTTGGTTAGTTGGTTTTTATGTGGCAACTCAGTAGTTTCTGCTTTATTCCAGTGAAAATGATAAATCTGAATAGCGGGGATTCCCCAGATTCTGTCTGGGCTCTTGCAGCCCCTTGAAGGAGTCCCAAAGCAGCTCTGCCTGAAGAGAAGACAGCTTAGCAATAGAAACAAAGCTGTAGCTGAGTGAGCCTTGTTTTCCAGTTTTAATGTATCCTGTGCAAAACTGCCGGGCTATTTCCCCAAACATTCTTAATAAAGTGAAAAGTGGATTTTTTCAGAAATCATTACACCAGCCCAGATCCTGCTGAGTCTATGTGTTTGGTATGTCACATAAAAATCAATAGCAATGCTGCAGTCGTGGGACTGCACAATGTACAAATGCCTGCATTTGTTTTCCGAAATGAAATATTACAAATAGGAGATGGAGAGAGAGATGAAACATGCCAGTGAGTAATGGGACTGCACTGGAGTTTCATAAAATTGTAACATGTTTTGATGGACGTTTCAAGAGTTAATTTGGAGGGAAGCTAGATATGCGGGTTCAAATGAGCTTGTAATATTGAAGAAAACTCAGCATGGAATTACACATCTGGCACCAGGAAGCCACTGCAGAATGAGTCTTTGGTATGAAAGTGATGGAGAATTGATGGAGAATTCTGAAAGCCAGTCTAGGATGGCCATAACTGTGCTCATGGGTGTTCATTGGTTTTGTATATCACCATGCACTGCAGTGTCCAAGACTTCATCACCTCAAAGTGCGTAATACTTCTCTACTATATCCATTAACAAATGTAAAGCATTGCAAAACAAGTGGATGCAGCTTCAGAGTGTTTTATTCAAATGAAAGCTAGCATTTCTTAGAAAAAGAAATAAGGTTTTATCTTAAAATTATTATTAGAAATAGTACTGTCAGAAATATTACCTTTGCCTGCATAGGGGCTATATATTTTAGTAATAAGTTGAAATTTTGTCAGAAAGCATATTTATGTAATGGTTAGTAGGGGGTTACATGGCAGTAGTTATTTCATTATTTATCTTCAATATTAACAATTTATTAAACTGTAATAAAAGTACTCAGCTTCATCCATTGAAGGCTGCAAGTTATGTCTGTGAAATTGTATCCTTAATGCATATTAGAAGTGCAGAGTTAGAAGAATATAAAAAAGAAAACAAAAAACTTAGGATGATATTTCTGAAAATCTAATAATGACGAAAGAAGACTATTCATTAGGCAGTATTTAATTTTATCTTCCTTCTGATTCCTTGATGGTACCTAAGTGGTCCTTACATTATACTTAATTTTTTTGTAGAATGAATGCATATGTGTGTGTTGGAGAGTAATTTGTCTTTCTATGATTCTGTCAGAACAAAAATGTTGACTCCATTTTTTTTCAATGTGGATAATTGGGCCTTCTCTACAGCAATTTGGAGGGGGAAATTTGGGTGGTGATTTCATTCCTTCACAAAGGAATTTTTTAGCTCCACCTGAATTTTGCAGCTGGTGACCACAGCATGCAGCAGTAAAGTGAGACACCTCAAGGATGACATTGGAGTGGGGAAAATAGGGCAAAAATCACTTGGGTCCCAGCCCATTGCACTGCCCTTTAGACCAGAAAAGAGACATGACTGAGGGTCAGTCTTCTATCAAAAACACTGTGCACTGAAAAAATTGAGTTATTTGTCATGCTGAAAATCTCCAAAGCTGTCTTTTTAGAACGAAGGCTAAAAATCTGCCATGTTATGAAGTCCTTTTTATTGCAAGTAAGCTGAAATTTAGTTGGTTGCTTGTGCTTGTTTTTATTTTATGAGATTCTGTAGCAATGAGGAATTCAAAAACTGAACTTAATTAATATTTATTGCTGGAATTAGTTTTACATTTACCTCACAAGGGCATTGACCAAGGTGGGGAGAAGCCAGGAAGGCTAATAGTGCTCAATATCAAAACTTAGTTGTGCTTGTGTCCAGAATCTTGCCATGACCTGTGGTACAACTGCTTCCCAGCAGAAAAAGGGAGGAAAAACACCTCTGCCATTTTTGAAAGAACTGTGGCTAGGAAAATCAGACATATTTCTTTTCCATCTCTATTAAGATATGTTGACAAACCACACTATTAGCCATATTTGAAGAGGATTAGTAATTAACTAGGTAGCCTAATTATCAGACCTCCTTTGTCCTCCCAGAAGCAAACAATTACAAATCTATTTCCACATATTATTTAAAATAAAAACGCTTCACAACGACAGATTTTATTGCTTGACCAATGGTTTGCAAATGAATCACAGAATACAATGCATTGCTATTTGAAGTTGCAGTTGGTGGCTTTTAATAAAAATCCCACTGTTTATGCATCAGATGAAGCATAATCTGTTTATTTAGTTTTTCCTGTGCAAAGCGTCCCTTTAATGCCAGTCTGCTGAGACTGGCAGAGACTGACAGACACAGTTGCATCATTAGAGCAAAGGTGCCAAAAGGGATGTTTGGCTCTTTCAAATCTCCAGCTCTTCAATCCCTTTTATGCCAGCAGGCAATATTTATTAAATACTCTGAAAACCAATTCAGCCCATTTAAATAACACTGGCAGCACAAACCTGCATGTGATTAGCAGAGAGAGCTGCTGGTGTGGGAACAGGATGGGGCACAGGAATCCTTAAGGCTGATTCCCAGGCTGACTGTGGGTCAGCACATTTGTTCAGCCATGCCTGCATGAATGGGCACAGGCAGATCAGAGCCTGTGCTCCTTTGCATTGTCTGGATGGAGGCCAGCTCTGGTTCGGAACTTTAGGAGATTTCCTGCCTGGCTGTATGAGGCTGAAGGGCAGAGCTGCTCACTTTATTGCAGGGATGCTCCCAGGCAGCTGTGGGGGGATGTGGGGATCTCCTCTAAATCTCTGCTCAGGCGCTGGATAGCACCTTTACTACCATGGTGCAGAGATTATGTTCCTGCCCCTCCTGTGGCAGAGCTGATGGGGCTTTGTACCTCCTGGAGTTCTGGCTGCCATGCAGTGCTTCTGTATTGATGGGCAGAATCATGCTGGAAATATTTCTCAAGGGCTTGGAAGAGAAATGGCCCTCTGTGTTGCTTCATGTTCTTTAAAACTGTTGCTTTTCACTTTTAAGGATGAAAATGCAGCTTGGTGCTGCTCTTGAGGGCACCATTAATCAGGTCTGACTGAATGCTCATCAGTTGAGTAGATTTATGTGTATTTATTGTCATTGTAACATTTCATGTGCAGTAACATCCATTACATGGAGTCTGTGCAAACCTAGGCAGATGCAGATTCAAGGCTTTTCAGGTGTATTTTTTCTTTGCTGAGTCAGGGGCAGATTTTACAAAGGCAAGTCAGAGAGTCTGGGCTGGTTTATAAATTCAGATATATTTAATATTGATAGTGGAATAACAGGGGAGAGCACAAAGTGAGCTAAGAATCTGTTTCTGCTCAGCATTGTGTGACTACATAGTAAGAGGAGTTTTGCAGTCTAAACAGGTATCTGGAGGTGAAGGTTTGTTTGGCAAAATGCTCAGAATTAGAAAGTGATATGTGCAAGATAGCACAGCAGATTGGATGCAGATCTTGGCTTGAACCCGTAACTCCTGCTATCTGGGACTGTTCCCTTGCTTCTCTCCAGCTCTCCCTGCCAATATAGAGATATTATCCATACATGGACACACAAATGCCACAGCAGACTGCAAAGCCAGATCTTCAGCTCATTAAAAAATCAATGCTTTTTCATTATGCCAATAGGGCTATGCTGATTTACCATATATGAGGACTTGATACCATGTTTATGTTAAAGTTTTCTAATGTTTTTTAATATTCAGAACTCAAGACCTCCAAAATTTCCTTCCTAATTTAGACATTAAATCTATATGTAGGCTGAGAAGTGTATGACCTGATTTTTGATGAGTGATTCCAGTGTAAACAGTGGTTGCCTGAATCCTTCATAGCTCAAATCACTCACACCACTGCCTACATATGAATGTGGGTGCTTAATTTCAGGCACCTAATTTTAAAGATTTGTCTCAAGTACTGCTTTTGGCTGCTGGAGATTTCAGTGCAGACAAACATTCCCATTGCCATTGTTCACTACAGCTATCCATCCTTTGAGTCCTCTTTGTTATGGCATGTATAGCTCTTGCATTAGTTTGGGCTTGTGCAAACAGATAACCTTTACAAAATTCTGCTTAGTCTTTCCACAGGTTCAGAATAAGAATGGATGTGGGTACTGTTGCTAACTTAAATGGTACAGGACAAACCACCTATAAAAGTAAATTGGCAAAAAATGCCCTCATTGGATTAAGCATAATGTCTTCAAGTTGGTTCTAATCAAGTGGGCTTTCCTCTAAAATGAGTGTATTTCTGAGGGTGCTTACTTTCAGCTTGGGTGCCAACATCCTTTAATTTTCAACAGTGCTTTGAAGTGACCTCACAGGGTTATGTAAGAACTTTTTTCAAGGTGATCTGGAGACTGGAGGACATGTTGGGCTGGTACTTCTCTTACATCTGGATGTTCTGTGTGACACATTAATGCTGCAGACACATCTGCTATTCCTAAGGGGCTCGGGGAACTTCAGTGTGAGGCAGATTCAATATGTGGGGTTGACAGAGCAGACAAAGAATCACTGCAACTTACAGGTGAGAGATGGATGCAGGGGAATTGAGCAGGGCTCAGTAAGGTGCTTCTTGCTGTTCACAGTAACATAAAGCATGTGGCTGTGTTTTGTGACTTAGAAATAGGGCATAGACAGTGATTCACTAAATACATATTCTGAATATAAAGGAGTGACTGTTTATGGCTTAACTTCTGTCACTCTCCCAATAGCTTGAAGTCTGGTTCACAGTGACCATACCTCTAAAATACTTCCATAATTCCACTGAGCTTGATCTCATCCACAGGACCAAAAGGGTAATTAAAATTGTGAGCAGTTCCTAGACAAGTCATAGTTTTATCTAGAAGTTCTGAAACACTAAATCCACATAATCTGTAATGTTCCTTGGGGTTTTCCATTTGCTTAATTTTAAAACTCCTAAACAGTTGTTACATGCAGCTGACAGATATGGCAAGGTTTTGAGCTCTGCAAAAAACTTTGGATGCCCATCTTTTATAGTCATGCAAGTGCTTAGTGTCACCTGCATTATTTTTTAAATAAAGAATATGCTTCTCCTTTTTGAATACCTCTTTAGGGTTTTCAGTTCTGTTTGAAATGTAAGTTATCTGATGTGTAGACTAATCTTTCTGTCCTCTGCCCGTGTTGTGGTTTCAGGTACCCTTAATAAACAATATAATAAGAATCTTTACTCTCTTGTTCTTCCCTTTCTTGGTCATATGTAAAACTCTTATTTTGTACGCTATGATTGCAATTTAATTTGACTATTTACTTACTTTATGCTGATCATTTTCTTCCTACTGTATTCCGTCTTAATTTTTGTTTCAAAGCTGCCTAGAGTTGAATTTAAAAAAAAAAAAAGACCAGTTAAGAACAGCAAGGCAGTGCATACAGCAGAGTTGTTCATTCCAGTGGTTTTGGTGGCCACCACTTTGGCATTTGTGTATTTGGAAAGCATTTCTTGCTAACACATGAACTCTGGGGTGTCTGTAGGTATGGGCAAAAGCAGTTGCTCGAAATAGCAGATTGCTCTGAGCAGTCCTGTGGTGATGACCTTCGGATAGCTCTGCCCCTACCAGAGCACTGCAAAATCAGGCCAGCTGCAGCTTTAAATGAAGCTGAAGATTGGTGGTTGATAGGCTGGGGCAGTACCTGTTGCTGGAGGTGAGCACAAGGCTTCTTCTCCCTGCTCCCTGGGTGCCAAAAAGAGCACCAGAAGTGGATCTGCAGAGCTGTAACACTGGGTCTCTGACCTAGTTCTGTCTTCATCTCTTTTCCTTCCAACAGCTTGGAAATTATGGCTTTGTTGTGACCCAGACACTCATTCTTTTGATGCAGTTTTCCCTCTACTGCATATAAGCCCCAAGTTATAAGAGAAAACTTTTTAAACCTCCTCAAAACTCAAGAACATAAAAATTGCAGCTATTTTCAGTGTAATGAGGCAGTAAATCTTTTGCTCTTTTGAAATCTCCTCTCTAATATTTAAGCTCAGTTGAATTATAGTAGCACAGCTTTGTGGCTTTGACAGTTTGCTTCTAAAGTTCACCCACACCTGAAAATTTTCTTACAGGAGCAGTCCAAAACATGACTGTGTCAGCAGGGCTTCATGGGAGAAAACACTTTGGTTTCTGTTACATCTGCTATGAGTTACTGTACCAGAAATCCCTCCTATGCTGGTGTTCTCCAGGGGTATTATCCTTCCTTCAGAGGTGAAAGCCTCAAAGGCTTCATTCTTGCTAATCATCCAGGGCCTGTTTCACTCTCCTAGTCCACATGACATAGCACATGAAATAATTCTGTCTCTCAGGACTCAATAAATTGGGCAACATTGACAGGGCTGCAGCTGTGCTGCTTCAGCACGCACCTTATCTGCACTTAATTATGGATTAATTTTTATTTTTGAGATGTGCCAGTCTGACACATTTCAAAAAGCTGTATTTGAATAAACAGGAGAAAGAATAATATCTAAGAACACACCAATAAAGAGATGGTGCTCTACATTTGTTGCATTTGTGGTTATATGCCCAGTATTGTGTCATGGCATATTAGCTACAAGACACTGGCAAAATATGGGTGGTTTCTCAATTATGCAAAGTATAAAATTTGTGATAGAAAAGGAGAGAAAGCAAGGGCTTGGGGCTGCTTTTAAGATCAGCTGTCTGAAGGCAACAGGATAACATTTAATTTCCTAAATTATATTGATACAGCTTCCTGAAAATAAGTCAAAGAAGGAATAATTTTCACATTTTGTTTAAATTATAAGAAGACCTTGTAAATTGGTAGCCAGGTAAAGCTTAATTACACTACAAAAAGAGAAGGTGGCATCTTTCTCAGTACAGCTCCTCTGTGGGTAACTTTCAGAAAGAGGTTCAGAACATCATTAAATTATAGACTCTAGAGACTGAGTTGGCTCTGTGACCATTTATAATCCAATTAAGAGGAAATAAATAAACAAACACACAAACAAATCCCAAGACTCATCTAAATTGTCAACACAGACAAAAATGCATTAAAGTCTAACTCCCATGAAGTTTTCTTTAATGAAAGGGTGCACTAAAGTAAATGCCACAAAATTGCTGTTTTTAGCAAACTGTAGGTATTAGCATATTTGGGATTTGTAACTATTTTCTGAAGCCCCTAATAGTCCCCAATATCTTTCCAATCAACTCCCTGTTATTGTTCTCCTGTTTTTTTGCAGAACACAGACAAGAAAATGAAAAGCATTGAAACATTTTATCATATGCAGCAGGATTTAAAGCTGTGTTGGAGAAATTGCTCCTCATTACCTGGAAATACAGCTACCTAGAGTAAAAACAGCCCAAGATGATGGAATACAGCAGCTTGTCTATTTAGAAACACAGGCAACTCATTTCCCTAGTGCTCTGTTCTCCATTGGTTCCCCACGGAATACAGAATGAATTTAAAGATTTCTTCCAGCACCTTATGTTCAAAAGCCTACTGAGTATTTGCCTTTTTTCCTCCTTAGCAGTAATAGAGACCCACTATATTAGGTAGTTTGCAAAGTCATGTGTGGACAGTCCAAACCCTGGCACACTGAGGAAACAAAACAAGAGGGCTAGATTGAGTGATAATTTTTGGGCAAATTCACAAAAGAGCTGGGAATGGAGCCAAATCTGTGACATTCGCACTAGTTTCATAGCAGCCAAATCACACTGGCTGCCAAAGCTACACGAGTAAGCACATCTTTCTCTACAAGCATCATCTTTTATCAGAATTTCTGTCACAATAATGAAGTTTCTAATCTCAGGATGTGAAACTGGATACTCTTTTATGTCACTTGCAAAACTTCAGTAAGCAATTAGAATATCAGCCCAGAGAGATCTGTTGGACACATTTGTTTCTTTGATTCAGCTTTCCAACAACATCACATCTTCCCAAATCTCAAAACCAACAAGCAGAAGAAAGAAGAAAAAAAGATGCAGGGGAAATCATGATTTCCTTAAAAGTTATCCAGAATCTGGACAGCACAGGGCTAATATGCACAACTAGGTTAATAGAAAGGAACATTAAATTTTGTTAAATATTAGTTCTTGTTCCTACAATGCTTCATTTGGTCATCTTGAAACTCTTTCACATTCCATCTTCTCCATACTGAAACTTCAACCTGATAAGATTGCTGTGCACCTCTTTGTTTTATACTTGGTGTTTATACTTGCTGGGTGCCTCCACATCTGCACCTGCTTGCCCGTGTAGGCTGAGGGCTGCTCAGAGGCCTCCTTTTGCACCAAGGCTCCCAGCTAGATGGGTACATACACAAACTTGTTTTCCAGAAGACCTTAGCTGCCATAAATTTGGACATCCTTTGCCTTTACTGAACAGGCACTGAGTATATTTACTTCCCATGTGCCCTGGATGGCACACCCAAATCTTGAGATGCAGCCTTCACCATTGATGTAGGGAGTGCCTCTATCTTAGTGAGTGCAGAAAAGCATAAATATTTGTCTTCTGTAAACTACATTAAGGAGGTAAAAGCTTACCTTAATTATGAATGAAGTGCAGCATCTGCACAGCTAGGCAGAGTTACTTTTAAAGGGTATACATTTAAATGTGGCTTTCTTTGAAACTTCAAACTCATTGTTACTTATCTTTTTTACTTAAGCAGCTACCTGTGTTGGCTAGGTGTGTCGATGAGCTTGTACTTCAAAAGAGCTGTGATTATAATCCAGATCATGAATAAAACCCACATGTGACTGAGACAAAGCTTGGATCACATGAATATGTAACTGTATTATAACAGATCTGCAAAGAGGTTTGGAGGATTGTAGATAGAAGATGAAGTAATTAATTAAGGAATTACATCCACAAGGTGAAAAGTCCCTAAAGATAAGTATGCTGAGAGCTATTTTAGGGAAAGGATCTAGGGTTTCTGCACCTGAATAATTTTATGCAAATCTTCAATGGCAGTGCTTGTGTGTGCGTGGCTGTTATTTTCCCTCTTACACAAGTGCTCTCAGTTCTGGCTCTTTGTAGCCTCATGCACATCAGTAGATCAGCAGTCAATGTGCCTAAAGGCCACAGGAGAGGATCTTCCAGATGGGGAAGACCGGGGTGAATGTTTGCTCAGGAAAAAGAAAGCTCATCTCTTCTCTGATCTCTGCTTAAGGACCCCTTTAAGTCACTAAAGCAGTTTACCTAAAAAATCTAACCCAAGGTCATAGAGAGTACCAGACTGTGGCTTTCTGGAGCTGTGAAATACCCACTTACCATATTTTAATGTCAATTTGGTACAGGTTGCTCCTGTTCTGTGTAATGCTTTCCATTCTTCAGTTGTGAGAAAAGGAGATTCAAAAGTATTTCTTTAGTGTGTAGGTGTCCTCTCTTCCTGGATGTTATTTTGAAATATACTGTTTGTGTTTTCACATGATGAAATACTTGGCTTAAAGTACCTGAAATATCCTGTAATCTGCACACACACACAGATTGTAATCTCATGTAATCCATATAGAAATGTTCTCATTATTGTTTCTCTCTGTTTTTAATGTCTTCCATTGTGTTACTAGGAAAGATCCAGATTTTTACTACCATTTGTGTGCTTAGTGTATTTATTTTTAAATGTGTGGGTTTGTTTATTTATTTTGATTTTTAGATGAAAATGATTTCTTTTAGTTTGATGATCTCCCTATTATATTCAATGTGTCTTTCTGCTCTTTTTTCACAGTAGATAATACCTTTGAGCCACCAAATTAGAATAATTCAACATACTCCTCTATTTTAAATTACATTAATAGTGACAGCGGTTTGTTTTAGATAATAAGCAGGTTGGCAGGATGATTTTTAGAGATTTTTGCCATTTGTAAAGCAAGCAGGTAAACAAATAAGTAAAAAAAAAAAAGATAAACAGGATCAATTTCCTGTTTTCCTTTCAATTTCTGGTGAGCTGAAATATTTTATGCTTTTTTGTGTATTTCAGTGGAGGCTTCTGCTTGTTTGGGAAATAGATTTCTCCTGATTCTGAGGTGGAAGAAGTGAAAAGAGGGGCAGTGTATCTTGTTTAAATGAAAGAACAAAGAGTAGTAACTAAGCATTGCAATACTGGAAAGCAGAAAAAATAATTGCCATTCTTCAAATTATGTCTTTTGAAGACTGGGGACATTAAAACCTTTTCCTGCCTTGAGTACTGCTTGTATCAGATGTGTTTGGAGCACTGCTGCTGTTGAGAGGTTTTTTTGTTTGGATGTTTGCAGCACATCCAGCTCTGAACTAGGAGGTGGTGCTGGGTGATGTGTCACACACCATCAGGGAAACACTGCCATGGTGCATCCTCAGTGATCCCATACCTGAGACCAAACCCAAGCAAAATGGTGCTATTAGCAGAAAATTACTATTGATTGTGATCTTTATTTTCACACTTTTTTAATGGAAGCTCCTGCTATCATCCAGGATACTTTTTTCCACCTGAAATAATAAAACCCCAAGAATGGGCTGTGAAAGTGTAATCTCCCTGCATCCCAACCTGCCAAGTTCCCTGCAGACCTTCACTCCAAGTGTACCTAATTCCTTCACTAAGTTCTGGCACTTTTACCACTCATAAGGGTGAAACAATCCACTCTTAAACCTCACCAATGCAGCTTAGATAGCAAAAGGTGAATATTCAAATTGACAGCCACGGTCTGGAATTTTAAGCTGTGTTTTACAAACAAAATTCAAGGGCGCAAAACTACTCAAGCAGATCTTTTTCCAACAATCCAAGCAGCCACCACTGTAAAATGAGAGCATGAATTCCCGTGGAGAAGTGACTCAGGCATGTTTTGAACACCAGAGTGGTCCTATATAAACTGTGTCTGCTCCGAACACAAAACTGAGCAGTGCTACCTCCTCGCACTAATTGTAAATGGAGCTATTACAGAGCCAGGGAAGTGATTATGATGGCTCTTTGTCTAAGTCATCTGGCAGCCTGTAAAACATGGTGTTTATGATGGTATTAGATGGCTCTAAGAGCTGTATATCATGCCTGTTTCTCTGGAGGGGCACCTGCTGACTTTTCATGTGCCAGCTTGTAAATTGAGGTATGCAGACAGCTTGGCTACAAAATCTCCCTTTTATGTTTAATGAAACCAAATTGAACTTTGGTCTGTGACCCTGAAAAGAATAGTTAGAGAATTCTTTTTAGCATGTATGGAAGAAAAAGAAAGCCTTTGCTCAATGCATAATTGGTCCAAGCACAGAAATTTTTTTGCAAATATTCTTGAAAATGTCATTCTGTATTTGTATGCAAACTGCCTTTTGGTGCTTTGACCCCAAAAAATGCTGCTTAACAGAAATACCTCTCCAAGTTTGCATCTAGTGAGCACAGGTGATGCAGAAACTCAAAGATATCCATTCCCAGCCATATAACCGTGGGTGGTTGTTCCCAGCCCCTGCACAGCATCCTTGCCTTTTGGCTCTGAGGTAAATTAGTGCAGAGCCTGGCTGCTCTGTACCTCCACCCCTTCCCTGTTACTCTCTGGCACAAAGAAAGGTTTGCTCTGCCTTTCCCCTCTGCAAGTGTGCTGCTGGTCTTTCCCTGTTCTTGCCTGCTCGGCTGCTAGGGTCATGGCAGGATTCAGATCCAGGAGAGCCAACACTTCCTATGCAGCAGAAGGTTTTTAGGAAATGTAGTAAGTGCCCTTGTTCCTGCATTTCATGCAGAGGTGCTTGAGGACACATATAAATATCTGCTAGGAGTGTTTATGGGATGCATAAAGCTCTGTCTCTGGCTTTCATGCTCACTCATCCTTAACCCCTCTACAATTAAGAGATATACATAATAAATGATTCATTATGAGAGATTATCTCTTGAGATTTTTTAAAACTTCTCAAAGCATAGACTATGTCAATCATATGCAAAGTCTCAAATGGAATTATTTCTCATAATCAACTGCTCTTAAGTTTGTATCTCATTTTTACTGTGTCATTTTAAAAGGAGATCTGATTGTCTGTGCCTGTTTTGCAAATTGAAAGAAAGAAATAATGTATTTTTAAATCCATATTCAGGACTCAGAGACATCAGCTGAACAGCCTCTAGAGTCTCAGGATTTCCAATAAATTTTCATCAACAGAAAATCAATCACTTCAGGGAAAGGTGTATGTATCCCAGTGGTTGCATGCAAACACAAGAGTGGTAATGTGTTAAATTAGATGCCTTATCAAGTGGCACACTAAGAACGGTGCTAATCTACATAATCCATTGCAACAATAGATGTGACAGAGCAAAGTGCACAGTTAACTTTAATAAATAATATTTTTGAATGTACAACATATTACCAGATCACCTTTGAGGAAAGAAAACAGGTAAAAAGAAGAAAAAAAAATTGAACTTTTAAGTCTAATAATGGAAAAGCCCTCCAGTAATGATCAAAATTCATAGAATATGAATGGAAAGTTTTAATTGTGAATTTCTAATATGTATGTGGGGGTCCTATTGTTGAAAAAATAATGAAAGGTAGACAAAAAGATTTTCTAAAGCAACATGGTGGGACTAAGCATGCAGCCTGGAGTCCCTGCAGAATGAAAACATTTTTCTTCTGCAAAACTCAGATATCCTTATGGTTTAATTTCTATTTCTGTTAAACATAAAACCTTTATCATAATTGAAAAGACTGCTACTCATTTGGCAGGATTTTTAACCAAAGGTGTTGAACATTTTATTCCTATGCAAAACTTTATTTATTCTATGAATGTTTAAAGAGCACTGTTTACAGCCAGGTCCCACATGCATCAAGACCTTCATTCACAAAAACAAACAATGAAGACACTTGTAATTTTTCTACTTTTATGTCTTCCTAATGCCAGAACTCATAAAATGGTACTTTTTTTTAATAAACCATAGGAGTTCATTTTCTCTTTGTGCCCACTCTCGCTCTGGTAAAGCAACCCTGAAATATTCCTGTTTGTATTGTCAAAAAATAAAATAAAACCCCCAAATGAGCATGTGAAAGGCCACCAAATCTGAAAAAAAAAAGACCAGTTCAAAGCATATTTCCTTGGAAATTTATGTGCACATGAAAACAAGGTGTCACAATGCCAATGCATGTGGGCCATTAAGTTTCAGTGTAGTAATGGTGTTCTAGCTAGAATTATATCTCATTTTTCAGTACTTCATTTAAGCCTTGGCACTTTAAATAATTAAATCACCAAATGAAAGAAGTGAGGTGGGTGTGATTTTTACCAATATTTTTAAAAAAATTATTTCTTTTATATTGCATGAGTATGTCAGTGAGCAATGAGCCAAGCACAGCTCAGGCTGCTCTCGGTGCAGGCTCAGCTCATGCGTGCAATGAGAGCGACACTGAGCTCTGAGTCTTTTCAGCAGAGGTGGCCTGGAGCCAAAATCCTGAGCAATGCAGGTGTGACTGGAGTATCTGATAATGATTTGGCCCCATGCATGCGAATTGCCAGAACGTAATATTGGCGAGAGGAGAGGAAAGGTCCCACCTGCGCTTTGTGTGCGACGAGCGCAGCTCAGTCTCTTGACTCACAGTAGCGGGAGCAGCACCATTCTAAACCCTGCCAAGATCTCTGTAAAGGCTTCGTGCTCTGCTGCAGGGGAGGGTGTGATGCACAGGCTGCTGCCATTTGCCTTTGTGCTAAACACCTTCAAATCTATCCCAGCAAAGGCAGAATGCAAAGGGGTGGGAGGGGAAAGAACGCAGCAAGGCCTTAGATCCCAGGGTCCTACATCTGGATATGTGTTCTGGAGTCATGGAATGACCACCTTCCATTTCTAGACGTGTAAGACCACTTCCAGGAATCATAGCCTAGAGATTTTAGGAATTAGTTTTGGAGGATTTTAGGATTCCTTTGAAAGGACAGTGTATAACTAACTAAAGGTGTTAGATGATAGATGGAGCACAAAGCATTGATGAAAGGGAATGATATTGAAAAGACACTGTCTTGATAACTGTTGTTCATCAAAGGTCAGACTGTGTGGGGAAGCCTCTAACTTGTGAGTCATATAGAGGTGATTCACAGGAGTGAAGTGAGACAGGTCCTTACAAGTCCTTCTGGTATGACAGAGAAAAGGCATCCCAGAGCCTGGTCACTTTCCACTCTCTCCAGAAGCACTGGCAGGGTATGGAGAAAGAGAAAAAGTAATTTCAAAGAAATTAATGTACTTCCCAGAGCCTGATAAGCTCCACATCATTCTCCATAGAGACCATTCCCTCAGACATATATGTTAACTTGCTGTTTTCTGATTATGTTATTATTATTATTAATCTTGAAACTCTAGTCTCATCTCTGGTAGATGATTATGTTTTGACCTGTGATTCACCTATTCACTTCTAGTTTTCTGTGTGATAAGGATGTTGAACAGTTGCCAAATTTCATACCAGAGGCATCTAAACAGTAGTGGTAGATTAAATAATCTCTGCAAACCACATTTCTATAAAGGCTTTTAAAGCACATTAGGATCTTTTGGGATGAAAAGCAATTGTAAACTGCAGTTATGATTGTCATCCAGCACTTAGGTGTTATTGGAACAGAATGAAGAAGAAAGAAGAGCTATATAATGATTACTGACATGAATATGTGATGTGTTGACCTTTGCTAACTAGCACCATTTCTTTTTCAAGTGTGAAGGTACAGAAATAATATCTGACTCGAGGTTTAGAAGATTTCATTTTCATCCTCCAGAGGTACTAGCTTGTATTTCTTATTTACATTTATCATTAATAAGGACCCAGAAGCAAAGCAAGTGAGAAAGTGGTATCCCACAAGATATTCTGGAGTTTCGGAGTGCTTTTTTTCTCAATTACAATGAAAATCTCAGTTAGACTAGAAATGCTAGTCTATTTTATTTTAGAATGCTAAACAGTTTTATTTTAGTAATGCTGAAGGAGAGTATTATATTGAATCAAGTGTCTAAAGAATATTATGTAAATAATATGAAACCTTATAACAAATTTGATAAATTTAAAAAAATGATACTTCTAACTTTTCAAAACATAAGGTTTTCATATGAAGAATCAAAGCAAAAGGTGAAACAAGATTCAATTTTATATTTTCTCTCAAAGTGAATATGAAAACTGGTACCATAATATTTTAATTTTATTTTATTTTATTTTATTTTAATTCAACATTTCTGAATGTGAAACAGCTTTTGACCATGTATGAATTCTGAAGACAACAGCTACATCAGAAAAAGTCTTTGCTTGGTTCCTTTGCTCTAACTAACAGTGGATGACTGCTCGCAAAGCATTTCTGTTTGCAGGTCTTAATTGCAGTAGGGGAGACATCTCTCTATCAAATTCCTGCAGGCTATGTGCCAGGATCAAAAACTCTGCTTGGCTTAGATGCAGGTCTGAAGGGATGTAGCAATTAAGCTGTTTCTTATCCTTAGGTCTTCACTTATACAGAATTACTGCTATGCAAAGCTGGAGCATGGAATTACAGTTGGTGTGGTGTTGTACACAACTCTGCACCAAGGAAGAAAAAGGAAATGTTTGTGTGGCCTTGTCTGGTCATGTGTTTTGAAAACACAAGTACCACACAGAGTACTATTAGTAGAATGAGAGTATGGAATAATGAGTAAGAGCATGGATACATTTTCTTGTCAGTAAATCCAGCCTTAAGCTGGGCACTCCAAACTACCTCCTTGTGTAGACATTTTTATGAGCAATGAGAGACGAAGCTTACTTAGAAATGTGCTTTCTAAGCTGTTTGGCTCTCAAAGCTATTTTGGAAGCTTAATGTCTTTGAAGATAGGTTGAAGTGCTCCATTCATATTTGTGGCATTAATAAAATTCTCACAGAGAGTGATTGTGGAATGGCATGTGTACAAACCAATAATACCTTCCTAACTTGTGCAGCCCTCTTTTAGGACTAATACCCTCCCCTCAGGGTTGACACGGGGCCACTGGCAATTTTATCTTGTGGGTTTAACATGCCATCCCTCTGCCAATCTCAAGGCAGACAGTATCAAGCAGCTGCCACCAGCAGCTGTGGACATTCAGCACCCCTGAAAATTAGCTGCAGGGTATCTAAAGTCTGGTATTCCAAAAGTGGTGAATCACAAATTAAAAGCTGCTGTTGCAAACATAACTGTAGTTCTTGAATTTTTCATAAGAATTGCTAGAATTAAAGACTTACAGAGGATAAAAATAAGTAAGAAAAATCAAAAGACTTGCTGCACCCACTTGAAATGGAGAATCTACATGAATGATACTCACTCTAATTGTTTCAAGTAACATCTTAAAGCAATGTTGATAACTTTGAAAAAATAAAAAAGATTAGTAAATTATCTGTTAAAGTGAAGCCACACTGCAAGGTCAACAATTAGTGTGGTACCACACTAAACAGCAAAGTGAACAAATATATTGGTTAAAACAATGAACAGTTGGTTGATAAACCCGCTGGGGACTTGGCAAGAAAAGCTGAACATCAGTAGAAGTTAAATTGGGAAGAAAATACCTGGAGAAAAAAATATAGTGCATAAAACTAAGAATTGAAATGCCTCATTTACCATATTTCATTTTAGTTTCTTACCTGAGATCCTACATGCTCATCACATTTTACAGTGAAGATATGTGATTCTACTCAATAACACCATTTAAACAAAGAATGAAACATATCCCCATTTCTACATTTATATTGGTTCTTAATCTGGTGTCAGATATCACAAATAGTATTGTTACAGTCATATTACACATCACAAACTATGCCACAGTTGTAAAACATCTCCAGGTCTAGGAAACCCTCTTTCCTCTAATCAAGCTTGATAAATAGGAAGTCCTGAAGCTGCTGGAGTCAGTGAGATAATACCCAAATCAGTTCATGTCACAGAGCTCTCTGAGAGATCTCTGACTCTTCTGCCAAAGACTTCATGGATGGAGCCACATCTGTGGTTTACTTTGGGCTGGTTTTGGGGTTAATCTCCCCATTCTCCACACCTTTCCCATCATGAACAAGCTTGGGAGTATTCAAAGTGAATTTCCTCTGGATGAACTAAATTAGGACATGCTCCAGTCATGCTTCAGATGCAATGGGCTCAGTGCATGGGGCCAGACCAGGAGTGATTTGAAGCTCTCTGAAGTGCAGCTCATGCAGGTATCAATTCCTGAGCACCAACTGTTCATGTCTAAAAATCTTCTCTTGCTGGCCTGCATTACTTGGTAAAGCAGACGTGGTTTGTCTGTCCATCTGCATTGCTGCCTGGACACTGCCCCTGGGCCAGGCTGCCCGCAATTCCTGTGCTCTGGCTGCAGCAACAAAACCCTTCCAAGACTTGTTTGCTTCTATGGGTTTCGCAGAGAATAAAATGAGTTTACAACAGCCTTTCCCTGAGCAAGGCAGGCTGGGGTCCAAAAAGGGGGTAGACTTAAGACTGAGAATCTTTGATCTGGCTCCATGTGGTCTTGCACTGAGTTTTTAGGACCCACATATCCACTGGAGCTGGATCAAGAGAGTAATAGTGATCACTGGTTGGCTGGTATATCCCAAAAGATGTAAAAAACATAATATGATGTTCATCATGTTTTTTTTTTTTTACAGGATGCACAACAACACAGACTTTGGAGTGGGAGAACTTTGTGGAATGAATTATTTGGGATAAAATGGGCCTTCCCAGAATTATTCTCTCAGCTTCTTCCTTTTCTGACTTCCCAGAAAAAGAGTTTTCCATTGACTCATGAAGTTTGGTTGTCCCAAAAAGGCTAGAGCACTCTATTTGCTTTTAATAAAAACTTTCATGTACTTCCCAAAGCTCACCTGTGCTAATAAATATCCATATGGTGTTTTTAAAAAATCCATATGGTATTCCTGTATCAGAATCAGCATGTGTAATTTACAGAAAGCATCCACCCAGTGGCTTAAAAATGCATCAGGCTCTCCATAAACAAACAAATAATATACAAATAATGTAATTGTCTGTATGGTCCTATGGAGGGAAATACTGGTGATTCCTCCTCTCTGGGTTCTGTCTGAAGGCAGAGGAAGGTGCTTCTCGTGCCTGGCACAAGGGAGAAGGATCTTCACACTTCACACCCTGGTGTTAGGAGTGTGCAAAGCCTCCATAGATGCCTGGCCAGTGGAGATGATGGTTGTGGCCACTGTGTGCTGCCTCAGTTCATCTGCTGAACTGCCTTGAATATGCCCTATTCATCTTGTGATTCCTGCTAGCAAAGAGGTTTATGCAGAAGTATTTATTCTATACTGTTATTGCATCTTTCTGGAATCTGCTGTGTCTCTGAGCTTTTGCTGACCAGTGCAGGAGTTGTGTAGGCTTGGTGAGAAAAATGCCTTTTAAAAATTGATTGTTGGACTATTTGTGTTCTTACAACCCATACAGCAGCAGGGCACATTTAAAACATGGTGGAGGTCCCTTCCTGGTGCCTGTGAATTCTGAGGAATGTGAATTACTGATCTCTTTTGGTTGTTTTGTTTCTTTTAGAACATTAAGTCTTGGTTTGCTTGTTTTTTTCTTTTGCAAGATGGTTACATTAACAGATTGCACTTCCTCCTTAGCAGCCCATTAATATCGATATTTTCATGTTTATTCTCATATCTCACTTGACTGTCAAAAAAAGTGGTATTTAGCAGTACACTTCATTTAGTGCAATGTATGAAATTAGTATTATCTCAGAAGAAATACATTATGCCTCTCATGCATGATATAAAATTTAGAAAGGAATCAGACACTAGAAAAAATGAAAGAAAGGAAAGAAAAAAAAAAGAGAGAAGAAAGAAAAGCCATGGACACCCAGAAGCCAGATTGATGCAAATTGTTGTAAGCTTCATTGGAACAAAAGGGAAAAAAATCAGTTTTCATAAATAATACTCCTTCTCCTTGCATGTTGATATTGTTTAGATGAGCCAATTGTCAATTGTTTATATGACTATTTGACTCAAAACTGGTGTCTTTTATTGCTTTGGAAAGGGAAGTTTGTACACATGCTGAAGAAGAAGATAAAAAAATACAGCAGCCTTATAGGAATATGAAGGCCTCTGCTAGTACTCTCTCAGCCCAAGGAAAATGTAAGCAAATGTATGAGAAAAAATGTCCAGTGTTTGCAGGCTTTTTTCTCCGTTTCCCACAGAATCAAAGAAGAGTGGGTTAGGAAAGATCTAAAAAGTTCTGACTGTGAAATTTGCAGGCAAAAACATTTGGTGGACCATTCAAAAGGGAACTAAAAATAAGGCCATAGGTTAAAAACAAAGCTACTCATGAATGATTTGGAAAAAATAAAATGTTCCTCACAGTTGTGAGCGTTCTCTGTGCTTTGCACTGGTCCCCCAGGACAGAGCCCTGGCCACTGCAAAACAGTCTTACACCAGTGCTTGTCCCTTTCTTTTTTTTGCAGAGGGGGATAGATCAGTAAGGCAAGAAGCACCAGTGTAGACAACCTATTTCATTGTGTTGAAATGTTTTAGTAATTTCCAAGACAGTACAGTGCAGTACTTACTGATACATGACATGCAGATATTCCTTTCACTTTCAGTCATCATAAAATTAAATATTCTTTTTTTTTCTTTTTGACATTGTAACAGAAAACGACATGATACTAGTATTGTTCTCCTGCAATCAGTTTATTCTGCATTGAGTATGCACAAACAGGTAGAGCGAGCTGTAAATCCTCTTCAACCTAAAAGATCTTTTCCAAATTTCTTTTAAGGAATTTCTACTCATAATATTTTCTTCTCAGAACACTGATAGCAAAACCATCACATGATACATATATGTTTGATGTTGTTTTGTTTTGGAATTCAGAACGAGTGGGACTCTCAAAAGCAATTTGAGATGACATCATTCAAATCTTACTGGCGTGGCATGTCTGCAAAAGACATGACACTTTGGAAAAAATCCACCTCAGAATCACTTAAGCTGTATATCCACATGACAATAAATCTAATTTTAAGGAGCACTGTAGAGAAGCAAAACACCACAGCCACATGACATAAAGCCCTGAAGCTGTACAATGTCTCCCTGTCAGTCCAAGTTGTTAAAAAATACTATAGGAGAACTTTTGTTTTAGCAGGATTTTGGCCAGAAAGGCATCATTTGTTTGTTTATAGCTGGGATAAAGCTGAAATGCAGCTCAAGATGTAAGCCCCACATTGCTGGGGCTGGTGTTGGTGATTCTGTATGGCAATAAGAGCATGTCAGAGTCCTTGCATTTAGTCCTGTGACAATATGGGCTGGTAGCTGGGTGGGCATGTGCTGTAAGGGTCCGTGAGAGCAATGGAGAGCTTTACCCATCTGCAGCAAGAGCAAAGACAGCTTATGTCCAAAGCAGTGTGTCAGGTTCACCCATTAGTTCACCTGTCAAAAAAAAAGGAGCTCTTGGTAGCTTTATGGTAACATGATGAAGGGTGGGTGAAGTGGGTGGAGCTTTTCTTCTGATTTTATTTTGGGTCAAAACAGAAGAATCACACTGTGACTCCAGTGCTGCGTTACTGTAGATGCTCAGCGCATCTTTAGAATTTAATCTACTTTACTGACTACAAAAAGATCACCTAGTGCAGTAGAATCATGCCCACTATCAAGCAATAATCTGAGTAGTTAGTGAGCTGGAGTGTGATCTGCTCTGTTTGTCAAATTTGTGGAGTTAGTGCACTTTCTTACTTTCTCTCTGCATAGATCCATTGTAATAAATTTGGATTGTGTGTCAATTACTGCAATTTATGACTACCCATCTCTCCATTCTGAATATATATGTGATTTTAATTTAAGGCTTCCTTGCTATACAATATTTATTATCAGTTCTCTATTTTAGCCAGCATTGAGATAACTGCTATTTTACACTCTTCTAATGTCTTCTCCTTTCAAGGTCATCAGTTTTGCGACATCGCTGAAAATGAAGTAGGACGTATGGTTCAGTTTAATCAAATTTCATGCTCTGTTGCCTCCTTCTTATGGCCTCTGTGCTAATTGATCAAGTTTTCAATTAAAGTCCTCCATCTTTGTTTTAATTCTTTGTTAAGGTTTTTATTCCATTACATGGTTTCATGAGCTCTAACCTCTTACAAGTGCAAGCTGTCTCTGCTTTTCCAACTGTCTAATTGCAATAATTTAGCTGTATATTTATAATTTAGCTATATAGTTCATGTCATTTCATCTTTCTTATTGTTAAAATCCTCAGTGGACTAGCTTCATCTGTTGGATTTAGAGTTCGAATCCAAAAATTTGATTCATTTGTCAAGGTGATATTAGTTTACCTCATGAATTGTCATGGCTAAAAATCTCTCTGTATCTCAGCAGTTTCAGCCATCTTGCTTAGCCACAATTAAGCAAATTGCTGTTCCTAAAGACATATTAAAATGACTCTCACTAATAAATGGGGCCATGTCAGGCATGTGCAGAAAATTTTGCCATACAGAGAAGTTTTCCTAACAAGCAGTGATTCTGTTTTCATTCCTGTATTTTTTTTGTATGGATCAAGAAAATGTTAATATGGTAAATATATATTTGTGCATAGGTTGTTTACTCATTTTCTAGTTCATAACACTATGTTTCATCCCCTGGGTAATACTATATCAAGGTCTTTTTGAAATCCGCTAACATGTTCAGTTTTAAAAATCAAGTTATCTTTTGATTCAAATGTTCTTTAAAAGGCCAAAGAAAATATGCTTGCAGAATCCATAGAACTACTTTTTTTTTTTTTTTTCAGGGAGGCTTTGTTCAATTAGGGACAGCTCATTTTAACTTGTGGACTTCTAACTTAAGTTCTGGTGCTTTCAATTCTGATGAAAATATAGACCAGATAATTCTCTGAAAAAAACTGTGATAACTGTCAGCAATCTTAAAAGGTTTATGGTTTACACTCTTTGTGGTATGAAAAAATCTCACTTTATGATAATCTTCAAATAAAGTGTGAAAGCCTATAAAACATTTTACATGCCTCTCTTTAAGATGCAAAATCAGGTTTGCTTTCAGCCTCCGCTCTCTGAATGTTAAAACAGAGCTATAATGTTGATAAGACTGACTGTAGCAGAGCAGTTCCAGAGTCACTGTGCTCACACGTTTTCATATGCTGTCGTGGTATAAAGTCCTGTAGTTCCTAAACTCTTCCTCTCAGGGTGTGTTGAGGAGATGTGTTGTGGTTTTAGCCCAGCCATCAACTGAGTACCACACAGCCACTCTCTCACTGCCCCACTCTCAGGGTCAGGAGAGAACTGGAAGAGCAGAAGTGAAAAAACCCCATGTGTTGGGATAAAGACAGCTTCACAGAGAAAGCAAAAGCTGTGCATGAGCAGAGCAAAGCAAGAGATTGATTCACCACTTCCCATGGGCAGGCAGGAGTGCAGCCATCCCCAGGAAAGCTGGGCTCCATCTCTTGTAAGGGTGACTTCAAACAAACGCTCTGAACAGCCCCTTCTTGTCTTCTCCCAGCTTTCCCAGCTGGTCATGGTGCCATATGGTGTGGGGTATCCCTTGGGGCAGCTGGGATCAGCTGTCCTGGCTGTGTCCTCTTGCCCCAGCCCCGTCCCTGGTGGGTCACTACAAGCAGCAGAAGAGCCTTCACTCTGTGCAAGCAGCGATAACATCTCTGCGTTATCAACACTGTGTTCAGCACAAACCCAAAACACAGCCTCATACCAGTTACTGGGGAGAAAATTGACCCTACCCCAGCCAAAACCAGCGCAGCGTGCTGCAAACTTCTGTGCTTTGGAAATCTTGTCCTTTCATGTTGACTATTCTGACAGTCACCAGGAGAAAACCTGGTATGTCGGGAGGACTTGAGTCTCGGGAGTCAGACTGAACGAGGTAAGATCCTGCTCCTACTGCAGGGAATGCCAAAATTCCTGCTGATTTCAACAGCCAATATTTCATCCTTACACCCAAGAGGAAAGCATTTATAGATGTTGGTATCATCTGTGGAATCAAATTCTGTTTGGGATCCATAGGGTTTCTTTGGGCAAGGCCAAAGAAATGATCCCAATAAACAACAGAACTATCTATATCACCAAAAATAGTTTTATTCATGGAGGCCCTTTTCAGACCACTGAGACATTTTTTAAGGGGTAGGATTCATCTAGCCCATAGCTGGTTTTCAACAGTAGTCAAGCACTGGATGCTTGAGAAAGTCACAATAACAGGGCAAGTATACAGTGATGCCTCCCTGGCATGTTCTCCCTGCTTCCAGCAATCTGTAGCTTAACAAATTCATTGGTTATAAACATTGTTTTTGGATTTACCATCCTTGGTAGAATAATTTCCATGAATTGGCCCTGTTGCTTTTTGAAATGGTAAGAATAAGTATTATTTAGAATCATCTTGGGCAAGAATTTTCTCAGTTTAATTGTGCTGCCAACAAAAATGCCTTCTATTGTTTGTTTGTTTTCAGCCTGTCACCCGATAATGTCATTTTTTGCCTCTATTTCTAGCACAGTGAAAAATCAAATAATTTCCTAATGATCCTCTCAGTGTTATTGACATTTCTATTAATTTGTGTCACATCTAGCCTTGGTTCTTCTATCTTTTCTCTGCAAAAGAGTCTTAATCTAGTTTTTTCTACTTCGGACATTATTCTACTGTGTGATATCTTATCTGAATGTTTTCTCACCCTTGTACAGCTTTTCTGACCAAAAAGTCAGAACTGCAGGCAGTGTTGAGCTATGGGCTCACCATGGGTTTATAAAAAGAAATAATTACATTTGCAGCCTGATTCTCTATTTGTTTCCTGGTATTTCCAAGCATCCCCAGTGTTTTTCTTGGGCCAATTGATGTTTTTATGGAATCAGCTGCTGTGGCTGGGAGTTCTCATTCTGGACTCAGGGCAGATAGTTCAGAGCCTGTCCTTGCACATATTAAATTGTGTCTCCTGGTGCATCACTGCATATTTACTGACACTGCATTTTGGCTTTCATGTTATTCTCCACTATGGAGCTATATTTTTGTGTGCTTTTACAGCATCCTTTCCTTTCGTCCTCTCACTCTTCCCTCGTTTTCTCTTCTGAGCATTTCTGAAAATATTTATTAAAAGCCCTTTAAGAGGAAGATTGTTGAAAGCTTTTTGAAAGTCCTTTCACTATGTTGTGAAAAGCCTTTGAAAAAGGCTTTGTAGTCCCCATGCTCAGTTCCTACAAGTGGAATTACTTCAAATAGGCAAATGCTTTTTCCTGAATGTCTCCACCCTTCACTTCTCCTCCTCAGAACAACAGGTCAATAATGCCCCTCTTGTGCAAGTTATTTTAGGGTTTTGGGGAGTAAAGACCATACACATGCTCGCCATTAGTATATTCTAATCTACCTGTTTCAGTAATGACTTACATGGTGAATGCTTGAAGGGAGCCATAGGAAGAGCACAAGCTGTTCTTTAATTGCATCTGGCAGCCATAATAATTAATAATTATAAAGCAAACATTGTCTACGTTTGAAATATGCAACTACTACAGTGAAAGAAGATTATAATGTCTCTTTGCTTTTAAAAATCCCTCAAAGCCATTATGTTCTTTAATAAGCATATTCTGAAGTGTATTTTCTTATGCAAGTGGGCAATTCAAGATCTGCAGAGATGAATACACTGCATTATACATTTAAATCAAGATTAAAATAAATTCAAAGACAATTGAAATTATTACTAAACTTAATAAAGCAAATTCCTGTATCCTTCCCATGGTTATTCAACACTGCTTAGCTTGCAAGAAGAGTAAAATGGTCCATTCCCCATCCTAACAAATAAAGATGGCAGGAATAAACCTCTTTTATTGAATGTTTGATTATTTTAAGAAAACTTGCTTGTTTTTTAAAATATATGTTCTGTTCTCTCTCGACATGGTGAGCCACAACACATAATAAATTTTAAACCAATTTTGTCTGTGAATGCACACAATCGATTTAAATAGCATTTACTTGCATTGGATTGTTTTAAGAGGACAGTAGCTCAGCAAGTAGGAAACTCTGTGAGCCTCCACTTGGTATCTGCTGAATGCTGAATGCTCAAACTGAGCGGAAAGTTTTCTTATTCCAGCCTGGTTTTCTCATTCCAGCCTGATAAAATAGAATGTTCGTCTATTTCATAGGCAGGTTTGGAACCGGTCTGAGTATGAGTCGTAACCTGGAGGGTGCTCCCCAGCACCCCTTATGTACAGACACAGTAGGGCCAGTGGGGGTCATTTTCAGCCCTACCTTATTTCTTCACCCAGTCACTTGTGAGCTGGAAAGTGCCCTGTGAGAGCCATCCACCCTACAAATCATAAACAAAGCTCTCAAGTATTCTTTGGCAACCATTAGCATCAATATCACCTCTTCTGCAGACAGAGCTTGGACAAATTCCTATTTCTTTCTTAGTTTCACCTTTAATTCTGCTATCACTCTGCATTCTGTGTATTCTGGATCATGTAGGCACTGTTTTCTGATCATGATAAATCCAACATGCACAGATGGATTTACCTTTTGCTAAAAAGCTATAATTTATTTATTCCTTCCCCTTTTATTGTGCATGCTTCTCTTACCCCTGAGATTCCTACCTTCCTTGCAAAAGAATAACAGAGAGATAATGATTAACCTTTCAGTGCCCTTGTGATCTTTAAGGGTTTGCTTAACCGTGGCCAGAGTGCAGTGCCTGCAAGTCTCAGATGACACAGAAAACAGAGTTGTAACAGCAAGTGCCATTCACACCAGTGACTTTGGATGTGGACAGGAAATCCCACTGCATTTAAGGTTAATGCTCTCATTTAACCTAGTAAACACATTTGGCACTGGCTACCCTATGTTATCTATTTATGGTGACTCTTTTAACCCAATGTGCCACTAGTAAACTAGCAGAAGAAACCATGATTCCTCTTAACAGCTGAAGAATGCACCTCTCATCTCTTCTTCAGAAGCTGCTGTGGGACACAGCCTCATAGCTGTTTCTTCTTCAATCTAGCTGGATTCTGCTAAGCTGATGGTTGCTATATTAAAAGACAAAAATTACTATTCTTAAAATTAGCTTTTATTGAATTTAATCATTCTATTTTTAAAGCTGCACTTCAGTTAATGGTCCAAACAGATCAATATTTATAACCGGAGTTGTGCAAATGAAATACATTAATAAGTAAAATATATACACTTGCATTTTCACATAAAACTTAATTAATCTGATGTGATTTGTAGACTTTTTAATTGGAGTTATCAGCTAAGAAAAATAAATTGTTTTCCGCTCCCTGAAGACAAGGAGAAACTCTTGTTATTTCCAAAGAACAGATATCAGATTCTGATTTAGTAGTGTTGTTTCATAAGTTAATTAAGCTGAATTTCTTCAAGCAATGCCTTCAATTTAAAGAAGTGGAAGACCAGTACCATTCCTTTAGTAGTGGTATCAGTAAAGCTGGTCCTTCTGGTAAGGGTTGGCAATAAGTCAGCTGAAGGTACAGTAACTTCCTTTCAAAAGCAAGATCTTGTGCCATACATGAGAAAATATCCCTAACCACCCAAAAGACTGAATTAGCTGTAACTTGGTTCTGCAGCTAGTTAGGTCAACCCTGGCTGTGCATCCTTTATGTGGTGCTCTTCCAAGATGTGTGAAAACTAGAACAAAATTGCTCTTGATATGTTTGTGTAGTCACCAGCTCCATTAAGATATGTCAGGGTCTTCCACAGACATGATAGAAGTGTCAATTATTTTAGACTTTGCAGTCTAAAGTAGATGCATATTTGCCATATGTATTTATTTTTTCACGTGTTTATGGAGAGTGTTCTTACTCTTTTGGTTAGGTAGGCAAGAGTAAATTTCTGTCCCCTTTCTATTCCTTTATTTCGACTCCTGGAATAAATTGGTCTAATCTGTGGGCTGCTTTATTTAGGCCAGGGATAGCTGGGTCCCAGATGCATTCCTTGCTGTCCCAGTCAGAGTTTTCTCTGTACCTTGGGAAAGAGAATTTAGGGACACGTGGCGTCAGGTCATCAACCCCGGTTTCATACAATCAAAAAAATCTATCTATCAGAGATGTGTGCTAGGGATGAAGATCTGGTCCCATAAATAGAATAAGAATAAAATATCTCTATTCTATATAACCAGAAATATGTAAGACCACAGCTCATTTGTTTTTGTGTCTAGGAACACAAACATGTCCTGATTTTCTCTCCACCTGGGTTGTTAGATCAAGAACGTGGCACTAGTAGCTGCCATGTCGTACCTGTCTTTGCATACTAGGCAATCAAAATGGATTTTTCTCTAAATCACAAGTACTGGTGTCTTTATGGAGAGATTTAATTTCTTCCTAACTGTGTCAAATGCTGTTTGGTTCATGTAAAGTTGGTTCCACACACACAAATTAAAATTCATTTTCAACACTAGTTGTCAGCAAGAGAATCCCTCCCTTTTCACCTGTCCTCAAAATTTGTTATTAAAAACAGTTGAACTGCTAATGAAGGTGAGACAAATCTCTGAGACCACTTTTGAGAATACATTTGTCAAGTAGAATTTTAGACAAGCTGTTTCATGAAAGAGTATACAGGGACATCCTGCTGTAACAAAAAATGAAAAGTACCCATGCTTGTCTCGTATCTGTAGACTATCACTTCCCCTATGCGAAAAGAAATATGGACATCACCCCTTCCCTCCTCATTTTCCTTTAGCAATAAAGCACTGGCATCTTATTAACTAATTAAGTTTTAGATTTCCCTTGCAGGAAAAATCCTTTCTCAAATTCACTCTCAACTCAAATTCATTTCTGAAAATGCCATATCTGGGATGCTGGTAGAAAGCTGGACACTGTAAGGCTTTTTGCAGTTTTGAATGGTACAGCTGGTGGTGTCAATTCAGTTTATACAATTTTAAAATACCTGAGAATCCCTGGAGGAAGCTGTTTTGTGGTTCAGTAGGCTTGGCAGGGGTGGCGGTCCTGTCCAGGTTGCCAAATTCCTTTTGCTTACTCATGGGGAAAGTGATGTGTGCCCATGTGTGAACTGTAGCACTTGATTTAAACTAAAAGAAGGTAGGGGCAGATTAGATACTTGGAAGAAATTCTTTACTGTGAGGGTGGTGAGGCACTGGCACAGGTTTTCCAGAGAAGCCCTGGATGCCCTGTCCCTGGGGAGTGTTCAAGGCAGGTTGACTGGCATTTTGAGCAACCTGCTCTAGTGAAACCTGTCCCTGCTCACTGCAGGGGAATTGGAACTAGGTAATTTTAAAGCCCCTTTCAACCCAAATCATTCTATTATTTTCCCCATAAATGCCTAGATAAACAATAGTTACAGGCCAAACTCCATAAAGAACTTCTCTCTGTGCCATGCTTTGCCTCTAGGACCATCAGCCCAATGCATCCTTCTCTCTGATTCGTCTCCATTTCTCAGTCAAACACAGAAACCAAAATGTCTGTTCTTGAAGTCTTGCAGTTTTTAAGATTTCCTTTTCAGCTCTTATGTTTTGTCCAGGAAAGTCTGACTCAGCTGTCTCCCCTTTTAATTCTTTCCTTCCATTGTATTTAAATCCGGAGAGAAACTGGTGGCACCTGTGGATTTCAGTGTGACTCTTAGATGGCAAATGGGGCAGGGAGGAATGGCATCTTTGTGGTTGGTCCTTCATGACTGTAACTGCTTGTTCCTAGAAATGAGGAACAGGTGCAAGAAATCAAGAGGCATGCAAGGGCCAAAATCTCCCTGTTCAGTGCAGATTTCTGTGGGAAGTTTGCAGAAACCTGCAATGAACTGTTCTGTGCTGGGCTGTCTGTCTTCTGGGATTCTTCAGCTACCCAGTGACATAGGAATCTGACCTTGTGGCGAAATTTAGCTTCAGAAATTGAGCTTTTGTAGTTTTGCTTAAGTTCCCACCTTTTCTGGTTGCACAGTATCTGATCTTAGTGTAACCCAGTACTGTATTATCTTTCCCAGCCTACACTCTGACAGCTTTTAAAAGAGGCGTGAATTTTCTCTGTTATCTCTGTGGGATGTGTAATGCCCTACACCTAAAATTCAGCTTACTAACTATTTTGCTCCTGCTCATTTCAGCTAATGGAGACAGCTAATAAGGTTCTTTTACTGTATGTTCCCAGAATATGTTACATAGCCCGTGTTAGAGTCTCTGCATAATTGATGCAGGTACTGGAAGAGTGGGAGTGAAAGAACAGGTTAGGAATTTCAGCTTATTTAATGAGCTGTTTTTACCTTTGCCTGACAAAGGAGGTAGAAGGAGAGCCTATATCACATCTCTTTCCTGAAGATCAAGCCACCTACCTTGTTCTGGCTTGATTAGTCTGATCCAACGTTTCCATTTCTGGCTTCCAAAATTGATTTACCTATTTTTTTTTCATGTGCTATTACAGCACAATGGTGACAGAAAATAGATTGTGCTGAAATCCTGAAGTTTACTCCATTTCAAAGTAAAATAAGGATAAGAGAAGGTGCCTAATTAGAGGCATTTTCTAAGAATGTTTGTTGAAGATGCCACAGAAGTCACTGTTGCACAGGATCATCTCACAGAATTTAAGTCCAAAGGCTCAGAGACACCACCCACATTTCCCATACTGTAAGAACCTGAAGGTTTGTGTTGCCATATTAGACACTGGTCTTCACTTGGACTCCCTCAGGTGTGTTAACAAATAATACCATGAAACAATAAAATAATGAAATCATGGTTACTGCTGCCCAAGAGGGCTGTACGTGTGTGTACTCTTATTGCTATAACAACAACAACAAAAAAATCACAGCAAACTTTATTACTCTCTAATCTAGTTATACTAGGTGTTAATGCTGGGAAAAACTCGGGACCCCACAGACTTTTTACAAATGAAGGAAGGCACAGTTCTCTATTTTCATATCTGTTTTTTCTTCCTAGAGATACCCAACCCAAGAATCAATTGGGTTTTAGCTGCCATAGGTTCCAATTTCACCACATAAATTGCAGTGGCATTTTCTGAGACCTGAAGATGTGTACTTTCTTTTTATTTTGAACAGTCTTCCTTTTAATGCAAGGAATTCTCAGACATTCAGACTGAGAAAAAGTGTTGGAGTACACTGTCTGCACCTACCAGGAATTTGTTACTTCCAGTCAGTGTTAAGAGCTGAAAGATTAAGTCTTCAGAGCTCACCTGACTCAGTCCTGGCTGACTGGTAGCCTAAGTAAATAAATTAATTTCACTTCAAGAGATCTTAGAAGATTTGATTTCATCACCAATGTAAGGATTTCTGGGGGCATGCAGAACTCATATTCTTGTTACACCACCTCTGATCATAATTGCTTTCTAGGAGAATGAGATTTTGTATTTTACTGTGTTACTTATATCATGATTTGGATGATTCAGAATGCAGAGCATGCCTTTGGTTTTGCCTTTTCTTGCTCAGAAACTCCCTTTATAATGAGCTGCTTACTCTTATTGACTGTAACAGAGGGAAAACAGTCCTTGACGCAGAAAGGAGTAATGGGAAAGGTCAGGTGAATGGCACTCTGGAGCAGAAGTTGGGTTTGAGGAACAGGATAAAGCAAGCTACAAAGCCAGGACAAGGTGAGCATCCCAAGTGGGATCTGGCCTCAGCCTGTAGGCTGATGCTGCTCTGTTTCAATTGCCAGACCAGGTATGGTCATTTGGGCAAAGGAAAGAAATCCCACCAAATCCTGCTGTTGGTAGAGAGGCCTTTTGAGTCAAAGGTCTGAGAGATGGTTCTCTCATCTTAAAGGGAAGGACTCGTAACAGGAGCAATGTGGCTTCTTTTCATTCCTATAGCTCTTTCCAGGTCCTAAAAAGCAAGTGAACATTTTCTACCCAGAGTGAGCATCCTCAGGGTAAGGAGCTGACTGACTCAGCCATGTATCAACTTGCAATGTGTATATCCCTGCAATACAAGTCAACAGGCATTTGTTTCCTGTGCCATAAAAGACCAAGGAAACATATCATTATTATTACTATTAGTTTTATGGTCTTGTATTTTAGGCTTGTATAGGGGGATTGTGAAGGGGTTTTTTGTTTTTTTTTTTAAGAAGGAACTGGCAAAGAAGATTAAGTGATCTAATAATTTGTAATAATGAGTACTGCATTTGTGGGTACTACAGGGTGTTATATTATGGCTTTTGGGACCATGCATGCATTTTATAGGGGAATAAATAAATAATCATTTGTGACTTCAAAATGTAACAGTCTTCAGCGGGGAAGGACAGAGAAATGAAGGTTGATTCAGAAGGGAACTGCCGTTCCAATTTGCCATAATTTTAACAAGAAGAGATCTGTTGAGTGCTTACAGGAGAACAATGTGTAGTTAATACTTCAAGTTAAGTACTGGCTTAACTTTTTTCCTCTTTATTCTTGGATCCAATTATGAGCAATCTACAGAAATAATGAGAAATTATTGCAAGTTTTCCAAATTTTAGACCTTTTTTAAAGTGATGAGAGGGAGGCCTACATTTTAATACCTTTATATCTTTCTTCACTTTTCAAACCTGCATGAAACTTCCCTATACAATTCACCTCTGAACTTCCACAGTAAAATCTGATTTATTACTACAAATTATGGCCTGCTGGATATTGATTTACTCACACCAAACGATAATATATGCTAAGAGCAGTCCCGTAGGGCATACTTGTACAGTAAAATGCGACTTAGATTTTCAAAGTCTGGACTTATAGCAATAAAATGGGTTAATTTGAAAGGCTTTATAGAATTTAAGAATTATTAATACCCCCTATTTTGAGGAAAACTAAGTTGAATTACTCATCATGAAAATATTGTTGCAACTTTTGTTGGATATGAGAAATTGCTATTTGCTTTGGATGTTAAAAATGATTGTAAGTATTCTACCTCCCTTTCTGAGAAGCAGTAATTCACAAGAATAGCCAGTGACACTGCTCAAAAAGGGGAGCTGAATCCTCTTCTGGTCTTTAATAAGGATAGGTCATATTGTGCCCCTGGCTGTAAAACAGATCCTCTCACTTCAGGAGGTACTTGCTGACCACTGGTGTGAAATTCAGCTTCCAGCTGGCATAGTTAGCTCTGTAAAAAGTGAGAGCAATCATAAAATTCTTCTAAGGGATTTTTTGTGGCCTTTTCTAGGCATGGAAGGCCCAAGCTGTTATGCAGGGAATTTCTGGAGTTCCATGATGAGTGCCAGTCTAGATTCTTTGGTCCCAAATTTCTCTTAAGACCGGCAGAAAATCATAGCTTAATCTATCGTCATGTTTCTAGTTTACATTAACAAGACATTTTTCCTTCAGTGAAGTTAGTAACACAGGTTGAGTAGCAAATCAGTGCTCAGCTGCAACATGTTTTCTTCTCAGGAAAGAACCAAATTATATTCAGGTGTGATAGAGAACACATTGTGCTGATGTGGGAACATTACTTCCCAGTGTTGCAGCCCCACTTCATCACCTGTGCTGCAGCCAGGGAGGTTCTGGGGGGTGTGTACTGATTACCCAGGGAGTGTTTTGCAGGACAATGTCTGGCACTGCACCACCCCTCAACCACATCCTATTTTTCAGGGTAAAAATGTACAATCATAGGATGATTTGGGTTGGAAGGAATCATCCAGTTTCAACCCCTCTGCCCATGGGGGTTCAACACCTTCCACTAGTCCAGGTTGCTCCAAGCTCTGTCCAACCTGGACTTGAACACTTCTAAGGATGGGGCATCCACAGTTTCTCTGGGCAACCTGTGCCAGGGCCTCACCACCCTGACAGTAAAAAAATTTTCTGGATGCATGAGCTGCTGGAAAACCAGCGCTGCAAAGGATCCTCTCATGTCCAAGTCAAGACTGGGGAGGGTGAGGTGCTCAAAGAGCATGCCTGTCCTACATCTGAGATCTGAAGAAAACTGCTGGAGCAGACATTGTCTTTCTGAGGAGCTGCAGGCTGGGTGCTCTGAGGCAGGTGTGTGGACAGCCTGCTCTAGAGAGACAGGCCACCGACAGAGGGACATGGGCCACTCTGCATAAGCTGGCTGGGGGTCCATGCCCTGCTCTCTGAGGGGGCTGCCTTTAGCAGTGTGGGTGCAGCTCTTGATGCTTCCCCTGATGCTAGATTTCAAGGGTATAGAAGGTGTGCAAAAGTTGTCATTAGCACCATGGATAATCCACTCTACTTTGGAGAAAAACTATCAACAATTGAGCAGACACAAGGAGTGTCTGCCACTGGTGGCTTTGAGTGATTTATATTTAGTTGCTTAACCAGTGCCTCATTGCAGTGTTTATCTGTATTTTTAAGAGTACATTGGCATTTTGTGGTGAAAGATTAGTTCACTGCATGGTTGCACTTGCACATGTCCTTCCCTCTTGAGAATTCCTTGTGGGATGTTAATTTTCCACTTCTAAACTGTTATGTCACGTTTTAAGAGAGAAGTGTTATACATGAACTGGTGGATACATCCTCCAGGTGATACATTTATCATTTTAAAGTGTAGAGAGCGAGGGCAATATTTGTTGAAAGTGCAAGACACAAGCCATTGAACAAGAAAATAGCAGTGGCACTTCCAGGGGGTAGACACACCACAAATAAAAAAGATTTTGTGGCATCTCATACAAAGAACTGAGGGTTTTGATTAATGCCAGGGATTAATGCCAGGCATTAGCTAATGCCAGAGTCCATGGCTCTTTCCAGGTGTCCAAAGCCCAAGAGAGTCAGTGGGAATGGATATCACAAAGCAACAGACAAATGGCCAAATTCAGCTCTTCTGTATACTCTGAGTAATTTCATTCAGGCCAGGGGAAATATTCCTGTCAGTATTATTAGTAGCAACATTTGACTCAAACTTTGGAAAGCAATGTTATTCTTTGACATAGTAAGCATTCAGTTTTCTGTTTACCTTCTCCATGTTAATGCTTTAAAGTTTATAGTGTAGTAAATAATACAATAATACATTTTTATTAGATTGAGGAGACACTTTTACATTCAGTTATTAGCTATTTAGACATTGGTAAATGGGCTGTTCTCAGAGATGCTGATCTTTAGATATCCTTTTTCTCTCCAAATGCACATTTCAGACCGCATAACATTTCCCTTCTTTAAATCTTGCTTTTTCAGCCTTTCTCACCTCTCGTTTNTTTTTTTTTTTTTTACAGAAGGTTTTATTTGTATCTGCAGTTTTGCAGTGTATTTGTTTTTGCTGGACACGGATATTTTATTAATGTTCAGAAGCAATGTTATTTATGATTCCTTATGATTCTTTTTCCCCTTCCCTCAGAACACAGATCTGAATTAGTGGAAAGTAATATATAGGCAATTTTTTTTTGTGGTTTATGTGATCAGTAAAGAGCTAGCACAGAGCCTTCCAGAAACTCTTGGCAGGACCCTGAGATGATCATCAGAGACGAGTGGCTGATTGCAGAGCTGAATAAATCTGTGATTACATTACAATATAAGGGCCAGTTTCTGCAACCCCTTATTCATGCAGGCAATCCTAATGGAGACAGAGTTAAGAAGGAGAAGAAAGCTGAAATCATCAAATTCCTTTCAAGCAGAAAAACCATCCTGTGGAGTGAAGGGGTTAATGCCTTGAAGACTGCCTTTTCCTCACATTTCCCATCAGCTGTATACAGCTGAATTGAAAAGAAGAAATTTAATAGTTGCTAATGGCTTAAGCAAAAGCAACCCCTGTAAAATCAGCCCCCAAAAATACTGAGGGTATTGCTGACTCATTCTGCAATTCAGAGGATGTTTCTTCCAGTAATCTATTTAACTTTGAAGGACAAGTGAAAAGTTCCTCTACCAGGAGTTGCTCCTACAGATGGATATTTTAAGGCATACTGATCTGAAACATTTATTTAGGAAAAAAAAGGTATTCTGATGTTATATTTTTGATGCCATAAAAGTATAACTTCAATTAACACATTCCTATCATTACCTCTAGCCCTGCTTAAGAGATGTGACATGATGAGTTCAGAAGGTGGAGGAATACATGATTAAAATGTAGGCACAAGAAAATATAGTGGATTGGGTAACATGCCTCCAACATTGCTTACTTCATTATTGAGAAAAGCATTTAAAAATCCACACTTAAACTATGTTTTTAATAAAGCCTGTCCCTATGCAAAACATTTAAGTTTATGCTTATCTTGAAAGGGCTGGTCAAGTTGTATTGATATGAATAGAAAAGGTGCATCAAAACCCATCAGAATATGGGCTGATGCAAAGCCCACTGATACCTGAAGGAATGTATTTAGAGCATTTGCCAAAATGGGATCATTAATTTGTTCATTCCACAGCTCTCTAATGTATTTCTAAACAAAGGCAGGGCGATATTCAGGAGAAAAAGAAATACAGGGGATGCAGTCTATGCCCTACCTGACCTTAGACTTCTCACAGGGATTCGAAAAAGCCCTTGCAGACCTTCCATCAGGAGAAGTATCAGTCATTTCCCCCAGTTTCTTGGTCCTGTACCATGGACAGTCTTGTTTCCCTCCAGGTTCTCTGCATTTCCGGACATTGTCTCCAGCACCCCTAACTGCTAACACCAACCAGCCCCACCAAGCCCCCTATTTCAAGGGAGAAATTTCAGTATCATCTCTAGGGTCCATGACAGGTACTGAATAATCAGGAGATGGAAGGAGGGTGTAGGAAGAACAAGTTAGTTTAAAATTTCTACTTTTTTATGGATAGAATCTGCATATGCAAGAATGGAAAGGTTCCATTTCATCTGTGAATGATGGGGTTTTTTTCACTTATCCAGCACATAGAAGAGTTGCCTTGAGTGCACTGAAAGGTATGGCTCTCAGTATTTCCAGTGCTCTTTTATTTGAGAAGCAGGTGAGAAACAATTCCCACTGGACACTGGTGCAAGGGTTCAAGAGGGATGTGTGTATTCAGGGATTTGTGCAATATATGTACATAAACCTGCATGTGTTCTCAGTATTGGTCCTGCAAACTCTTATTGAAAACAATATAAAGCTTCCAGACTGCTTTTTGAAGAGGCTTTAGAGCAGACTTTTGAACATGCACATGCTGAAGGAACAAAACAACAGGAAATTCAGGGGTTCAGGGCTAACCACAGATAAAGGGGTTTTTTGGACCAGAGTACAGGGAGTTAAACAGCAGTGGCACACTTAAAGTAATTTCATGCTGGAATGTTGCAAATCCTGTTGTTTGTCTCAAGGTCTTGCACACAGAGAAGCTGAGAGGCAGTCTGATTCAAAGCTATGCAAGTTAGCTATGGTCTGGCAGCCTCAGGACTGTGTTTACACACTACTTTGCATTTCTGCTCAAATAAGTCCTCCTGAAGTTTTAGGCATTCCTGCAAAGCTACAGCAAAAATGATGGTATGGAGAACCATCTATGCAGCCTCTCCAGTGTGAAGGGAATTCTGTCATGGATTGGAAAGGAAGAATGGGAAAATGTCACAGAAATAGTCTGTCCTTTGGGCTGGTGTGATTTTCTGTCATTGGCCAATAAGTGGGGGATGTTCAAGCAAAGATGACTTAGTGCCATGCTTAATAAAATGTAGTAATCTTGACCAAGGAATTTCACTCAAATATTAATAAAAATGGAGAACTGTGAAATCAAAGCATTTGCAGGTGAGTAGGGAGGCTTTGTCTTCCTTCCCACAATTTGCTGTTGGCCATTGCTGAGGCTCATAAATGGATACATGGATATATGGATAAATTACTGTTATCACAGCACCTGGCTTTATTTTTCTTGGGAAATGGTAGGAGGAAAATTAATACAGAACCAGCAGCCTGGTGAAAGCCACTGTAACAGCAGCCATTCTTTGTGGTGTGCTGCATCCTAAGCTGATTTTTGCTAAATGTTTACACTTGTGTATCACCTGTGTAACCCCGAGAGGCATTCATGTCTACTGAATGATTTTGTCAACTCCTGCAGCCTGAAGCACCACAAGGCACTCTCAACTCTGCCAGCAAAAGCTGATGTATTCTCAGTATAGGGCATTGCACAAGACCCCTTCCATCTCCCAAAAGACACCTACCCTGAAAGCCCTCAGGGCTTCTGGATTTACTGATATTTCTTCTGATTTCATCCTTTGGGGGAAAAAAAAAAAAAAGGATGTACAGTTAATACTGCACTGAAAAGGGAGATTTCTGTGGGGAAAATATGCTTCTAAATGTTTGGAAGGATAAAAAATACTTCCTTTTTTTGTGAGCTCCATGCAACAAATTCAGTCCAGGAATTAGTTATCCAAATTACCTCTTCCTTTTATCTAATGCAAAAAACACTGTCACACTCTTAACTAATGTTTAATTTTTGTTTGTAAATGCGAAATTGTATACTTAATTAGGCCAATAATTATCCACACATTAGTGTGAACTTTTTGAAGTATAATGGTAACTGGTTAAATGTGTAATTATTACTGCTGATAATTAGTAACCTTACTTTTATGTGCATCACTGGTCCTGCAGAAAATATAATGTTTGCAGTACTGAATGGTGAAATTCCGGGGAATTTACATCTCACAAAATCTTGACCTTCCTCAGCTAGAATTTTCCATATCTTTGATACTCAGTTATATTCTACATTTCTAAGAAGCTGCAATTTTGTATTTCCTGCCATCTCAATAACTTTCTGTTGTTTTTGAAACAGGAATGTTGCATCCTTTGTGTCATTATTATGAAAATATTAAACTCTCCTTTGATGCAACTAGTAATGTGTGAATTCTGAGCTTTTCTTTTCTTTGGAAGTTCAAATACCAGGCATTTGATTCCGCAGCTGAAATTCTCTGTGAGGAGGTTTATTGTTAAAGATCCAAGTTTGATGCATATTTTCCATTCGACTCCAGAAATTTGAATGGCAAAATACTAGAGAAAACTTGAAGATTAAATATTAATTCTTGCTGAACACTTTAGAAGTACTTTCCTAGCCTGACCTATTCGTTTTATTGCCATACAAGACTGTGTTACACATAAATTTTTATGTGTGTGTGTCCATATATATAGGAAGGTACCCATCTACATGTGCTCTCTATATATACAATTTATATGCCCATTAAGTACAGAACCATATGTTTTAGAACACTCTGGCTTCTCTATGATTCACTCAGAAGTTAAACATTTCAGAAGCTGAGGAAATCATAACTTTGGTCCTTTGCCTACGGCAGTCTTTAACAGGTGATCATGCATTACTTCTCAAATAATGCATCCATGTGCAGCTTTATATTTTGAAAGGTGCGGTATTTTAAACCTAGAAAATTCTCCAGGCTCTCCTCCAGGAGCTTATTTTACATGATTCGAAGTCAGTGAAAGCATTCTTACTGACAGCATGCCCAACTCCACTCCTTAAGCCAGTCCATCCTCTGTGCAAAGGGAACTTTGATGTGGTACTTCAAACCCTGCATTGTCAAACTTTTCCTTCATTATTTCACAGGTATAACAGCATTTACCTGAGTTTTATTTTGAATCATTTATTCCTTTTTTAAATAAAAAATATTTGTGAAAAACATTTACTGGGAATGCTGATCAGTTCCCTTCCAGTGATTCAGGAGACTCCTATATCTACTCATCTTTACTCGTAGTAAGAAGTCATAGTAAAAAAAAAAAAAATTATCCAATTTATAGGTCAGGCTATAAATTGGTGTTTTTATTTTTTGACATACATTTTCTAAGGACAATTTTGATTTTTTTTTTAAAGCATAACTACAAAATTGTAGTTATAAATATAAAATGTTTTTATTGGGTTGATTTACCTTAGTCCTTAGTAAAAGTTGTAATTGAAGCCTTTTATATAAACAATTCTCTTTTCTAGGATTATCTTCAAAGATGTTGCTCATATTGTATTTTTTACTGTCTTCCATTTCACCTAAAGAGAACTTCTTGTGTGTCAAAACCTGAGCGTCCACCTAGAGAGGTCCCAATATTTGAAGCTACCTAGATTAGAGAAATAATATGGACCCTGAGAAAAACACTAATTATAAATTTTGGATAAAGCTTCAAATTTGCATTGTTTATTTGAATGAAATGTAAAGGACCTTAGACGTGGCATCTAGATACAGTTGTTCCCTAAACCAAGTTGCAAGGCAGATAAAAGGAAATAAAACCAAAAGAGAATGATCAAGGAGAGCAATGAAGAGCTAAATAGTTCCCTGTTGTATCAGAGTAGAAATAACTTCTGTCACTTTGATTTGCAGCTTTGTAAATTGGCATTATCATGGCTGTTTCTGATGTTTATACAGCACTTAACAGATAATTAAAATTGTCTACATGCTAAGTATTTCAGCCATACGTGGTATTTTAATGGCAGTACCCAGACATGCATATCGAAGCAGCATAAGATGACAATGTTTTCAAACTTCATCTGTGCAAAGAAAGGGTGTTTTCTTCAGTTTTCCATAACCCATTCTCTTTCCTCTGCTTTGAATGTATGAACTTGGAAGAGCTGTACCTGGAGCCATAATGGAATACTTAATACTGTATGTAACCATTGGGCTGTGTTTCCGTGGAGTATTTGTTTGTTTGGTTGGTTGGGGTTTTTTTTGGGTTGGGGGGGCATTTCATAAGGGTGATACACAAGTAAAGAGGTAGTAGAACTTCTGTTTAACTCTTTCAGCCTTGCCTGTCCTTTGGCTGGCTCGCTCCTCTGGACAGCATTGTGCTTTAGGAGATTACTGCCTGCGCAAACTTGGCTGGAAGCAGAGCGCTCTGTCACCGTGCTGAGCTCAAGTTAATATATGCTGCCTCCTAGTAAACCTTGCTAATTTGAGTTCAGCACTGTGCTAACTTTAATTAAATGGCTTCTAATTCAGAGCTGGTTCATACCTTGGCTCCTCTCCCCATTCATGGGAAGAGTCAAATTTGTCTGCCCATGGTGATACGACAAATCCCCACAGTAATTACTGAATTCTTTATTGAGTTGGCTCAACTTGGCACTGTGGCTGTGGTGGCCTGGCTTACTAGGATCAGTGTGAATGGTTATTTGCCATCAGATGCTTAGGAAGCCAGGGAAATGTACAAGAAAATAGCTCATCCTTTATTCAGAAACATAAAGGAAAATATTGTATCTGTTTCACTTTTTACCTCCAGAAGTTACCAAAATAGCAAGACAAACTTTCTGATAAATAATATAAACATAGGAGAAGAACAGTCGACAGTGTCATATAATTAATTTTTATTTGGACTGGAAATAATGTAATTTTCCTTTTTTTTTTTTTTTTTTTCCCTTTCAATTATCATTTCTGTTTTGAAACAATGATGAGAGCAATCAACACCTGCCAAAAGCAAATGATGTGCCAGTTTATCATAAATTTCTTTCAGGTCTAGGCAAGTGTAAAAATGCTAAATATAACATTAATTGATCATTTGAACATACCAGAAATGTTAAATTGCTCCATATGATAAAAATTCTCATATTTGCCATTTTCAGAGTATCCTTTTCTAGGGCAACTACTTTACCACTGTTCAATGACCATGTGATGGAAATTAAATTCATATTTTCTCTGTCATTTGCAAATTATTTTAATTACTTCTGCAAAAGGTAATTGGCACAATCATCAGAGGCTAGCAGATCATTTGGAAATGCTTATTTGCCAATTTATCTATTCTTGAAATATCAATATTAAATTATTTTATTTTTGTTACAAATATATATAAAAGAGTTGTAGTTTATGTGAGTGTTTTCTAGGAGAACCTGTGACCTCAGGGTTTGTGAGTTAAAACATTTGTTCTGGCTACTAAATCTTAACTGGATGTTAATGCAACATTTCAAATACCATAATATGAAGGCTTTTGTAAAAACAATATTTTTGTATTGTGCCATGGGACTGTAGTTATAAAATGAGAAAGCATACTGTGCTCAAAATATTGAAGTTCTTGGCTTCCTGCTGAGCATTTGATATCGAAATATACTTAGTTATAGACTTTGAAATTGATGCCCCTTTTCATTCTGGGTTGAATTTGCACCTTTGCTGCAGTAATTTCACTTTGCATCTCTGCACATAATTATTGTGAGACTGATTCAACAGGGGAACAATAAAGACAGAGTTCTGCCTGAACATCAGACAGCGTTATTTTAATGAAACTTGAAAGTTTGAAGGACTAAAACAATAAACACTGCAAAATGCCCAAACCAGGATTTCGGGCTGTCATTTTTTTGGTCCTTTGCTACCTTTGCAGTATTTGGAGCTGTATTTCTGTAAAGTGAGATATAAGTGTAAAAGACAGCAAACTTTTGGCCTCTGTGATCACACCTGCAGCAGAGTAAGGAATCCTGTATTAAGCATCCATCACCTGCAGCCTCCAAGCACTCAACTGCTGATATGGACACCTAAATAAGGAAATGCAGCAAGGGTGTAAGAAAGACATATCTTCCTAATCCTAAACTCAGTATCCATTTCTCCTTATGCATTTGCTCTGCTGAGAACTCTTAATTAACTCCCAAGGCAAATGGACTCAGGAAGGGGAATGGCTCTTTTCATTCTGCACCGAAACGTCACTGTCACAAGCAGCTACAATCTTTTGCTCTGTGAGTGTGAGTATATTTTTAATGTTCATGTCAGTGCTGAAGTGCCCTCAAAACATTATTATATTGCATTGGGATAATGAGCATCTCAAGGAGACATTCACAAGCTGAGCAGATCCTTAGTCCCTTGGAAAGTGCTGCAATATGAGCACTCTGAGTACGTGCTGTTTTAGCAACAGGCTGAAATTTGGGAGGGTGGTGGTCGTCTCTCAGAAGGCATTTCACTTTGGTGGCTTTCTCAGAGAGCAGTTTGCCCAGACTGTGCCCACAGGCCAGTCAGACCACAGGAACAGTCCTGTTGAGAGATTCATTGGCATCAGGCAAGTTCCTTCAATCAAGTTAAGAGCAGTGCATATGTCATTCATGAAATTTTGGCCCCTTTGAAGCCAATAGGTGTCCTGCTGTCATCTCGCAGTGTTAAAGGTGTTTAAGTCTGAATCTGCAATAAGACAAGTGGTTGGATTAGAAAGAAACATGTCAAATTACTATTCCACAGAAACTGGTGGTCATATGGGATTATCCTGGGATTTTTTGGGAGGGAGGTTTTCCAAATACTTAGGAAGTTACCCCCATTTCAGCTGAATCTAGCTACTGATTTTCTTCTTTGTATAACAGCAGATCTCTCCCAATGTCCTTGTAATGGTTCTTTTAATACAGGAACAAGAAAAGTGTATGCAGAGGTCCAGGTCCAGCTACTTTGGAACTGTCAATCCATTGACATCAGGATCTGCTGAAAAATCAAACCATACAGAGAGAGGTCTTCAAACTTGATGTATAATCAACTTTAAAAATTTTAAAAAGTCTGCCGGTTCAAATCCTCATGCTGCAAACTGACATCAGTAAACTGACATGCCAGCACTGATGTTGCCAGGCTTTCATCATTCACCAACCTGATTATCTCATGCATTGGCCTACTGATGCCAGAGACATAAAATGAAATTCCAGACAGTGAAATTTTTCAGTGTAGAGAAACCACAGCCTTTCCAATTCTCATCAGATCACTTTCTTAGGACACATCACCTTCTAAAATTTAACTTTGATTTTATGACTTGGCTCACTAAGGAGGAAGAGTGGCCAACGTGATGGTGATGGATTTTTATATGAAATCAGTACCACGTCAGGCCATTGTTAACTCTCTCTCTCCCATCACTTTAGACATTCAGGTTTCCTACAAATATTTCTCTGCAATACAGCTTCTTTAGATATTAACAGTCCCAATAAAATTTCACAAAACATGTTTCCAATTTCTTTTTCCTTAACTTCAGAAATGTTACAATCAACTTTCTATAGAAAAATACTACATTAGTTTCAGGTGTATCCCGGCACCAACATCTATGATGTGTTGTGAAGGAGAGACTGGCTTGTGCCACTCCCTGTTGGCCTTCAGTTTGGCCCTCTGACTCATAAGCAGCTTTTGATACGGTTGTTTTCAAATTGCAGTCCTCTTGTTTTCCTTCTTTTCCCAATGCAATTTCCATACACCTGCCTACTGTTTTGCTTCTCTTCAATACTTTTCCTTTTGCATGAATATGGGGGTTTATATTCCTATCATATTTCCCCTGACTTTGCATTGCTGTCTTCACTGCCCTTCACTTTGTTAAACTCATTTACATCTCTGTAAGGAGTGAGAGAGAAATAGCACCCTTCAGTGCCCCATTTGCTCATCTCATTGCACAGGTGTAGAAGACAAGATATGAGATTGTCAGGAATTAGGTCTGGCTCAAGCTACTCAGGCATTGAGTTATGCTTGCAATTTGAGGTTTAGAAAACATGGAAACCATCAATTTTCATTTTATGCAGTTGTGCAATGGTATGGAATAAAATCTTACTTTGATCCACAGTCACTACTTATTTCTGTGCTGTAGCAAACTCTGAGCAAATGTAAAATTAAATGCAAGTTTGTAAGCCCTGAGTTGGGCAGAATATGGTCTTTTTAAGATGCCAGGTTTTGCTGCAAAAAATCCATGCTACTGTGTACATATTCTTTTGCTTGCAAGCAATTCAATCTTCTGTGTGTTCCCAGGCATAGGTTAGTACTGTTGGTATAAAAAAGTTTTCACCTCAGTTGGCCATTCTTCCCTCATTACAAGGGAAGAAGTCCTTTGCTCCCCTACCGATTTCTGAGCTGTGCAGATAACAGCCTGATAGAAAAGTGGGAGCCTGTTCACTGTGACGGTTTAGAAACTGGGGTCACCCAGAAGCTGCTTTGAGAGCACCTGAGGTTTGTGTGGACATGGAGGATTGGAACCTGAGAGAGAAGGAAATGGACAGCTGAGGAAGGCAATCACCACAACTCTTTGCTGGCAAACCATCTTGCCTCTGCTATCAGATCCTTACAAGTGTGTGTATTTTGAGATCATTAGTTCTTTGAATTCATCAATTGTTCTGTCTATTTATCTAAGCCTCTATTCACAAATCCAATTCATCTCAAAGTTTTGGTTTGATACTGGTTTATTAGTGAAGTTGTTACACTAAAACACTTAAAAAACCTGAAGAACTTTGCTCTCAGACTAAGCTTGCTCAGTGACCTGAGTGACATGCAATGTTTTGTCCTGGTTTGAAATTTATCTGCATTCTGTCTTTGGAGACACACTCAGACCTGGATCATATGGAATTCATGACATCAACCAATGGTTGTGGCTGGAAGGGGCCCCTGGAGCTCGCCTGTTTCAACCTTCCTGCTCAAGCAGAGCCATCCAGAGGCTGATGCCCAAGGAGGGAGACTCCACCACCTCTCTGAGGGACCTGTGCCAGTGCTCAATCACCCTCACAGGACCAAAGTATTTCCTGATGTTCAGAGAGAACCCCATGTGTCTCCATTTGTGCCTATCACCTCCTATTCTGTCTCTGGGCACCACAGAGAAGGTCCTGGCTCTGACCTTTTTGCACCCTCCCTTCAGGTATTTGTGGATATTGATGAGATTCCCCTGAACCTTCTTTTTTCAGTGCTACACAGTCCCAGTTCTCTCAACCTTTCCTCATAGCAGAGGTGCTCCAGTCCCTTCATCCTCTTTAAGGCACTTCGCTGGACTGTCTCCGGTAGCTCCAAATTTGCTGTCACCTATACATTTTTAGGGTAAAATTTAGCCCTGTGGCTTTTTTGTTTATTTATTTGTTTTACTAATTCTGGCTATTTCAGGAACACTTAAAGTGGAAAAGTAATGAGAAAATAAGAATATCTAATTTACCTTCCATTTCTTTTTTCCTGCTAGATCTGCTTAAGAGGCTGTGGTCTTGTTCTAAGTCATTTAAGAAATGAACAATGGAACAACTTATATGGGAGATTAATGAGTGTAAGGGACTTTGGTAATATGGTGGTAAGTACGATAGAAATGTTATAAATACCTAAAAAATCAGCACAGAGAAGTATGGGCAAAGCTCCAAATGGTTGTCACTGTTGTAAGATGGAAAATAAAACCCTTAATGGGCAAAACCTCTGCCTGTTATTGGTAAGAAGCACTAAAAGTAGCCATTCTTAGGAGCACTTGTGGTTGACTAGCACTTGTTATGCTACAGGAGAGGAGTAGTAGTCCTGAGGAAGAGGTTTTTCTTTGTCATATCAGCAGTTTTAAGTAGAGCACAGATGCTTTATGCTCCCAGGCTTGATTACATTAGAAGATGTACTGAGCACAGTGCAGAGGACTTTTTTTAAGTAAGAGATGTGCTGGGAATGAATAGTGTGACTAGTGAAATTTTGCTGCTTTCATTTGTAAAAAAATCCAGCCACTTTTCACTTTTGCATGTTTCCAGTCAAGATAGGTGCAAAGTCACCTTTTTTTCCCAGAAGTCAAACAGGCCAGAGTGTACAACAGCAATTACATATTGAGTGTGCATATTACTAATTAATTAGTGCCATGGGGAAACATATGTTTTGGCTTCTTCCTGGAGCCAATTACCACATGCCTGTGTTCTAAGGCAGAATGAGAAGCAGCCCCATGCTGAAATAGGAGTGTGTTGAAAACACCACCACAAAGAAGGAAGGAGGTATGTGCTGACCAAGCCAATGGGTACAGCTACAACAAAGGAAAAATGTATCTAGGAAACTTCTGCACTGAAACAAAAGCTCGAGCTGCCTTCAAGGGACAGCTTCAGATCATAGGTGCATAACTTTTTAATTAATGTACAATGCTGAAACATATTCAGCCCATGGTGGAAACAGTATATATATATATATATATATACATATATAGTTGGAATGGAGATAAGTTTTGATACTTCCATTTTTGCTTTATTTGAGTTCATATTCCTGTATTTGTAGTGTCACTTTAATTCACTCCATGCTGAGTCCTGAACTGTGCTTTACATGGTTGCCTTTGCAGCCTCAAAACATCTCCTTCCTCCTGAGAAGGAATCTGAGGAAAACTGAGCAAATGCTTTATTCTGCATCAGTATTAAGATATGCAATGGGCTTTTGGCAGGGATGCTTTCAAGGAGTCAGTAAGGATGCAAGTCTGGGCTCACCAGCTGACCCAGGAGCTCCCTTCTACACTTCCCAAAGACAGCAGAGATTTCCCAGTTCTTCCTCACTTTTAGAGGATCCAGAGGTGGTCTCTTTGCCAGTCTTTATTCTGCTGGCATTTCATCATCCTTGGTATCTTGTCTCCTTGAAAGATGCTCCTTGAAAAAGCGGATTTGCAGAAGCCAGGTACAGGTGTATGTCTTGGTTGCATCAGCCATGTAAATTATTTTTCAAGCAGGATTAAAAATAGCATGCTCTCAGCCATTGAGAATGTGGATGGAGCTCTGCTGAAGCTTGGTAAACAAATGCTGCCAGAAACTTTGTGCCATATTCATTGAATATTTGCACAAGCTGGGTTTATGTCAGTAACGATGGCACAAATTTGTAAGTTAAATATAGGAATGCCTCCTAGCAAATGACAGTGACTGGTAATGCCTTCTAACTCTGTGATTTGCTTCAGACTTAGGTATTATCTTACCCAATTCCTGACATGCAGATGAGGCAAGGGCAAATATGTTGAAAATAAATAAGTCTCTTCAGAATTCTTTATGCTTCCATTTCCACTTGCATGAAGACATCTCACCAAAGACATTGCTACTCTATGATACTTCTTTCAGACCTAACTGAACAGGATTTAAAAAAACTTGAGCATGTCTTTATGGCAAGGATATTCATGAATACAAATCTATAGTTTGCTTACACCTAGCATAATCCAGGTACACATTTTTGCTGTGCATTGATTCGTGGAAAATGTAACAAAGATGAAAATTCCATATAGAACCATGGTTTTTGTTTTTGACCATCTGTGCTTATTGCTGCCAAGAAAATGTCCTTTGCTTTTGCTCCTATTATTTTATTGACACTCTTGGCAGGTGGGGCTTTTATGACCATTTTATTATTTTACCTACTTTTAGTCCTTGTCTCCCCTCTTTAGGCCCTCTCAGATGGAAGTATTTAAAGAATATGCCCCCCTGTTTCCTGCTGCTTTCTTGCAACAGAGCATTCTGTTCACTCATTTTGTTTCTCATCATGACAGATGCCGTCCCCTCTGGCTTTTCTGCTTCCACCTTGTGGCTTGTTAAGATTGCTGCTTTAAACTTGAGCACTCCCCCACCTCCTGTGCATTTACTTTGGGAATCTGTTTATCCAGCAGCCAGCCTGCTGAAGCTGTGGGTCTCCAGGGATCCCCCTGCTGCATTAGAAGTCATGTTTGCTCATGGCAGCTGTGCTGGTTCCAGGAGGAGCATGCCTCTGCCCTGACCTCCCTGCCAAAAGGGGCGGCAGCTCAGGCACAGCTGAAAGAGCCAACATAAAGAAAGAAAGAGAGAAGGACTGGCCATCCACATCTAGAATTGACACTTGCTTTTGTTTCTGGGTTTGTGGAAGCTCTTGCTGTGTTTTTGTGAGCACAACCCTCCTGGCTAACCCAGAGGAAGCCCAGCTCAGGCCGTGACCTCTTCTTCCCAGCAAAGACACTCATCATCTTTGTGGTGGGGACCTCTCTTCTCCAAAGGAGGGGTCTCTGGACATGTCCCAAGCAGCATGTCACTGTCTAATTCCTACACTGCCCCTTCCAAGGGCAGACAAGGATTCCTAAAGGCTTCTGAGGGCTGGCTTTGGTAGTGCTCTGCCAGTGGTCAGCCCAGGTGTGGTGCTGGGCAGATTTGAGTCTGACCAAGCTGCACTGGGTAGGGTCAGTGCTCACCTGGGAGTCTGGTCTTTAAGGTCAAGCTCTAAGCCATCCCCACCTCTTGGCTTTTCACATGCAAAGTGCTGCTAATTACGTTCTTCAGCTTTCATTTTTACTTCCAAACTCTACTGGCAGGGCACTGCCTTGTGCATTTTAAGATAAGCCTCAAGAAGGTATTAATAATACCACATGAAGGTGCTGGACATAATCAGGAAAGGCTTTGGCTTTCTTTCAAAGAATAAAAATTCAGTTTTGATCCAAACCCACAGCTGGTACTTACAAAATCATAATGAAAAAATGTTGCCCAAGCTCTGATCCATATACATTCCTGTACTGTTTCTTGGTACATCTGTAAGCAGAGGGATGTAACAAATGAGTAAACAATTTGTCACATCTTTAATAAACTGGACAAAAGAAAAATCAAGATCATGTTCCAAACCCATTTAACAAAAACTCATCAAATTATTTAGTGTAATTGTGGTCTCCTGGATCTTGATTTGTTGCCAGACTATGTAATTTAATGCACTCAGAAATGAAGAATTGCTATTCCAGTGGCACAATGTATCAGAGCAACATCAAAGACATTTATAGCTTGTGTGACTGAGTTGCACATGAGTTTTAGGAAAATATTCTGTTTAAAAACACTTAGTTGTGCGGGTTTTTTATATTGAGCATTATCAGGGATAACAATATTTCATTGGAGGCAGATGACTATCCAGAAGCATAATTAATCATGATTATTTATGCCATACCTAATTATCAGGAAATAGCTCCAGGGATACTCTTCAGTTGTATTTCAGAACCTTCAGAGTATAATTACTTTGCTTTGTATTAAATATTCTTTCCATACTCTTGAAGAAATTTAGAATGTATTTATTAAAAAAAAATAAGGTCACAAGGATAGAAATAAATAATGTGCAAGCACATAATGAAAATATGTGCATTTGGGGAAGTTCAGATTTATTATGAGGAAGTACAATAATTTAATTCTCTTTATAATTAGGTAAAAGAAATAGCTTTCTACTGTATTTTTTTAATATGTGAGCACACTAGCATAACAGCAAGGACTTTAAACCATAGGCCTTTTAAAATTCTGTTAATGTGGTGAAAAGTGGATTAAAAGTCAGAAAAAAATACAATGCTACCTAAGGGTTTGAATTCTCAAAGACTTTTCATTTGTAAATTTTGAAACCTATTTTTCAGTGAAGACCTTTCATATTCTATGGAGTTTTATAGCTTCTGGTGTTGCTGCAAAAATATTTAGATACATTTCTGTCTTATTATTTATAACCCAATGTGTGTAATTAAAGCATTTAATAGAAGTTGTAAAATTAGGTAGGCAATGTATATGAATGTGTATGTCTGTAAATTACATTCTTGGTTGTTAACAATATTGAATACCTTTAAAATGAAGAAAGGATAAGATTCAAAAAACATGCACACACTTGTGGACCTAAGCTATAATTTTATTGAAGGGCATACCACACAACAAAGTCATTCCTGTATAAATGAAAACCTGGACATTTATTTCTACAAAAATAAGGGGTTTTCTCCCTGTGCTTTTTGGGTTGGTTTTTTGTTGTTGTTGTTTTTTTGTTTTTTTTTTTTTTTTTTTTTAATAAAAAGACAACAACATATTTTCAGCACCACTCTAGCCAGAGGCTGTTTTTGGGAACATGGTTCTTGCGTAACAGATTTGCAGAACTATGCTGGAATGCATGTCATTATACTGTCTGGGGAAGTAGGCTGGGGAAGCTGGGTTGGCTTTGGGGAATTTTTTTTTTTTTTTTTTTTTTTTTTTTTTGGGCCTGGTTTAAAAAAATTTTGTACAGCNAATTACTTAATTTGGGGAATTTTTTTTTTTTTTTTTTTTTTGCTTGGGTCATGCTTAAGAAAGTTATGTCCAGGCATTACATTTTGTTGTTTTATTAGCTGGCAGAATATGAGCTTAGAGGTACTCATCCAGTACAGCATTTTGGTGTGTGCTTAATGCTAAATTTGGAGTTCCTGACCTGGGTTCATGTGGTCACGGTGATGTCTGTGGCTATACGTGGCTTGTACCAGCACCAAAATCCTCAGCACAGCTCAGAACTGCCCTGGGAGCTGCCATGGAGTGAGTGCTGGCCTCTGGGGTCTGGCAGGAGTGCTTTAGGGGCTTTGTAGGTTTGCTCCTTAGCCCTAATCCTACACAGATCCCAGCGCCTTTGGGGTCGGGTTTCACTGAACAGGATCCAGTCAAGCAGAGGTGAGGTGCCTTGGCAGCCACATCCCTGCTGTGCTTCATGCCCCTATCCTGCTTTTAATGTCCGTGAGCTTTGTGACACAGCTTTGAAACCTCTGCAGGGTTTGTCTTTGCAAACCCTCATTACAGTGAATTTAGAGGATTATGCTCTTTGTTAAATTATTCAACCTATTTAAATATTATGAAATAAAATAAAAGTGGGTGTTGTTTTAAAATGCTAAGAAGGAATGCCTCATGTTAAAGTTGAAAGTCAGGAATCTCCTTTTGACATTGGGCATACAAATACAGAGATTTGCTAGCATTTAATGTAGAGACAACCCTCGGATAAAGTCCATTACGGTTTAATGACAGCACAATGTTTCCCTAAATCAGTGATGAAAAACAATGTATACACTTGAACTACCACCCTATGCCTTCTGTGAGTGATCTTATGGGAAACTGAATATTATTTGGTGAAACATTTCCTTAACAAATATCTGATGTTTCCTTATCTCCTATCCCAAATTTTTATTCTGTTTGCTTCCTAGCCTCAGATGGACTATTTTTTTTGTTATTGTTGTTTTTTACCTATTATTTGAAACAGCATTAGCATAGAAGGCAAAGTGTTTTGGTAATTGAACACTCAGTTAATTAAACCAACTAACACTGAATGCCCGTGTTATGAATTGACCGCTTTCCCTTGGCATTTTCTCCCTGTAAATTTATCAACTTCCCTGAGATTTCTGAGCATTACTGTCTACGTGTGCTCTGCTTCTTGATGCTGATGAACAGAATCAACCTTCTTTTAATAAGGCACAAAGGTGGAAACAGTGATCTAGTGACTTTTTGGAGAGTATTAAATGTTTTATTTTAATTTATTCCTCCCAGTATACCAGCCTCCATAGGCAAACCCTAAGAAAGGTGTAGCAAAACTTATTTATCTGATGTTGATTCAGTTTACACTGAGGTGAGCTCAGGTACTTCCCTGAGCAAATTCCCTGAAGTGCTGAGTGGTTGAGGTTAGAAGCTATCCATCTCCAAAAGGCTTAGGGGAGTCCAGCTGCCAGCAGCATGTGGGGAATGAAAAGAGAGAGAGAGAAAAAAAACGCAAACCAACAAGGAAGAGGATTCTAGGAAAGAGAAAGTGATATTCCTCTAATCTTAACATGCTATTTTTTCCAGAAGGAGCCATCTTGTGTTTGTGTAAACATCTTCCCTACTGTCACATGGCTGGCTTGATCCAGGGCTTCTGCATAAATTCCTTGGCCAGGCCACACACCCCAGCTTTTGCCACATCTTCTTTCCCCAGGTTGAAAGATATTCCCTTCCTAAGCACCCTCCACTGATTTCGAATGTGTGCCATAACCACCAAAAGCCTCAGTTCAGTTCTGGCTAGAGAGGAATGGTGGGCAGGATAGCTGTGAGGGAGAGGAGTTTGCCACGCTGGGAAAAATGGACACCAGAGATCTGGATTTTCTGAAGATTTGATCTGGCATGTTGGGAAAAATAGGAGAGGTCAGGGCTGCTTTTCCCAAGGACACAACAGAGGAGGGGGGATTATTATTTTATGCATGGTGCATATGAAATTATCTGTAATAGAAGCTTTTTATGAGATAGACACAGAACACTTTAGATAAATCTTTCCCTCAAGGAGAAGTTCTCAATCTTGTTCTAGTGTTGCTGCTAAGAGCCTATGGCACATCCTCTAGTGTAAACAAATACATGCTGCCTTCCACTGAAGATTTCAGAAGAAAACAGGCTTCTTTTTTCCCCTAGAAGCCTTGTTTGCCTTTATGTAGAATTGTGAAGGCAGCTTCTGCATTGTTAAAATAAATTATTCCTTGACCATTTATTTTTCTCACTTTCCTTTTATTATTTTACACCTTCTCTATCTCCCCAGGATTTTCTGCAGGAGGAGAGATTTGGCTTATGGCGTCCATCATGTGTAATTGTACTCTGTGGTTGTAGACCCTGGAGTGTGACTTCAATGAGAAATCCACTCCAAGCATAAGCTGGGAAAATAATCTCCTTTCTTTCAAAAAGCTGCAAGCTCAGTAGGGAAAGAACGACAAAATTCTGGCAAATACTCTGCTGTTTGTATACATATTGTTTCCTGGCATTTTATTTCAAATTTTTCCAGAGTGAAAGTCCATCTTTTAGCAGACAGATCTCTCCTCCAGTCTTGCCAAACCACAGCAGAATAGAGAACTATTTTTAAATTACCATCTATTCAAAGTGTTTGAAAACCTATTAAAACACTACATATACAATTTGGAGATAATTTAAAATTCTTTCTGGAACCCATTTGCAATTGCTGAGGCTCCAGTGAAACAATCCAAAGGAAAACTGCTTTTAAATGGTTCCAAGTTGTGTATTTCTTACAGCCATTTTAGCCACTATAGGTAATGTATAGGTAATCTCATATTTGAATATTCAGTGCAGAGTAGAGACATCAGTACCGCTATTCACTGCACACATCCATCCCAAAGGAAGGAAATAGGGAAGCTTATAGAAATGAGAACCCTTGTACCATTGTTCTGGTTTTCTGCCTCATCTTAAATTCAACAGTGACCTTGGTTTATTTGCATTAGTGCATGGCAGCAATGACCTTGACCTCCACAGTCATCCCAGTCATGACCAGCCTCAGGTCATTTGGAACATAAAGAACCTAAGGGTCACAGAGTCTCATTTAGAACCTGAGGGTCACAGAGCTGTGACCTTTAAAAATAGGCTTAGGTTTCTCTGTATGAATCCTCATTTAGCTTGTAGATGTCCTCTGATCCTGTAATTTTGAAGATCTTTCTGTAAGGGCTTAGTAATGGTGATACATTTTCATGCTTGACCATCTTTCCACCTGCTTGCCCAACAGACCCCCAGTTATCTGGCCACTACAGGAACCCCAGCTGTAAAGACAGAAGAGAAGCAGTAACCCCCATGAATGGCAGCTGAAAATTTCTTCAGGAGACTTGCAGACAACAGGGCCATGAATATGAAGGTAATTAAGGATGACCTCTACATCCATGCTACATGTGAGGATATGAAGACACCCATCACAACTGTGACACCCAATTGTGACTTTTCTCAGCTGATAGCTGACTCAACTACTTTTCTAGTAGATATGTAATATTTTCCTTTTTTTTTTTTTTTTTTTTTCCTAACAGGGGAGGCTCATTTTATAACATCAAAAATATGTGAAAAGATTTTTTTTTCACTTCGATAACAAGAAAACAAGGACACTGGAAAAAATAGGCATTTACTTGTGACATTTTTAATAAACCTTTCCCTTTAAAAATATTTTTAAATGTTAATTTCCATTAAATATTAATTTGGAAATATTTTTCTGATTTATGTAGAAGGTTTAGAAGTCTTTTATAAAGTTCTTGAATTGAAATTTTAAAATCCTGGTTTGGGTAAAATGAGACATTATATTAAGTGGTTTTTTTATATTTTTGAACTGTTTGATTCACTACAAATTGTCATCAAACTGTCAAGAACAGCAGCGGCAAGAACATCAAAGATAAGAAGCAGCAGAAGAAGTTATCTGCCAAAAGCTGTTTAGTGTCTTTATTTCTAAGGTGTCTAGACTAGGCTTTCACTTTCCTTTTTCTTACCTTTACGCACTCATTAATGGTTGCATATTTTGCTAAAGAAGTCTAAATCCTGGTTTTTTCTTTTTATCAGTGTTAAATGCAAAACAAAACCAATCAATAATTCTGTCTGCTGTTAAATAGATCTAGACTCTGGGTGCTGTTAACAGTAGACAAAATGAGCAATACAGATTAACAAATACTTTGGTCATAGTGCTTGTTAAATTCAGCTAAACTACAATAACAGTTTGTAGACTTAAACAGGATTTTTTTTTCAAAGAAAAATATACATCAAAGATCTGGCTTCTGCTTTTTGTCTTCTGTCTTTTTTAATTTCATATCTTTGCAAGTGTCACACTCATTGTTTTCACATAGCCACTGCAATCATCCATTTTCTGTGTTTATTCAGCCTTAGATACAGGAGGTACTCAGGTAGTCAGTGCAATAATTTTGAAGAGCCTCACCAAAACCTATTGAAGCCAAGAGAACATCCTACACTGACTTCAGCAAATGTTATTTAGAAAGAAGTTAGAGATATCAATTGAGCATTTCAACAAAGTCTTTCAAGAGCAAATTCAGTAGCTGCATGTCCCCTTCTCTTCCTGTCACTTCATTACATCTCATTGCAAAAGGTCTAAGCAATAGCAAGTGATAAATTTCCTTTTATTAGGGAGCAGTGGCAAAGAGTTATTGTTTATGTTTGTTTTTTCCTGATTGTTACTCTCAAAGTAACTGAAATACAGCTTGGAAATTAAAATATCGAAAAGCAAATACAGTAACTGTGAGTTTCTGCCCTTATCTACTGAATAGTGAAATATTTCCAGAGGCTGTGTTCCTTGTGGCTGGTGACAAGCTCTGCCTGGATGTGACTGAACATTAGAAATGTCTTTTTTTTCCAAGCTGAATCTTTATATCTGAGTAATTATGAAATCTCCAGAGCAAGGAATTCTTCCAATCAAATACATGCATCACAGAAAAATATTAATCCCACAAACAAGACATGAGACAGCACATCAGTCTGCTTGTAACTAGCTCCTTTATAACTCTGCAATAGTCTGTTCCTGACTCATAAATGTCACTCAAGAACACAAAGTATTTTCCACTTCCTAAAACAGAGAAACTTTACATCCCTATATCTGAAAGCTTTAATTTTTATAATTCTATTACGAGCTGCAGTAAAGAGCTGAAAATTCAAAATCCCCAGTGAAAAGGGGCACTTACACAAAGTTTATTGTTAAGTTAGGCACGACACTATTCTTTCTTCTAAAACTGAAGCACTATGCAGGAATTGACCCTTTTATTTTATCTCATGTTGCACTTTTATAGCATATGGTGTTATGTAATATATTTTGAAATATGAACTTATTTTGAAACACAGCCTTAAAGCATTTAAATTCTCTAATTTTACTGCGTAAAAAAAAAAAAAAAAAAAAAAGTTTTTTTTTCCAAACTCAAAGCTCTTCTTCAGAACAAGTTTAAGGGGCCATCATGTGTTCCCTCAGGTTATTTTTCTAATAGGTCAAGTATTTTGACTGCAAAAGTCTTGCACAGAAGTTGCCTCTATCCTGATCTGGATTTTAGATGCTACTGGAGCGTAAATAAGGAATAGTAATAAAGAATAGCCATAAGCAGAAAAAGTAAGAAAGAAACAAGGAGAGTATGAATTTGCTTTAGTGTAGGCAGCAGCATGCCTCCACAATTTCAATTCCCTTGTGGCCAGGTTCCATTTAGCACTTAGGCTGCTTTCATACATATATATATTTTTCCTGAGCTAACAAATATTTCCTCCTCTCCTCAAGGAAGACTTTTAGGTGTAAATGAACATGAAGACAGCGCATGTGAAAGGTGTGACTTTGAGGGCTGCTGAGCCCTTCAAAACATTTTAAAAAGTGGCTTAGATAAGTGGAGGTGAAAAAGCTAGAGCAGTAATGTGACACTGGGCAGCAGAGAAGGCTTTGAGGGCCTCCTCTCAAAAGGAAGAGTCAGCTAAAATTCCCTATTGAACTAGCAGGGAAAGAATGCTAACGGCAAAGAACAAACAAATCCTGCCTGGTTTGCCAATGTTCTGATTGATGTACTGCATCAGGACTCTCCTTTTGTTTCCCCTCATCTTTCCAGATCTATTGCTGTAGATGAAGAAGATTCCTATAGAGGAAGTGAGCAGCTGGAATTAACCTTGTGCCCACAAATTATGCAAAAAATAAAATAAAAAAAAAAGAGATGGAATGCAAAAAAGACACGTGAAAACACATACTAAAGTCAGTTGGCTGAGCCAGAAACCACAGTGATCATTTAACTGTTGGAATTTGAAATGAAACAAGCTAGTCCTCTACAGATCAAAGCACCAAGGAGTGAAAAGCAGCAAGAAAAGCAAATGTTGGCATTATCTAGCCAGTTAAAATGCCTGCCTTATCTGAACATCTACCCAAAGCTTGAAACTAGCAGCATTACAAAAGTGGGAATAGGATTATTTTCACACTTAAAATAGACATAGGTCTTTCTGATTGCGTGCAACTGTTCCTGCAGCCAGCTGGCAGGGAGCAGCCAGCACCCAAAAATGGAGTGTGAGACATCAGCATGACCATGCGGTGCGCCAGGCACCGCTGCCTCACGTGGCTCCACGGTGCTCTGTCATCGTGCCAAATCCATGAGGATTTCTGAGCTGTAAATTGATTTAAAAAGACCCATAATGACCTGCTTGCATCAAATCAATCAAAATTCATTACCGAGGTAATAAAGGTGTGTTAGAAACTGTCATAGATTTTCTTAATCACTCCCTCGGATTTCCAGGTCTTTGGTTTCAGACACATTTTCAGCAGCTGAGCACTTCCTAATATCTGCTTAAAGTAAGTGAGTGGAGGTGGGTCAAGAAAAAGCAGAAATATCACACACTGACTGTTCAACAGGCTGCTTCTAGATTACAAAACTGCTGGTTGAACACAGACTCCGTGGTGCTGTGCTACATACAAATGTATATTTAACTGGTGTAGAAAGCCATACTGAGAAGAACAGGTCCCTCTGAGAGCCAGGGAATGCTGACCTGACCTCAGCACATGGTGCCTGCACACATAGCATTTACTGATATTGACACAGGGATGCTGCTATCTTCCTTGTATTTTTTCCTGAGCCTGGTGATATTGCTGCTTTCAGCCTTACCCAAATCAGTAGAAAAAAACTCAAAACCAAATCCCCTTCACCCTCATCAGTTTGTTCCACTTCTTCCTTTGAATACAGTCTAGTCACCTCTCTTTGTTAGTGGCAATTACCAGCAAGCTGCCCAGTTTTACTGAGGTCACAATGCTCATGGAATTAGGACAAGCTATTCTTTTCTTTTTGGCTTGACACTGAGCTCTCTTTACAGGCAGAGCTGTTTCTAGATGCTAGAGTTAGTGCAAGAAACCTGGAGGTGAGAAAAGGAGTCTAGAAACAGTGAGTGATTTTGGGGTGGCACTCAAAAATGTGGAGGAATACGAATACAGAAAAGTATAAGAGGTAGGGAAGAGTTATTGTAAGAGAGGGGTGCATAGGAACAAGCAGAGAGGTCTGGTGTGTAGGAGTGTAGAGATACATGTCTTTCTGAGAAAAACAGGAAACTGATATTATGTGTTCAAAGGTCAGGAGTGCATGGTGAGAGCTGGAGAAGGTTTGAAGGGCCTGGGATGGGAGGCTGAGAAAAGACAGCAGGGCAAAGCAGCAGAGACAAACTCAGTTCCTGGCTCTCTTATGGGCTCTTGGCATGGCCCAAGACACATTGTTTAGTCTTCTCATTACTCTCCCACTTCCAATGTCCCTGTTGTGGAGTTCTTGGGACAAGAAATATTCATCAAAGATTATGAGGCCTTCAAAGGGCTTGGGTGATAAGACTCACACACAGAGCAACATAGGTGAGACCTGTCTATCCACAGCTGCTGTGGCATTGGGTCAGTGCCTGTCTCTGAGGAGGAGACAGAGACCCACGGCCCTCATGTCCTGGCTAACACATCTGGAGCTTCTAGCCCGGGCAGCAGATGCTAAGATGATCAGAATAGAAACCTTCTCTTCTGAGGACCTAACCTGGCTCTGGAATGCTGGAATTAAAATAGCAGGGAATTCAGTACCTTTTTCTATCTCTAGACAGTAGGGAAAAGTACATGAGTCTGAGTATGAGTAAATTTAGTGAAAGGGAGTTTGCAATAGATTCTGAGACAAAGCAGTAATGCCTTGGAGAGAGTTTTACGGGTTTAGAGAAGAAAAGGCTTCCAAGAAAGGAAAGTGTGTCTGAGAGGAGGCAGGGATCAGCATTTCTGAGGCTATGGAAAGGGATTATACGAGAATTTTGGTAATAAAGGTGATAGGGTAAGAAAGAGAGTGAAGTGTGAGAAGTAGTAAACACAGGGAGCCACAAAATGGGAACGTGAGAGCAGAAAAAGAGTTCTCTAAAAGGAGAGAGAAGTGTTGAAAAACACTGGGGGAAAAAAGAGAAAGGAAAAAGGTAAGACAGTAAAAGAAAAAAGAACAAATGACAATTAATTCTGCATTGGATAGAAAAAAATGACCTTAAGGAAAAAATTAATTAGAAGGTATCTGAAAAGATAAAAGATGATGAGAGAAGAAAGAATAGAACAGAATGAAGTAGCAAAGAGAAAGAGGGAGACAAAGTACATGTAAACGAAGATTTTAATTAGCACAAAGGATAAAGATATCTACAGAAAAAAAAAGCATATGGATGAAATATCAGGCACTCATTTATGTAGGTCCCTTCAGGCTCAGATTTTTATGCCTCTTTTTCACCACTGACATTTTAAAGTTGAACACAATTCTCTCCCCTTCATCGTTCTGACCATTTTATTCCCCCTGTGAGTGTATCATTACTTCAGTAACATAGAATGATGTAATACAGATTTTCCACATTTGTATTTACGGGGTTTTTTTTCATTTTTTATCACTGTTTTCTACTGACATCGATTTCCTCATTAAACCAATTTTTTTTGTATCTATACCAACTCTGTGTTTCTGGATGACAACTTCTCTTTTTTCTGGGGAATGTATTTTGGTAGAACTGTTGGTACCCATCACTGTGCATTTGCACTGCAACTCTCAGCATCACTTACCACGTGGACCTCTCAAGGAATGGCATATCTTTCTAAGGAAACAGCACTAGTGAAAACTTATTCAGGCTACATTTGCCATGAGCTTCTTCATGGACAATATGTTTTATGAATACTATTGCAGTTATTTTTCCACACAGATGACTGCTATGAATTATCTTTTGTCAAACAGACAGAGAGTCATAAGTTCCCATTCCAGTCCCTGATACTAGCACAATCTGTGAATTTGAACTCTTCATTAAAGGAATTGGATGATAAAATACATCTGTCTCTGAAAGAGGTTTAATTAATGGTGGTAAAATATAATGAAAATCTGAAAGCCCTGATAGCTTTTTTTTTTCTGTTTTGAAAAGCTTGACATGCTGTTTTCTATTGTAGCTTCCTTTGATTCCCTGCTCTTGTTAGGAAAGTTAGTGTAATGAGGGAGGCAGAAGGGTTGATAATAATCCTGCCTTTAGCATCCGGATGGCAGCGTAGATTTAAACATAATTTTAAAAGAGTACCACAAGTTTGCTGTCTGGTTGTTTGTTATGCTTTTCCAGGCTCTGAATGAATTTGGTATGCACTATGAAAAATTTCTAAAGTAAGCTTTGCATGGAAGGGGTATAATGAAGGGACCATTTGTCCCATCTCATTAAACCAAATGGGAAACTTGGGATCATAATTCTGTGAATTTTGTATGTTGTAACTTAAGGAATGACCGCAGAATGGGCACAGATTTTGGTCTAGCTGGCACAGGAGGAAATACAGTGGAGATGTGGCAGTCCAGACCTCAGCACTAAATGGGTCCTGGAAAATTTGTCCAGCTCATAGGAAGGGTTGTGTCAGCTTGTCTTCACTTCTTGGGTCCTGCACATAGTTAGTTACACATGGAGGAGAAGCTGTAACTAGCCATGAATAGGAGACAGGATTTCCAAATGGCCAGGCCATTCCCAGTGTTCTTTCCCCGCCATGCTCAAAGGCAGTGAATGATGCTACCCTGAAGTGCATGTCATGCAGAGCAGGCTCTGCTTCTGCCTGGGCAGGTTTTAACAAAAATAAGGCACTTTAGATTTCAGTTGTGAGAAGCGCTGAGCGTGCATGCTCGTGCAATTCCATGCTCTTTACTTGGGGCAGAAGGTCCTGATCTTGGCAGGGTCACCCAAGATCATGGAAATACCTTGGCTGTAAAATCTTCTGCCACCACCAGCAGCCTTCTTAAGTGATGTTGCTGGAGTTTCTTTTCCGTACAGGTTCAATATCTAAACCATGCCCCTCCAAACCAAGAGGAAGGAGACCCAGGACTGCAGTAAACTTGGACAAAGCTTGCAAGGAGTTTTCTATTTGGAGTAGGAGAACCATGGAGTGGAGAGTAGATGGGAAGGAAAGCGAAAGCTCCAACCAGCCAGCTCATGGTTCAGGTTTTGAAGCATTGTCAGCCAAAAGAAAAGCCTGGGAATACAATCTCCTGTCAAAGATCTCCCACTAAAACATGATTTCAGGCCTCCTTGCCAAGCCACAGTAGATGGCTGGCATGTTTGGAAGGGGAAAATTTCTTTTTCTATTTGTAGGCTTGTTCTATGTGGGACTAGTGAGAGAGGCAAACATATTCGAGGGGGAAAATGAGTGTTCAAAGCTGCAGAAGATGGATATTCTTTCTGTCTAGGGTTTAATTACTGACAGCAGTAAGTACTGTTAGATTTGCAAAGAAATATGGACCTGCTTATCACCACAGGTAAGATGACACATGAAAGCTACTTGAAGACTGAAGTAGTTTTCCAGAATTAATTCTGCATGTCACACAGAAAAACATACTAACATAATATATCCCATCAAGGATGGAAAGTAAAGGAAAGAAATCCCCATTTCCATTCTTCTAACTATGTAATTATATTTCTGTATAAAGGGAAGAGCAAGTAGAATGAAAAATAAGTGTAGTTGGTTTTACATGTGCACACACATATATATCATGTGTATGTCTATGTATACAAAGGGTTCTACTACAATAAAGCCAGCCTGGCCAAACTGTTTGTCTTTGGGAGATTTTGTATTAAGTCCTGTGTTCTTACTAGCCTCACAATGATCTCAGATAAGGAAACTGCACCTTTGTGAACAGAACAGAAGAAAATCTATTGTTCTGATGTTTATCTATTTGCATATTTGGAAAGGAGTGTGACCTCATTCTCCATTCATTGCCCTGTTTTATTCTTTAGTTTATCTCTGAATATATTTTCTTTGACCATCTCTCTGATGCAGATCACTTAATCTTAATGAGTGGAAACTCACTTGTTATTATTAAAACTGTTTAAGCAATGCAAGGTTTCATTTTCTTGTACAGGCTCCTCTTAATTGTAGTGATCTTATTCCCCAAAGTCTCTGTGCTTTCATTATTAACTCCTATTAATAAATTGTATTAATAATAGACCATACAAGTCCCAGTCTGAGTTGAAAAACTGCAAAGCAAACCCAGACAGGGTGGAAAGAGTCCTCATGTTTTGTTTGCAAAAGAAAGCAGAAGTATTCCATTTAAAAGTAAAGAAAGCCAAAGACAATATTGCATTGGACTCTCCATTTTGCTGACATCTTACTCCTCTTGTCCTACCAAGAAACACTAAAAATGCTCTGAATAAACACCAGAGAGACCCTGCTTTGAAAGGCTTGCCCACTTGTGGCATGAATTGAGAGTTAAGGTCAGACTGCCCCTGTGCAGTGCGATGACAAACCTGGAATCCCGACTGTGGGAATATCTTCAGTTGAAAACAAAAATGTCTGCCCTGAATTTCTCAAAGTTCTCTACAGAGCAGCACCAGCTCATAGAGTTGCAAGACATAAACAGCAACTACATTGTAGGGGTCTGAGTCAAGCTGTCAGTGCCACGCTGCTGTAGACAGACAAGCACTGCTGCAGCAAGAGGCTGCATCACTGAGCTGGCATTGCCTCACTGCAGCTGGTGTAAAAATGATTCTGTGTACGGCAAACACACTGGAGTCCTCATGCAGTGAGGAAAAGAGGGGAGGGGAGAGGGGAAAGAAGCCTGGAGGCAGCTACAAACTCACTGCCATCCAGCCATGACTCATGACTTAAACCTCCATCCAGATCTGCATGGCTGGACACAGAGGCAGGCAGAGCTTACACCATGGGCAAGGAAATTGGTGGGCTTTGCCCTTTAGCCCCTTGAGCTCTCCAGCCCCTCAGGGCAGCCTGGACAGGGGTGCAGGCTGGGGCAGGAAAAAGGCATTGTAGTGTCCAGGTGACAAAGTGGCAGAAGGACATAAATAATTTTAATCCTTTTGCTTCACTAGGACATAAGTAATTCTGTAAATAATTGTTTCTAAAATTAATGTTTTGGGTTTTTCCCCTGTATTAGTTTTCCTGTTCTAAATATGTAGGTGGACCACTTCAGCATGTTGCCTCTTTTGTAGGGCATTTTGTAGTGCCTATTTTTCCCATGCTTCTTGTGAGGACTTGAGGCAGCATCCCAATTTTTAGCAGCATTTTCTCAACACCTGACCCTTTCAGCATTGCTGCTGGTGATGCAGGGCAGAGGGAGGCAGGAGCTGATCCCATACAGAATGACTGTGGGGCAGCTGAGAGAGCCCTTGTTGAGGTCAGAGCTGTGCTGATGCCTCTGCCAGGGAAGTGCCCTCCTGCCATGTCTCGGGGAGCCTGGCTGGACATGTCCTGCAGGGACTGTTATCAGCACAGGGCCTCTGCTTCCACTACTGGCACAGCACAGCCAGCACGGGGATGAGCTAAATGCCAGACTCTGTGCCTGCTGCAGAGATGATCCTCTTGGCTCTCCTACTACATATTTCATTTGAAACAAGTTCAGGGCTCAGCCAGACTGGCTCCAGAGCCCTTGGCCATAGCCTGCATGAATGAGATGACAAACTCAGCTCAGCTTAGTTTGGCTCAGCTCATGCTTTCCAGCTCAGCTCAGCTCAGCCCAGCTCATGCCTCCAAGACACTTGCCACCCAGCTCATCGGGAGTGAGGAATATGCAAGGGACATATGCAAGCTTGTTAGCTTTAGTAGTGTCCCTAATAAGGCATTTCCTTCTTTTGTGTTAGCTGTTGTTTCTCCCTCTAGGTCTTTTCCCCCTCCCTGCAGCTTTTCTAGTTTACTTCCTCCTGAGGCTTTAATAAGAAATGAGGTTGAGGGAGGCAGAAGCAAGAACAATTGCACAGAAAGGATATCAGGTATCTGAATTCCTCCTGTGTAGATAAGTACTTCTTAGCAAACACAGTAAAAAACATTTGGTGGAAGCAGCTTTATGTTTGATAGTATCAGCTTGTTATAACTGGGACATTTTGCAGGAAATATTGATTATAATGATATTTCACTTTGAACAAAATGGAAAGTAATGAAGCCACCTTCTCACTTTCTGTAAGGCATCATTTCTCTAATGTTTTAAAATGACAAGCTGATCAGACTGGAACCCCTTGGCTCCATTTTGGAGTGGTTTTTACTGCAAATTTGCCTTTTAAATGAAAAATTATAACTGACAAATGTCAAAATAGAAAGTAATATTTTAATTAAAAACATTTGTAAGGATGAGTCTGAAAATAAACATCCTGTTCTGATCTAATGTGGAAAGATTCAAAATCCTGGACTATCTCTGAGACAGAAATTCTGGCTTCTGCATAGCTCTGATAATATCCAGAGCTGAAGCAAAGCATTGATCCTGGATTCCTTGACCAGTAAAACTGCTTTTGTCTGTGTGTTTTCTGCAGATGGCTTCCATCCCTCTTTATTGTAGCAGTTCCTAATATCAGCCAAAAATATCTGCACAAAAGCCTCTGTTATGTCTCTGGGCTTGAATTCTGGCCAGTGTTACATATATGGAGAATAGAAACCCAGTATCTTGAATGGTTATCTTTTGCATTATACTGACAGAGCTCGAGCTGGATAAAATGCAGTGTGCAAACTGAAATTGAATGAGCCATAAAGACTGAAATTATTCATTTGGGAAGTATGTTCTGAGTGTCACCGACACCTTGGAGATCAGGGAAAAATAAATAAAAGCATTTTCTCTTTTGTTATTAGTTTGTATCTTTGCTTACTGAACTGTGGGCTGAGAAGCCAGAAAGGTCCAGCAAGGGACAGAGAATGTAAAATTTCCATTATGCTGTTGCTCTGTGGCATCATTTGGTGCAGGTGAAGTGCCTTCTAAAAGCAACCTCTGCACAGGGAATGCAAAATATGAAGCAGCTTGCAAACTACATGGCTTTTTCTTTCATTACTGCAGAAATAAAACTTCCTTTTAGACACTGCCACAAAAACAGGGGTTCCAGATGCAGTTTTGTATCACAGACTGGCAACAACAAAGATATATTTTCTAGAAGTACCATTTTTCAATCCAATAACCTTATTAAATTCTCTAGTTATATGTGTTCCTTATTTTAGAATTAATATATCTGGTAAGAGGATTGCTTGTCTGAATCCTCTACAGTGCCAGCAGAGAAGGGGTGCAGGTTTTTAGAGTAAGATGTCAATTGGAGTACTTAGGCTTTTCTAAGCTATATGCATTTTTTAAAAACCTCTATCTAGTAGTCACCAATTATTTTTCATTGCCTGTAGTTCATGGGGAAGGAGAGCATACAGCTTGAGAAAACAGAGCTGAAACTACCTATTCATTACTCTACAGATTTTTGCTGCCTTTCCTCACAACACCAAGAGGTTTCCCATGGCATGTATCTCAAACACCTCAGCAGAGCCTTGCAGGGCTGTTCCTGGCAGGTGGAATAGTGCAGCCTGGTCAGCACACAGCTGCCCCAAATGGTCGAGTGTCCCAGCCCCAGAGCATGTGGCTGTCCCCTGGTGGTCCCCAGACCTCCAGAGCTGCCCCTGCAGTGCAAACAGGTGCCTCTTGCTGCAGCCCAGGCAGTGGGATGTGCCCAAAGGAGTGTCAGGGCTCAGGCATTGCCTTGGTGTGCTAGTGATGATTACAAATTACACCCAGCCCTGTGTGGTATCTGGAGCATGTGCAAGCTCCACTTGGGAGATTCCCATCCCTTTTCAGTAAGTCCAGGGGATCCTGGTTCACGCAAAGCACAGCAGAGTTGAGAGTATTTTCAAATCTTTGGATGGATTATTTGGGAGAGAATGGTCTCATGCTGAAGGTTCAAACCAGCATGGAGGAGAGCAGTTTAGTTTGGGCCTGGCAGCAGGGGGGGATTTGGCCTTGGAAGCCCATCCACAAGCCTCAGAGAGAGCCTTGTTCTCCACCCAAATTGCAGTGCTGCTGTAGTGGGAGCCACTTCCCCCCAGCTGGGAGAGGCTGCAGGAAGGGATGGCACAAGAGAGGTTGTCAGACAGAAGGTTTCCAGCCCTCTGTAGTGACAGGGAATTTTTCTCTGTCATGGGATCATGCGAGCAGCCACTGTTCCACCCACCTTTATCATTACTGAAACAATGGATGGCATATCTTGCTTGCTATTGTCTGGGTGGCAAATACACTTCAGGAAGGGAATGAAAGGTGGGTGTGAAAAAGCTTGACTGCTATAATTGTCTCCTGTTAGCTTAAACATTTCTTCTCCTTTTCTGCACGTTTATCCTGACTAAAGACAAGGGACTGAGCAAAGATGTTATCTGGGGTTGGTTCACTTCCTTGCTTTGTGTCTTGTTTGTTGTTTAAATTTCTATTTTTTAAATTGGAAATGAATATTTAGACTATCCAGTATCAATCTCAGTTTTAATGAAACAAGATCCTTCAATGCTTTTATCCTTGTTTTAATTTCTACCAGTCCCTAGGAAGCTCGCCTCAACAGGCTAAATGCTTGGATTTAAATGACATTTCCTTGTTCACAAAAGCAATGATTTCTTATGTGATTCGTGTCACTGGGAAAAGTGACATAATTCTTGGGAGGGATGGGATCTTGTAGGTTAGGTTATATTAGTCCTGACTTATCACATGAATCTTATTATTCTGTGTAGGCTCCTCATCTTTTTTTTATGTTTTCATCATATTCCACTGAAGGATTTGATGTACATTCAGAAGCAGATTGAACTGTGGCAGGCAGCTTCCCCCTCTAGCTTCTGCCTAGCCCTTTTCTGGGAAGTGTCTGCCCCCACAATATGGACTGTGGGGCTTCTCCTAAATCCATGCAGGCTTATTAAAGGAGATTTTAATTTGTTTTGATTCATGACAACATACAGCCCTGCACAATATGATGGTCAAGAGGTGGCTCAAAAGCCACCCAGTCACCTCAGACACAGGGACAACAGCTTTCAGGAGGTGACAGAGTGGACAATGAGAGAGTAGAGATCACTTCAGCAGCAGGGCTTCAATCTGACAGTAAATGTGTGGCAAGACCCTTGAAACCTCCCAAGGAAAAAAAATCACAGGACAGCAAAATATTAATATACTTGTTCCCCTGTCAGTGTAATGTCTCTTTCTTCCATGTGCCTGCACAAGTTCTTGGTCTGATGACAAACATGGTGTGGAAAGCTTAAGCCATTGTCCTAGGGTGACAGCCATCTTCAGCTCTTTCTTGAATTTTCCAATGACATTCCAGTATAAAATCCAAAGGAGGAACAGCAGCATTGTCTGTCATATGTAGCTGCTGTGAAATTGTGTGACGCTAAAGCACAAAAAGGAAAACAAAATCTTGAAAGCTGATAATCCTTGCACTATGTTGGTTACAGAAAAGCCAGGTTAATCCCAAAATATTGCTGCTGTTTCTGGTGCTGACCTACCATCTGCTCTTCTTCATGCTAGAGTTGACCGGGCATGAACTTTAAAGCCCTTCCTGTAGATGACACTTGCTTGTGTCTTCAGACATTTCACCTTCATGTAAATATGCTTTTGCTTTTGCTTGCAGAAACCCATTTGCTTTAATGGTGTGGTGATTACCAGCAGCAGCAGCAGCAGACACTAGGGGTTGGTTTTTGAGTTCTTTCTGGAAGGGTTTTGGTGGAGCCTAATGCTAATTCTCAGGTGCAGCAGTGTGCTCTCCTGCTGGTATGGAATCGTGTTCGCCTAGTTTCCAAGGGATAGACAGAACAAAGGCTGCTGAATTTTGGCAGCTGTGAATAGGGATGGGTAAAAAGTCTTGCTGCAAACTGGCTAAGGTGCTTAGAGGAGCTGCCCCAAGAACTGGTGGGTAAGTCCTCTGCAGTGGGTTGTCTTTTAACAGAAAGTTGTACAAGGATAGTACAGTGCCATTTCAAACAAAAGCTAATATTAAGCTTAGCCACACTGCAAGCAACACCAAAATTACTCTATTTCTATAGTATGGCACATTTTGAATGCAGCAGCCTGACCAAACTCGAATGGAAGTAAAGCTTTCAGCTTAAAGGAAGCAAAATTACTTTCAGAGATCAGTACTGCACCTTGCTTTAGAAAGCATCTTATTTTTGAAATTTTCTATAGCAATAAAGCAATTTATTTAAACTCCTTCTAGCAACCCACAACCCAATTTTCCCTTCTCATTACAAGTGTTTATGACAAACACATCATCCAGGATTTTTCTATGTATGCAGACATGAATACAGCTTTACTTAAGTAATTCAGGGATTGCCTGTCTTATGCCAGATACCCACTTAAAACATACATTTGTAATGCAATTATTGATGCAGTGGATTAAATATGGAAACTACTAAACCCCAGAAGAAACTAATTTTCAGTCACTGATAGGCTAGAAGGATTCATGTACGCTAGGAGGAACTAGTGCAACTAATAGAAAATGTAAACTGTGACAGTATTCCTTGATTTATCAAAATTATTGGAATAAGTCCGTATACCAAAAATAGACTGGTTTGAGGCTCTATTAAACCACAATATTTTAAATAAATATAAACACAAGTGTGTGCAGAAATTATGTTAAAAGAACAGTTTTAAGATTGCAGAGTCACTTTACCAAAAAATCAGGAAGTGTCAGAATTAGAATGATTATCAGGAGATAAATGTCCACTCCACTGCCTCTATGTATCATGGCATAGTTTTTATTGACACAGTTGCATATAGATTTTTTCCAAAGGACCATACCTCATTCATCATGCAGGATGGATGCTGCTCACTTAATCAGCAGTTATTCAGTCTCTTGTTTACTCCATATTACACAGATGAGAGAACTCAAGCCTTATTTGCTGCACACTATTCAAACCCTTCTCTAAAGACAGAATTTTCAGTTGCCTCCTGGGCTTTCCTGTTGAGCTCATCCCTGTGGTATCTGAGCACTTTGCAATGAATGCATTTATTTATACAAGACCCTTGTGAGAATGAAAGATATTATTAGCCCTATTTTACAGATTCACAGACAAAATTCTCTTTTTTCAGTCTGAGGCACCTACAGCCAGATTTTTCCAGTTGCTCAGTTTTATCTGTTAAAGCAGATTTCAGGTGCTATTGAGCTCAGTTGCAGCTGGAATACTCAGCATTTCAGGAAATCAGGCTCCAGAGTACGAAGTCAGATACCCAGAATGCAAAACACAGAGAATTTCTTTCTGCTTTGAGGAACTTTGCTTTTTGCTGTTCTTGATTTCTTGTCCAATCCATTTCTTCCCCCCTGACCCCTTCCCCTATCCCTGACTGCTGCACTTTCTCCTCTCAGGCACAATGAGGGGAGCCAGGGTCAGGCACAGCCATGAGATGACTGGGCAATCAAAAGGCAGAATTCAGAAGGTACACAGCAAGAAGGGGTTTGAAGGAGGGATTTAGGAACTTGTCTGGATGGGTAGGCATGCTGTTAGAAAAGCAGTGCTCAGCTGGAGTTGATATTTGTGAGGGATATCAAGGAGAACAATAGAAGCTTCTGTGCTGCTTAGCAGTAAAAGGATGAACAAGAAAAACATGGACCCATTGCTGAATGGGGCAGGTGCTTTAGTGAGACAGACATCAGCCTGGATATCGGAGAAAATGTTTCCCAGTGAGAGCAGTCAGGTTGTGGAGCTGGTTGCTGAGACAGGCTGAGCAGGCTACATCCTTGGAAGTTTTGAAGCAGGTTAGATGGATATAGCCCTGATAAGCTTGATCTGACTTCTTCAGTGACCCTACTTTCAGAAGGAGGAAATTCCTAGTGTCTCTCCCACAGAATCACCCTACGGTTTCATCACCACTCTATTGCACAAGCATGCTTTTCCCCTCAAAAAAAACCACAACAAGTCATCTGAGATTTGCTGTGTTCTTTTTAATATTTGAACTACAGTAGTTTTTCAGGAATTTAACTACAAGAGTCACACTTCAGTCCTGAGTTGGCTCATGTCCAGTAGAGTGAGCATGTGGCATTTACTTAAATTTTCCCTGCATGTATGAACTGAGAGATTGTCTTCTGTTCTTGCAATGGGCTACAGTGAGGTGAATTTTATTTGCGGGAAGAGGAAAATTACATTCCTGGTGTGAGGACCAGAGTTTCTTTAAAATAGGAGGATGTGTGTAGTTTTCGAATTGAGGTTGGGTGAAGCAGCCAGAAAAAAACAAAACCAACAGGGAAAAATTTTGTTTTCCCCTAACCCCAGATAAAGAATAATCATATTAACCACAAATAAAGAAAACCACTAACCACCACCACCACCACTAGTGGAAGGAATACTTCCACTAAATAGTTGTAGCCTCACAAAGTTGTAAGCAATATAGGTACTATCTGGTGTTGAGAAGAGTCTTAAAATATATTGTGATCTCCAAGTCACCTAGGACAAGGGGGTTTGTAGGAGTCTTTCTGCACATTGCTTTTCCACGATAAAGATACAGCAAGCAGGAAACACCCTGCCAGAAAAGAATGACAAATCTAAACTCACCTCAGCTGTGACTCTCTTGAGTGCACAGCCTGAAGTGTCTCCTTGTTCTCACAGAAACTTTTCTGCATGTTCTCTTCTTGTGTGCAGTACTGTGGATCAAATGGAAATAAGAAAACTCCTTAAGAATTTTACCATATATAAGTGGATTTCAGAAATTTCAAAGTTCATTGCCAATAAAGATGTAATTTAAAGATTTGAAAATACGAAAGATTGCATAAGTGTAAAGTTGTACCCTATTAATTCCTTGCTCATTTTCTCTCAACCAATAGAATGGTTTTAAGCTTCTGTGAGGGCAGAAGACGTGCTATTGTGCAATATGAATGTATGAGTGCAATTTACTTTAGTTATGTATGCATAAACACACACACACACAAACACAAGTGAAGAAGCAGTGACACTAAACTAAGAGAAGGCACATTTACCTGAGGAACACATTAGTGCAGACAGATTTCCATCATTAACTAAGCCAGTTTTAAACCCATGAAGATTGTTCACCCTTCAGTCGATGCAGTGACCTAGACATTACTTGCTGAGTTGAATGTTTATTAAGGTTGATGCTGAAATCCATACTAGGCAGTCACCTCTCTTCCAGAGCAGAGGTCCCTGCAGAACAAGTGTTGCTGCTGGGAAGGTGAAATCCTCCTGTAGTGTCAAGAACCTGTGCATCCCCTCTCCACTGCTCTCCTACCACTGCCATTTTTTAACATGAGCTGTACATGTGACTCCAGTGAGGTTGTTGGGATCTAGATGAGGCTGCTTAACCCCACCTGCTCAGCAAACAACCAAGGTGTTCGAGTTGTGGGCAATATAATCTTCACAAACACCCTCAGGTTTTAACATTTACAGCTCTGGTCACCCTGAGCAGTGATGATGCCCTTCCTAACCCACAGGAAATAAGTCAGGAGACCATTTTGCCCCTTTCTCAGATGGGTTCACAATTTCATGCTGAGCCATGCCCTGCAACACGACTGAAGTTCAGCCAGGAGGTGAATGAATGAATGCCTAGATGTCACAGCAGGCTTAATCCCTGTAACTTTAATTTCTTTTACCTTTATAGACTGGCAAAAAGAAGATGTAACTTTTTAATTTGTTTTTAAGGGAATGAATCCTGTGGCTGTAGGGGATGGCCTCCATTGAAGTAACTTTCTATTTACTTTCGAAAAGAGAAAGCTTTCGATTTATTGGAATCACTCAGTAAAAAAGCACAGAAAGAACAGGTCATCCTCCTATCTCTCATTTCCTCTGCTTCTTTTTTACTCCCTCATATGGTTTGAAGGGGACTTTTTGACGTCTGGTCTTCAATTTGGGGCTGGTTTTGGCACTAATTTTTAGTTTCACTAGGAGCATTCGAACTCCTGAATAGCATTTCTCTTATCTTCACCACACCAAGTAGTTACCGCAACAAAAGGGGTGAGAGATAGAGAGATGTGCCTGGTACTTCCCAGCTGAGGCAACTGCTGCTACTAACCTGCTTTTTGTACTGAACTCTGAGTCATGCATTAGGGTGAAACAAGATTTATTTATCTGAGTTAGAAGAAAAAAATAAAAATTGAGAACAGGCAGTAGTCATTGACAGACAGTTGGTACCTAGTGAATTATATTCTTGAGCTAGCAAGGATTCATACATTCACTGAGTAACTTTTTCCCAAGTACAGTTGCTCTTGGAGACATCTATGATGGTACTAATTCCATAATTATAACCCTCTCTATATCGTAAGCCTCTTCACTTCCTGCTTGATAATTTTGCATCTTTGGAGAACTCCAAGAAAAAGATCTCTTTTTCACAAGAAGAAAGCATCATGTGGATCGTGACAGTCTCACTGACATGTGGCTCCTTAAACCTGTGATCTCATAGCCAGTTTACAATTTTGGGTGGGCACATATCCACATACCTTGTTGGTGACTTGGTATGGACATTTTTCCAGGTTTTTGGTCGTTAAAGTGCATTAAAAAGATGAAAGCACTTAATGAGCAATTATTTGTTGCAATGCTACTAGCTGTTTGTGGTTCCCACTTGGCCCAAGGCCATCAAACCAGGGACAGGGCTGGTTTGGGATGTTGCTGCAAAGGTGAAGGTGCAGGAAAGTCAGGTGGGTCTGTGCTCCCAGGGAGCTGATGTTGGGGAAGAAAAAGGAAAATGGCCAGGCTAGGATGGTTTCTTCAAATGAGAGGCAGATAGCTGAGGGAAGGTTTATAGGTAAAGGCTGTCCAGTGAAGGCAAGAAAAATTCACAGTAGTTTTCAGTGGTAATCTTGTTCTTCATTTTTAAACAAACATCTTTGTTCCATTAAGAAGAAAAGATGAATAAGGAGGGGCAGAATGGTAGTATAGGAAGCAGTCAATGCTAGGGTAAAGGTAAATCAGTTATGCCTACTTACTGTAATACAAACATGCAAGATAATAGGATATTGGAAACGTGTCTGTCAAAGCAAAGAAGCCAGGGAGAGAGGCCAAATACAAGTGAGAGTTTCCTGTTTTCTGAGTTCAATATCCATAACAGACACTCATGAACCAGCCTAGACTGTTTTTTTCTGGTCTGCAATACAGTTATTGCACATCACATTGATGCCAGGGCAGAGGTGACTGGGATTTGTAACGGGACAAAAGTGCACCAGCTTAAGGTGACAACTCGATTGTCTAGATCCATTCTAACAAAGGCAAAGAGGATATGAGTGACGTCTTTGTAACGTGGTAATCCAAGGCCCCTCTGTCAGCTCTTGCAGGTACAGGGAGGCACTTGGGCCTTGGCTTTGTGAGAAGTGTGTGCTTCAAAGGGGGGCTGCTGGGGAAGCTGGAAACCACCCTGTGCAGTCAGCAATCCCACAGGTCCCCGCGAAAAAAGACTGTTCTTGGGCAGAGAAGAAAAAGGGTCCTAACCATGCAACAGGGAGGGCAGAAAGCTTGCTTGGGCTCTTTCTGCATGCTGCCTCATGCATCCCACAGCTTCCACAAAGTCCTTGTGCAGTCTGGCAAGAGCAGCTGACAAAGGGCAGAGGGCTGTTGGGGAGTTACTGCTTCTGCACACCTTGATCTGAAGGGAAGTGAGTGAGATGCTGCCCAGAGGGCCTAAAAGGGAAGTTTATAGAGATGACATTTCACTTTATGGGAAGCAAAAGGAAGGGCATGATGTATCACTTCTGGATATTATCTTAAAGGCTCCTGGACTCCAGTGGAAAGTAGAAAAACATAGTCATGTCAGAAGTGAGGTAGTGGCATTCCAAGTCTATCACAGCTGAATCTGGCTGGGGAGCAGACCAGCACAGGCACATTTTTCTGAAAACCCTGATGCAAGCTTTAGGATGTTCTTGAAATGGACACTCAGAGAAATAAAAAGCTCAGAAATTATGCTACTTGGGAGCTTTGATTGGAATAAATTACAATCAGGAACATTATCTTTCATAAAACAAGCTCTTTTTGGTTCAAACCTCTTCTGTTCCTTGTGAAGCATCAGAGAGCAGTAGAATTACTTTGGTGTAAAGTTATTTATTTCCAGACTTCTGGTTGGCTGCAGTGAATTATAGTTACTGAACCAGCTTTTATCTAAGGTTCCTGCAACTGTGCAATTAACTTTCTGACTTTTCCACTAAAGCAATTCATGTAAACAGATTGTGGGTATGAAGCAAAATGTTTAGCAAGTCATAAATTGTGAATCAGTTGTTGATTTGTCCTTTTTTTTGTTTCTTTTATTTTCTGAACAAAACACAAATTTTCTGTCTGTAGTGGGATAATTTTTTCTTAATGTATTGAAATGTGCATATCTTTGGGGTGTAGAAGAATCCCCAGAAAGAGTCTCAACCCATAGCAATTTACTATGAGGGGTGAGGAGGATGCCTCTAAGGATCAGGCATTTGGGGAATTGTTGCAAACAAGATTCCATCGCTTATGATGGAATATGAATTTATGAGCAGGAAAAGATTACCTTGCATTTACCACAAACAAGAAAATGTGGCTGTGCAGTTAATGTGAGGTAGGTCAGGCAATGTAAATTAATCTCCTTTCTTATCCTTCCTACTTCAGTGTGTAGCCAAGCCTACAGGATCAGTAATGTATCTCCTTTGCATGATGATATCTCCACTCCTTTGTCCTTGCTTTGCAGAGCTCAACAGTATTGTCATGTAAAGTGTCCTCAGTATCACATAAGCTTGCCCCTTTTGACTAGATGGGACACCTTCAGAGCCCCTGAAGATACAGGCCTTGTTTGATTTAGACTTTGGCTGACAGCTGCAAGAGCTACCTCAATGGTGACTTCTAGAGAATAGTAATATGCCTACTGACTTCCTCTAAGACTGGTCCTTGCACCCTCCCCAGAAGATATTGCACTATGGAGATTATGGAGCAGAACATGATAAAAAAGGCTTCTCTGACTCCTTTGACTGCTTAATATTTAATTATATGACCTCTGTTTAGAAGAAAAGCCAAGGTAATTAATGCATACTTCAGTAGATTGTATTGCCTATAATACAACTATGATGTATAATGCAAATTTAGGAAATATGAAGATTGAGTGTGCATAAAATGTTCCATCGTGCACCTTCACAAGGATTATAAGAGCACTTCCTTGGAAATGTCTTCACTCATTCATTTTATGGCACTCTGTATCACTATGTAATCATGTATAATTGCTTGAAAAATACTTAGGCTTCTGGCCCCTTGGGGTGCAACTGAGCCAGAGACAGAGAAAAAAAAGGTCAGTGTTGAGCAAGGACTAAAATTTTCTGCGGTAGTACAGCATGTTCCCTGGAAGTGGAAGTGTTTCTGCAGTACGTCCTGCAGGAGGCCTCATCCCAGTGGTCTACATCCTATGTACTTTTAATCCAAATTATGTAGCTTTAATCCAAACTTGAGACCTTTTCTGCCACCTATTGCTTTTGCATTATTTTTGTCCTGTTATCTGAAAAAAAGTGCTTCTGGCCAATTAAAACTCAGAAGTGTCTTCTATCAAGTTTCTGAAAGTAATTTAAAAAAATCTTCACAATGTTGAAGGGAGTAAAACAAATGCTATTATCTCCATTTTCAAGGTAGAGATGTGCAGGAAAAAGTGGAATTAGTTTTCTCTGGGTGCAGGGTTGTTACAGGACTGAGGATGGTCTGGGATTGTTGAATCCTACTTTGGGTTAGACCAACAGCCATGCTCTTAAACTTTCTTGTGAGTTTATACGTTGTCTCCCTGGCAGGTTGGGCGCCTTTTTTTTTTTTTTTTTTTTAATTTATTTTCCTTTAGGTACTCTTACATGCGCAGAATTGTCTTTCTGTGATGGTCAGCTGGAGCCTTTTGGCAAGTAACTGAAGGGTTAGTGTAGGAAGAGGAGATAAGGTCCTTTTTCTTTGTGAATCTTTTCACAGGTGTGGACTATCTCATTAGTTAACTTTGTTATTTGACAGTTGTGAAAATTGTCGAGGTCTGAATGACTGCAATTACTACTCACCTTGTTCTCTGTGCCTTGACTCAAATGCCTTTAGGTAATTTGCAAAATCCCAAGATAAAGGCTGATATGCAAACACCCTTCCTGAGATAAATGGCAACAAATGTTCTGTATGACATGCTTTATTTGTGAGGCACTCAGATAACACAGTGATTGGTGTCTGGTTAGACAGATGGGGTTTTACTCTTTTTCTCTGAGCCTTTAAAGTTGAATATTCTGTTCTGAAAACTGATTTGACACCTGGTCAGACTGCTCAAACCAGAGGCTTGAGAGAGCTTGTACTATTTCAGTGTTACAAAGGCAGGCAAAATGCACAAGAGTGGTGAGGGCTAGACTGCGCTTACCTCCAGGAGTGAGACATGACGTACAAAGTCCAGACCATACAAAGTCCAAATCACACAAATTCTAGGCTCAATATGTCCTGTCTGGGTGAGTGTGTAGTTGGCTGCAGGTCCCACAGGCCGGTGGTGATCAAGGCTTTGTGTCAGCTTTTGGACTATTGGCTTTTGCCTTCATCAGGAGCCTCTGTGCCGGCAGCCCTGCCGTGCTACAGTGCTGAGCCTGAGCACAGGAACCACCCTGGCAACCGCAGACAGAGAAATCAACACTCACACCATCCAGCCTGACATCTGGCCAAGCTGGGGATCTGCAGGCACAAATCAGAGAATTCCAGGCAAAAATGAAAACTGTTTCAAGGTCGAATCTCAGTCATTCACAATCATGCCATTCAAGTCAGAGGAGTGGTGAGCATTAGCTGTGTCTCAGGTGTAACTGCCTTTTTTCTTTATCCAGCTTTGGAAGACATTGCTCAAGTAGTGTTTCTATTATGAATTTGGAGTGACATCCTAAAATGAGGAAACCACTTCTTAAGTCATTCCTGGTTTTCTCTCTAAATTAACAATAACCCCATATTTATCCCTTTTTCCTTACTTTTTCTTTCCCTGTTCCCACAGAAGAGTACTCTCTAACTTTGTAGTTGCAAATGCAAATCTGAAATATATGACAAGATCCTTTCCCCACCAGACAGTGGTTGGCCCTGTAGTGAACTTCCATGTTCCATGATTTGAACAATAAAATATTCTTTCATCCATGAGGTATAATAAATGGCCTGTGGATATCCATGGTAGGCCAATGGTGAGATGAAAATGTTGCAGTCATCACAGGTTTTGGTTTTGGTAAAGCAGTCACTGGTGTCAACCTAGATGTGGGTGGGAAAAAACATGTTTTGAGTTCTAAAATTACAATAGGATACTAGGACTACGCTGTAACTCTTCTCTTCTCTTCTCTTCTCTTCTCTTCTCTTCTCTTCTCTTCTCTTCTCTTCTCTTTTTCAATTTCATTGAGACAGCTCTCCCCCCCCTTTTTTTTTTTTTTCTATTAGCCTACAATAATTAATTTAAGCAGAGTGACACAGTTTTAGAGGTCACACCATTGGATTTCAGACAGCTGAGACATGTCTAATTTAGCTGGCCTGTCTACACAGGCCTACTGAACAATCAGTGGAAGCAGAGATGCTTTTGCAGGGGCACCTGAATTTGAGTTACCTCCTCGAGGTGTTGTCTTTCTGGGTTAGTTATGTTGAGGCTTATGAACACTCAGTGCTGGTGAGCACTCTAATTTGACCTGAACATGAGCATGCTTCTATGTCTTTCATGACAGTTATTTTCTCTTTTTATCATCCTTTTCTAACATTTTGATCAAATGAAAAAGTGAACTCTGATAGTTAAGAAATATTGATATGCAATATTCCATTTTGCTGCATTTACTTCTATTCTTCTGGCTAAAATGATTTACTGTATTTGATAAAATTTGTGAAGGCTTTTTTGTTGCCTTGGAAGACTGTTTTCTAGCAAAGTTGCCAGTCTGCTGTCAAAATATTCAAGGTTAAAGCCAGCTATAGAATAAACACAAATTTGGACAAACACAAATTCCAGTTTCTCAGGCTGTTAACTTGGCATCTTTTACCAGAGGGGAATCCAGAGAGGATATGAATAAAATGCCAGATAAACAAAGGAGCATCTCCCCCTTTTAGGATGCTGACTACACCTTAGTCAACCTCCTGTGAGGGAAGAGAGTTGAGTGTACCAATGACAAAATGGCAAATGTGCAAACTCCCTCAAGCAGCACTTAAAAAGCTGCTTCATCACAGCAATCTGACACAGAGATGAACAGAGGATTGTTCTCTTACTTCAGATTCAAGGCAGCCATCAACTTTACTGCACATTTCTACCTATGTGAATCACAAATTAGTGACAAACAAGTTTGAAAGCTAGTCATTACCTCAATCAGTCAATTATTCAAAAGATGTATCTGTGTGATTAGTTGCTCTCAGTTAATTACAGGAACAATAATTAGCTAATAAAGGCGTACCATCATTCATATAATATTGATTTTCATTGTTTTGGAGGTATTAATTTTAAAAGTCCTTTGAATTTACATATTGAGAAAACACCCAAAAAATACTTATAAAATGATTTTTTTCAGGCTACAGGCAATGCTTTACTCTCTTCTAGTTCTTCCAGACAGACTTATGTTTCTGACATCTTCTCAGCAGTGCTGAAAAATAATGAAATGATCTTCAAATGTAGTCTTAGTAGTGAATTGCCTTAAGAAGGTTGAGTGAAGGATGATTAGACCACTTGCTGCTTTTAATCACTTCACTCCTGTCCAAATCTAAACTGATGCCAAAAACTGGCAAAGAAAGATGGGTATGTCAAAGCCATTGTATTTCATTTCTCTAAAAACACAATTCACTCTGAAATTACAGATGCAATACTATAGAATATCATAGTTCTCCTCCCTAAAATTAGTGCCTGAAGGAGAATGTGTAGTGAAGGCACCTTTTTAAACAAGATTGTGCCAGCTGGTTCCTTTTATTTTGTATGCCTTGTACTTTCTTCTTAGGACCTTCAGCCCAACTTGTTAAATCTTTATAGCTCAGTCACCTTCCCAAGTTTGAAAAACTCTGAGGAAAGCAGCAGATCCTCATGGTCAAAAGAAGCCATGGTGACACCCCAAGAGGCATTTGCCTGTCCTGCCCAGTGTGTCTGGCTTCCCCCCACAGGGTCAAGCTAAGGATGATAATCCAGCATTGGATGATGGAGCCACTAGAGATGACCTTTTAGAAGAACTTCCCCTTCTCCCCAAATCTCCCGATATTTCAAAAAATATGATTATCTAAGGGTTTTTTAAAAATTTTTTCTTTTTTTTTTTTTTTTCATTTTCATTTCACCTTTATCTTTACTCTGAAAGTCTCTCTTGATTCCTGCTCCAGTTCTAGCTGCCCTGGGCAACAACTCCATTAGCATATCACTAATACCCTCCACTTATTTATTTAAAGCAAAAACTTGAAAAAGCCCAGTTAAATCTCAGTAGACTATAATCATCTTTAACTTATCATAGTCTAATGGTTAAAGCAATATAATAGAAGGCAGAAATATCTGCATCTGACAAAAATTCCCTCAGAAAATCGTATAAGCTCTGTATCACAGCTTCTTTGTATGTAAGGTAAGATTTATACCTGACGATATGTTAGGAAACATTTATATATGGTGTGCATTGTTTTGCCCGTCTTCATTTCCTTATTATGGCTGCAGAATAGTAGTTACATGACTTGAACTCATGGTTTTGTGAGTCCCCCTGCATGATTTCAGAACAAAATCACCCTTCATTAACTGTTTTACTTGCTCCATTATACTCGATAAATAAAAAACATTAGAGGAACACATAAATCTTGCTGTATTGAACTAGTGCTACCTAGTACCATTAATGCTTTAATCATGAAAAACATAGTGGATATATAGTTTTCAGACTGATTTTAAAGAGATCTTCTCCAAATAATGAGAGGAATACCAACCCTTGTACATTCAAAGTGATGTTCTCCAATGCATAAATCAAATCACAGCATTGCACTGGATTCTTTGTAAAAATGTGTAAAGGTCTTCAAGTTTCATCTACATAAAAAACTGCAGAAAAGTGAAAATTGTAGGGCTGGTTTGAGCATTTCTGATCATTTCCTCTGGATGTATGTGGCACTAGCAAAATTGCACCACCTCTGATTTCATATTGCTCCTGTTGTTTCTTTGTTCTTTCTCTCTGTTTTTCAATTTTTTTTTTATTTCATGAGGCAGGCGTGGAACGACACTGATGGGAGATATTAGTTAAGAGAGGTATTACTGCTGCTGAGAAGGAGAAATACATGTCACTGCTGAAGGGAGGGACTGACAGATGTGAGTGGATACATCACCATCTCTGATACTGGGGAGATGGAGGGCAGAAGAATATACTGTTGTAGATGATATACCCTTGTAGACACAACAAGTACATCATTCCCCTTGTACACCAATAGAAGGGAACAGAACTGAATTAATTCATTTGGAAGCTGCTGTACTCAGGATATGGACAAATTGGGGTAGTCAGAACCAAGTCACACCCTCATTGCCATTCTCTTTATACAGCACTTCAGGAATCACCACACTAATGAGACTCAACATCTTCCTCCTGGCTTTACAAAAGTCCCTTTTCAGGCCAGATTTATTATCTCCTCACACTTCTTCCTGTTGGCACAGTCCTGAGGCAGAAGTAGATAACTGAGTAAACACTAAGCTCAGTCAGTGCAGTTGCTGCAAATGCTCATATTTGTCATGAGAGTGATTCAGTGGGATTTGAAATGATGGCATATTCTGAGCTCCCTGATTGTTTCCCTTGCACAGGCTCTGTGACCTGACTGAGGCCAGTCTTATTCATGAATCTCACTGCTCTTTGCTCACAAGGATTTAAACCTGTTTGGTTAAAGGAAATATTCATTTCTTTTTCTGCAAAAGCATACCTTCTTATGCTGGAAAACAAAAGTGGTTGGATCAATTTGTTTCAATTACTTTATGCAATCTTGGATTTAATGTCATTTAGAAAAAAAAGAAATTTTGGAATTTTTTTTTTCCTTTTTCTTTCTTCCTATGCTCAGTTTTGACACTGGAAAGAACTAATTTTGTCTCTTTCTCCAAACAATTATAGCAAAAATACTTAACCTATTTTAAACACACTTGCATTTATTTTACCAGAAGTTCCTCTTCCAGATGCATTTACAAATACGTGCAAAACTCCATCTGTTTAGTATTGACAAGACAAATACTCACAACATAATCTTCATGTGTAAAAGATTCCCTGTAAATCAAATCTTTCTTGGATATTAGAATAGGCACTGGAACAAAGAGAAAAGAAAAGGAGAGTGTGTGACATAAGAACCTGAATAAATAAAAACTCTGGCATGCTAAAAGACAGAGGAGTGAGGAGAAAACAATTCAAAGGCCTCTCTCTTGAAATCTCTCCTAACTGGCAAATCACTTCTATATCACCATGATATTGCAGCACCATGAGGAGATGGATGCTCCCTAAAGCAGTCAGCCTCCAAACAATTCAGTATATTTCAGGCCAAAGCAAATAACCTGGCTTCTGCTAGAAAACTACCCAAACCCCAGAACGTTTCATGGTAAGCATGTCATCTGCTTCCTCTTCAAAGCACTATGAAACAGGCAGGAAAAAGAGGGATTTTTTAATCTTTTTTTTCAGTGAGGAACTGTATAGAATGTATATAGAAATCATAGACTCTTTTGGATTTAAAAAGACCTTTAAGATCAGCAAGTAAAATCATTAACCTGGCACTGCCAAGTCCACCACTAAACCATGTCCCTGAACAACACTCCTGCACATCTTTAAAATATTTACAGGCATGGTGACTCCACCACTTCCCCAGGCAGACTGTTCCAGTGCTTGGAAACCCTTTCTGCAAAGGACTTTTTCCTAATAGCCAATCTAAATCTCCCCTGGTGCAACCTGCAGCGGTTTCCCCTTATGTCACTTTTTACCTGGGAGAAAAGACTGATCCCCCACCTGACTACAACCTCCTTTCTGGTAGCTGTAGACAGCAACAAGGTTTTCTCTGAGCCCCTTTTGTCCAGGCTGAGCAGCCACAGCTCCCTTGCTGCTCCTCAGCAGCTCCTGCAGACCCTTCAGCGGCTCCTTCGCTCCGTGGTGTCAAAGGCTTTGCTGGAGCTCAGGCACTCAGCATCCACATTCCCTTATCCATTGGGTGGGCCATCCTGTCCTAAAAGGAGATCAGATCAGTCAAGGAGCCTTTCATAAACCTGTGCTGGCTGGGCCTGATCCCCTGGTTGTCCCATACATGTATGTGAGGGCACTGGAGATGATCTGCTCCATGATCTTCCCCAGCATCAAGGTCAGGTGGACAGCCCTGTAGTTTCCCAGATCTTCCTTCCAGTCCTTCTTGCAGATGAATACCACATTTACTTACTTCTAGTGAACTGGGACCTCCCCAGTGAGGCAGGACTGCTGGTAAATGACAGAAGGTAGCTTTTCAACCATCACCCTCAGTACCCTTGGATGGATGCCATCTGGTCTCACAGATCTGTGAGTGCCTAAGTGTCATATTAAGTAGCTGACCATTTCCTCTTGGATTAAGGAGTCTTCATTCTGCTCTCTTTCCCTCTCTTCCAACTTGGGGGGGCTGGGTACACAAAGAACAACTGGTCTTTAATAGTAAGACCGAAGCATAGAAGACATGAAGCAACCCAGCCTTTTCCTCAGCTTTTATCACTATGTCACGTTCGTGACTTTTTGTCACCCCTGCAGCCAATAAAGGATGGAGATTATCCTTAGTCCTCCTTTTGTTGTTAATGTATTTATAGAAACTTTTAAAGTTTCTATAAATACATTAACACTATTTCTACAACACTAGCCAGATTAAGTTCTGCTTGGGATTTGATCCTTTTAGCTTTCTCCTGGTATAATCTCATAACATCCTTGTAGTCCTCCCATGTTCCCTGCTCTTTCTTTTAAAGTGCATGGGTCACTTTAAGTCACTTCAGTGCAATTTTTTCCTGAGTTCCAGATAAACTTCCTGTTTAGCTAGCCTTGCCATTTGAGACAGGGGGGCAGCCTGCTCCTGTGCCTTTAAGATTTCCTTCTCGAAGAGTGTGTCACCTTCCTGGACTCCTTCCTCCTTCAGGACAGCTTCCCAAGGGACTCTGCAAACTAATTTTCTAGAAAGGACAAAGGCTGCCCATCAGAAATCCAAGGTAGTCGGTAACTCCTCTCCTTACTTCTCCAATAATCAAAATTGTGATTACTATGCCCAAGAGAGGCCCCAAGCACCAGCCCTCCCCATTACCAAACAGCAGCTCCAGTGGGATGCCTTCCTGGTTGGCTCATTCACCAGCTGTCTCTGTTACTTGTAGAACATTTTGTCTGCCTCATCATCCTGGTTACGTGGTCCATAACAGACTCCCAACCTCATTTCTGCCTTCTTGGCCTTCCCTCTGATTCCTGCTCATAAACATTCAGCCTTACGGTCACCATGACTCATCTTTAACAATCAAAACACAGGGCTACCCCACCACCCTTCTTCCCTTGCCTGTCTCAGAATCACAGAATGGTTGAGGTTGGATGGGATCACTGAATGTCACCTGGTCCAGTCCCCCTGCTCAAGCAGGGTCCCCTAGAGCACACCACTCAGAAAGGTGTCCAGACAACTTCTGAGTATCTCCAGTGAGGGAGGCTCCACAGCCTCTCTTGGCAACCTGTTCCAAAGCACAGCCAGCTGCACAGTGAGACAGCTCCTCCTCATGTTCAGGTGGAGCCTCCTGTGCATCCATTTCTGCCCTTTGCCTCTTGTCCCATTGCTTGGCACCACCTGGCAGAGCCTGGCTCCATCCTCCTCACACCCTGCCTTCGGACACTTACAGGCATTGATGAGCTCCTGCCTCAGTCCTCTCCAGGCTAACAACTGTCCCTCCTGAAGAGTTTGTAGCCATCCAGTGCACCACTCCAGGCTTGACCTCAAAGAAAATTTTCCTTTGATGGAGAGAGCAGAGCATGCTGTAAGTACTCTTGATCCCTGTGGACTGTGATCTGCCAGAGAGAAGAGGAAGAGGGCTCCTCCACATCATCACAGCCAAGGACAGAATGGGTCCCACTCCTGAGGGACTGGCATAACTCTAAGTTTGGTAAAAGGTGTATTTTTCAAACACGTAACATTTCCTATCTTGAAGCTGATCTAGAAGAATCTCAGTAAACTCTGCGTGCAAGACACCTTTAGAGACCATTCAGTAGCTTTCACAGTAGTTCTCTCCAAGCTATTTGATTTTCTGCTGTCATCTAAATGCTTTAGCAATCTTGGAAATATTTCTTTATGTTGATAAATTTTGGCAGTTGTAATTATTAATGCCTGCAGAATAAAAGGTGTGTCTATAAATTGCTGTATATTTTTGTGTAGGTAGCTGCACATAAATGCAACCACAGGCATTCGATAATCATAAAAAAAGTGTGAATGCTGAGTTCAAGCCCAATGTGCCTATTGATTAAAATGCCAATAACAGCTATGTAGTGTAAAAATTAGGGACAGATTGCAAGATTATACGTGGAGGACACAAGGGAATTACTTGTCTAGATTATGTTATGATCCCTAATGAAAGTAGTCCACATAATTTTTTCTGTCAAGTTAGAAAAGTGTGGGGGAACCTGTTAACCCCACTTGTCTGACCTGCTCCTATCAGAACTATCTTTATTTGGAGCTTCAGAATGAATAAACCACATAAAGTCTATACCCCCTTTCTAACATTATTATCCCCCCCGCTGGTTTAATTTATGTGTTTAATTTTGGTTTGCTGGGTGCAATATGGCTAATTGCTTGAGAACTGTGCAACCTTACATGTGAAATTTTGCTTTTATAATTTGTAGCACATCAAGTGTAATAATGTTCATTTAATTTCTGAAAAAGATAATTATGCTAATAGAATTATTTGAATAAAAATTCGCACTCTACACAGGATAATGTCCTCTACCTCTTAATTTATACTAATGTAGGTCTGTAAGGAATTTTTAATGATGTACTTCAACCCAGGGCCAGGAAGGGCTAGACAGAAACAAAGGACGTACAGGTCTTAAATGGGACAAAAAGGCTTCAGAGGTCTTTGCAGCCAAAGCTATCAGCAGTGATGCAGGTATTGAATTTGGATAGATGCTACAAAATGCAGTAAGCAGCCCTGGTCACGTGGGGGGATGTGGTCTTGTTATGTTTAGCTCACGAAGTTAAAATAAGAGAGGAGAAAAAGACACTGCAGGTCATCAATTGCATTACATGCCAGCAGGGCTTGTGAGGTGTAACCCTTTGTGCAGATAACCCACTGCCTCCCCAAAATGTGTGGCACTCAAGGAGAGCCAGCACTGTGTGACCATGCAGAGGCTGCCACCTAAAGGGGTGTGGCATCGCCTTCCTCCATCACCTTGGAGAGGCAGCTGGATGGGAAGCACAGTGACAGGAGAGGAGCAGCACCTCCCTCAGTGCCAGGGAAATGCAGTCTGTTTTCAGAGCCATCTGTTTGGCAGCAGTTGGGCATGGTGGCTTGGAACTGGCTCATAAGGCACCACACATGCTGCTGCTCTCTGATGCTGGACAAACTCTGTTTCAGCATTTGGGAGGTGTCCTCAGGAGCATGGTTGGCCAATAAAGAAGGTTTTAGGGCTGAGAAGGGTCATTCTGAGGTGGGGTTAGGCAGGGGGCCTGCTAACATGTAGCCCAGCAGAAGCCAACATCTCATCTGACCATCAGCCTGAGAGATGCACATGCAGGTTGTTCCATGCTCCCAAGACACAGCTGCAGCATCCTTAGGGCCTTTGCTGTTCAAGAGTGGACACCAAGTTAATTTTCCTGGAGTCCTTAGGGTTGCAGCTGCATCAGGTGACTGCTTGCAGTGGGGAAGTCATACCTTCAAGCTAAGCTCTGTCTGCACTCAGCCTTTGGTAACCCAATGTAAATGAGGTGTTAATGCAGCATGGTTTGTTGTATTTTATTTTGGACGAGATCAGTTATCAGTGTGGCCAGATTTAAAAACATGTGATCCCCACCTCTTCCCAGAGTAAATGCCCGTCCCCTGCTCTTGCACATGTTGCTCAGTGAGAGGCTGGTGTCAGTCAACATTTAACCACACTAAAATCTCCCAGAATATATATATATATATATGAAAAAGATATATATATATATATATATATATATACATATACTGTAGCATATATACAGTTCTTGCTTTTAAAATTGTGCTATTGGGAGTTTCCAATGTTGATTATTACATTTGTAGCAATTTCCTAGGCTTGGAATGAGGAAACAGTTGCAAATCCTCTGTGAATGGCTTAAACAGGGAAGCATGATAAATGAAAGTATCTAAAGGCGGTGGCTTTCATACTAGAGTAGCATAAAATACTGTGATTAATGCCCAGAGTGTCAGTTCATGTTTTCTCCCTGAAATATTTCAGGAGGGGTTTTTTGCATGCCATTACTATATTTAGAGGTGATAAAAAGCAGGATTGGAGGCCTAAGAGCTTGAAGCCACTGTTTATCCACGGAAAAGGTGTTGTTATGAGCGGCAAGTTTTGCACAACTCTATGTTTCTTTCTTTTGCCAGTGTTCTTGTCCTCCTTCTCCTTCTGCACTAAGTTAATCATTCACAGAATTGGTGGCTTCAAGGTCACAAATAAGGAGACACTTTTTGCAACTTCTCATTTTTGCTGGAAAAGAGAGGGGGCTGAGGTCAAGTCTATTCATTTCACAAATGCTGGCTGACATTAATATCTGAATGCTTTCTTGATTTCCTCTGTTGGGTACGGGAAATAGCTTTAATATCTTGTATACCACAATGTGGTAGCTATTGCCTTTTAATGTTGATCCCTATAGACCATCAATCCCTAACTAGTGTGGCTACTTACTGAAACTGAGATGGTTTCACACTGATTTATCGGTAAAAGATTCCTTGTCTCAAGACTAATTCCTCAAGCTGTATGGTTCCACTTAATTTTATAAATTCCTTTGGCCATCAACCACCACTGATTTTTAGGTAGAACTCTTCACTGATTTGATTGTGGAGTACTTAAGGACATTACTGGATTAAATGGCCACATGATTTTATGGACCTGAGTTTCTTAATGACGTCAGAACATTTGTTTTTGAGATTTGTTTGTTTGTTTGTTTTGATTTCCTTTGATACAAAGTGCCTTATAACTGGGGAAGAACAAGTTTGTATGAAATAAAAATGGCTATGGGTATTCACTGAAAGCACATAGTGAGGCTATTTTTACTTTCATTGCTGAATTTTGCAGAATAAACAGATTACAATAAACAGAATACAGAGAGATGATAGCATTATTATTATTATTTATACAGCACCATAAATGTGCATTCTGCTTAACATACAAATAAAAGATATCTCAGGAGATCACTTCAAGTTCCACTCCAACATAAAGCACAACTTTCTCCAGAACATTTCCCTTTTTTCACAGTTGTTAAGAACAAATGTTTCAGACTGGAGTGCATTAAACTGAGGAACTGAAATCCTTACCTAGGCTCAAAAAGAATGTGATTTGATCATACTACTTAAATGTACAGGCCAAATTCTGCGATAAAAATCCTCCTGACTGCATAGAAAGCCAGAGATGACTCAACATTCCCACCAAAGCTGCTGGAACCCGGGAGTGCTTTGAACTTTTGAAAATTAAGAAGATTTTAAATGTTTTTAAAGGTGATGCCTCACTGTAGGACATAACATTTCAGAAAAAATATTGAATATGTCAAATTTTGTGTTAAGCACAGTGCTCACTTTCAACCAAGACCTTAATAATTAAAATAATTTTATTCTCCCCCTTTTTTTTTTCTTTCTTTTTTTTTTTTTTTTTTTTTTAGAGAATAAACACTGAAGTGATTGAGGCCTAGAGAAGCTCTGTGAGGAAGGAAATGTTGGAGACTGAATACATTTAGAAACCCCAGTTGGAGCACTGATCCAGGTGATAAAAGACAGTTGTGTAAGCTCACCTCCCAAGGTGTTGAGAACTTGTACATGCACCGTTGGTACCCATAGATATGAGCTGGGAGCCACAGGGGTGAAGGGAAAAGCTCACTCCGGAGGAACAAAATATTCCAAATGAACAGTTTTAAAGGAAAGTTGCTGAAAATACTAACCAAACATCCCAACAAATTAATTGAAAATGGAGCGTTAAAAATACTAATTAAAATAAATGTCTATATAGTACAGTGTTTACAGATTTCAGGGAGGAAAGAGTTGGAAAACTTTGTAATTTGCAAGGCAATAGGAGACACTGGCAGGCTCCAAACCCCTTGGGGATAAATCATGGCCAAGCTTCAGAAGTCAGAAAGGAATATGAGTTTCAGTGTATCTGTAACTAGGATCTTTGGCAGGATGTGGTGTTTTGTGTGCCAAAGGGACACCTCTTCAGAACAAACTCTTTCTTTTAGAACTTAATTGTTAATGTAAAACTCCATTAATACAATAGTGGCAAGAAGATTTATCTAACTTTAATGTCTTGACAAGCTGGGTGGTACTTCTAAGTAGCCTTTTCTTAAACACCTGTGGAAATTCACCCAATCAAATAAACCAAATTCCATCCTTTTGAGCAAATGAATTGTGCTGCTGTTGAGCCACTGAACATTTACTGCAGCAACAAGCAACTAGAAACAGTGTCCCAGTAAGAATACCAGCCTAATCATGCAGCTTTTCATCATGACACAAAGATAAACCCAAGTGAAAACCTTTCCCCTGAATACAAATATTCACAGCAGGTTCCCAGAGCCATTTTCATCTTTTGTCCCTGTTTCCTCACACAGATGTCACAGGAATGCTGAGGCTGGAATTTTGTAGCTCCCCTAAACACGAGATAATGCTGTTCTTTCTAATCATGACTGTCAATTAGCTAAAAATTCCTGAAGTGCCAGCTAAGCAGTGATGGAGAATAGACTCCAATATATTCTAAATCTGTATCAGAGAACAGGAATACTACATTTCCCTCTGTGCAAGAGTTTGTTTTGAGCACATGCACCATCCATGTCCCAAACTCTCCATAAACTGCAGGAGTAAACAGAGTCCTGCATTACAGTGTTGTTAAAGTTCTCCAGACACTTGTCTTTAAGTCATGAACAAAATCGATTTGTGAAGTCTGTATTGAACACCTGTATTTTCAGTAAGAACTTGTGGAAGCCTATTTTTTAAGAAATGGAAGGGAAAAAGACAAAGTCCTTGCTTCCAACCAAGTAAGACCTGACACAATTTCAAGTAAATATGAGTGGTATAAAGATGTTCTAGCACTGCATTATATCCTCAAGTTGCAATAGTTAGTAGACTGGAAATGTGCATCATTGCAAATCTGAATGGATGAAAGGGCCTTTGGTTCTCAAGGGTTTGTCCATAACAATTTAGACCGTGTTAGAGTTTGTGAATTTGTCCTTTTCTATTAGTTTGACCCAGGGGTTAGGAAGTAACTCTACTGGAAAAAATTCTGGACTCCTGTGAATTCAGCAGAACTTTTGTAGTCAGCCATGTCTGGAGTGGGATTTTCTTGATTGTCTAAAACAACTGGAAGCAAATAGCACAGTCTGAAAGAAAGTTTTGTAAAACCAAGGAGAAAATTTCTCTTCCAGGGATTAGAAAACACAGAAGCCAGTTCTGTTGAACTGAAGCCCATTTTTACAGTCCTTCCCAGTGTGATAATTGATTTCAAATACCTTTTGAAAACAAGGGATGGCATCCAAAAATAAGGCTCTCTGGTATACCTGGCTGGCATTTCTTACTACAATCCAGTTTCTGAGGAAATGTTTTTGGACGCAATCCTTTTTCTGATCTGAAAAATAAGATTAGCAAGATTATAAAGTAATTCCAATGAGGGAAATAAAAATTTACCTGGATATTTTATTTTAAAACTCTCAATCAATAAATAACCTCTAAATCAACAAACAGCTCCTAAACCTTTTTGAAAGCCTAATACAAAATTTCTGTTGAAGATCTAAAGGAAACTCTTGTCTGTGGAAAGGGGTTCAGCTAGTATCTCAAGGTCTGTTCCAGATGTTTTTAAATCTGCATGTTTTAAATCTGCTTTACCTTGATAATCCTTCCCAAGACTATCCAGGAAGAGGTCCGGGTGCTCTGAGAATAAAAAGAAATAAAAAGAACTCTCCAAAGTGATCTTAGTGCTAACTTCAGCTGCCTCTGGCCCTCATCCAGCAAAGCACTTAAATCTGCTCTTCTCTTTGAAATTGGCTTGGCGATGTCAGCAGGGCTTCTCACACATCTGCAGTTAAATACCAGCATAAAGGATTATCTAGATCTAACCCCTCTCTATCAAGGATTCAAGTACCCACAGTAGTCACTGTAAGGGAGGGCCTTGTTTCATATTTCTGTCGATCATGTTAATATGTTACTTTTTCTGTGGGCTTGTTTGACTTGCCACACACTGCTCTGGTTCAGGCTCCAAAGCTTCTTTGTCCCAGATTCATCCCTCTCAATACAAAGATCCCCACTCAACCCCTTCAATTACCTCCGCATTACCCACACACACCTACTGCAATGGCCTGTGTCCATTGCTGGGGAGTGCTCACCTTCAGTGAAGCCAGCTATGGCTTTTACTAATTAAAGAACAACTCACCTTCTCCAGCTTTGCCCTCTGATTCCTCCTAGAAATCCTTTTCTCCTTAATAGAAAAACGTCCAGATGATGGAACAAGGCACAGGCATCTGGTGACCCTCGATTGCCTGGAAATCTAATAGCTGTCTTGCAAGCTGGGGATCCACCTCTCCTTTCTTTTCTCCTGAGAACGTTGTAAAAGCTAATTGGAAAGCAATCACAGCCCACCACTTAATAGACTTTCACATTTCAATAGCAAACAATTTTTTTTCTGTTTTCAAGAGGCACACTCTGGGCAATTTGCTCCCTTTCATAGAAGGTAGGTGGTTTGATCTTGGCTAGGGAAGAAGGCTACAGTATATCACTTTTATTACCTTCTTTATATGAGAATAAATGTTTTATAAAAGTTCTGAAAATAATTTCTTATGTCAGGGAGGGAGAAACTTAGTTCTAGTAGTCAAAATGCTTTAATTAGTTTTCCCTGAGTCTGTTTTCTCTGTTATCCCACTACAGCTGAATCAGTTTTATTACCCTGAAAAAATAATTTGCTCTTATTAAGACCAAGCACTCTGTTCAATAATTTAATATGTTACATTCATCTTTAACATTAAAAGGCCTGAGACAAAGTTCACGGAAATCAATGGAAAGTCTGCTAGGGACACCAAACGGCTTTGGATCTTTTTAAGGGAGTTTTAGTCTGAAGAAGCACTTATATTGTGGTTATTATGTGCAGCATATCTAGCTTAGATATTATTAGAGGTGCAATTATGGTAGTTGAGGGCTCTGTGAGGCCAAATGGCAAGTATTTATGCAAGTCCTTGAGCAGGTGGAGCCTTTTTTAGTCTAAGTTCTTTGCTGCCATGGTTACACTACTACAAATACCTGCCCTTGTTAGCTTAAATTTAGTTTACTTATGGTTACACGAGTTGAAATCACTCCAGTACAGCCGAATTTACTCTCCCTGGAGATTTCTTGTGTTATGGTGATTTCATCCCTTAAATCAGAGATATATCTCTGTCTGGTTTTCCTTCATCACTACTGCTTGTCAGCAGTCACCAGTAACAGACAGTCTTCTCTAGCAGTATTGTCATTTTCACTTACAAGCTATTTTCTCCTTTCATTACTCAAAAAGGTTTTAACATTCCTCCTTTTCTGATAGGTAATTTTTGTTCCTAGCCACCTGTGCTTCCCTCATGGATCTGTTAATGGCAATAAATTAATCCCTAGATGCATTATAGCATGGTTGAGCACCATTGTATTGACAATTGAGCCAGAAAAGCCCTTCTTGCTCAGTTCCTCAGAGACCGAATATAAAAAGCTATCCTAGAACATCCTACACAGATATTAGGCAATATAAAATTATATTGTCTGCTGGAAATATTATTCTCCTCCAATTGATAGTGAAGCCTAAGGGTTATCAAATGTATTTTGGAAGTGTCCAGTACACTTGCTTTTCAGTCTGAGAATTATGAGCATTTCTTTTAATTTCAGCAGAAAAATTAAAATGCCACAATAAGCATCTTAAACATTTATTTAACAAGAGAGAAAGTCCCTTATCATGTTCATTGATATTCAAGAAGAAAATCTGATGTCTGTAAGTAATCTTATGCATCAACTATAATCTGTTTTTGTTATGGTCTTGTATGTCCAGTTGAAATTCCTTCACTGTAACCTACTGAGCCAGATCCAAAGTTGGGTCAGATCAAGATTAATGGTTGAGCTCAGTCTTAGAAACCTTTTCTATCCTATATCATCCTATGGTTCTAAGAAGGGGCAGCTTGATACTTAGAGTCTCTTTTGTCCTGTAGACTATTTCAAAATATACTGAAAACTCCTTAAGACAGGCAATTTTGTGTCCTCTAAGTTTTTTTCCCAAGTGTGAAATCCTTACATTTTTAAGGAATGCCCTGAATCATGTGAGGGAGACACAGAGTAATCTGGCTACAAGAACTGCTATCTTGAACCCTGTAATTAATTTTAAAGTCATGGTACTGGAACCCTTCCACCATCTGTGTCCTCAATGCATGGACTTCATGAGAAGTATTGCTACAAGCTCTAAATGGAAGGAAAAATGAGGGAACAAATTGAGCAGTTATTAAGAATGGAGCTATTTTCCTGATGAAACATGACTCATGCTGACAGTGGAGATGCAAAGTACTCTGCAGATTTAATAGTCATAAGTAATATTTCACTGGTGATAAAGTGATCCTTGAGAAAGATAAATTTTGAAGGGAAAGAAATTCTGCCTGAGCTTGTTCAGACACTTGTGTATCTTTTCTCTTGGATACCTTTACCATAACATCTGTAAGGAACCAATGCCTAGGCTTTGGGGATAGCTAAGCTGAATTTCTCAGCCTAATGCATGTGTGCCCAAATACACTGATGTTTTATTCCATACTCCTTGTACTTTTTTTTTTTTCTTTTTGCTACAGAACAAAAAGAATGTAAGAATATATTGATATGCCTACACTGATTAAGGGAATGACCCTGATGCAACCAATTAATAATGTATATTCTCACTTATCTTGAAGGGTTAAGGAAGACAACTCCTGGCAGGCAGATTTATAACACTCGAAATGCCTGATGTGAAAGCATGAGCTCAGAAGCCAAAGGAGGCCTAGGCAGACTTCATGTCTCACTGTCTATTCTTCTTGGGAGGTTCTGAAATACAATTCAAAAAAGCTCCTCTCGTGAGTGTTCGTAGGTGAAGATAGGACTTATTATGCATTAATTATAATCTACCACAAGCCCATCAGAAGGCTATTGCTGGACCAGAGGAAAAAAAAACCTCTTTAATGTAGTCTTGATGGCATACAAATCTGTATCACAGTTCTTGCTATGTATGCAAGAACAAGCACATTACGGTATAACTGTAATAAAGTAGGTTTTGCAAAACTTCTCAGCTTTTCCAGAGGGTTTTAAAAGCTAATATCAGTGTTGATGTAATATAAAAGAAGAATTTTATTCTTACACTTTTTAAATGTGAAGTGCACGTTTGATATCCTTCATACAATACTGGTTTTAATGAGGTAAAATCTGTACAAAGTGTCTGTTTCTTGACTGATATAAAAGTAGAAGAAGAAATTAGTATTGTGAGAGAATATTATTTGCTTCTCTTGGCACTATCTTTTTGTCTTCATACCTGAACCCTTTATTATTTTCATCCTTACTCTATTGAAATCTTGGGGCAGGGAATACTTGTGGAGCAGAATATACCTCCAAGCACACACAGGTGTACTGAAAAGCTTTATGTGTGAGCTCCTGCAGTGATTCTTTAAATCCTTAAGCTAATCTATTGTCCATCTTTTCTGTACCCAATGCTCTGTTCTTCTTTTTCTCTGTTTTCAAGTTGGACAATTCTATTTTCCGCTTCACCGAAATGAGAGTCAAAAGCCTTTGATTTGTACCCCCAGTCCTCTCATTTACAGATAGTACCATTACAGGGATTTTTCACTATCCATTCTGCTTTCAGGTAAGGTTAGAAGTGCTCTGGATCTTGACAGCTGTGCAGCAGCAATAGACTCAAGAGAGCTGCAAGAATGAGTCATGTGTTCTCCAGTGGCAAGTGGGGAGGAATTTGTATTCTTCAGCTGTTAAGAGGTGGTTTTCTCCTCTTTTATTTCAAAACAGGACTTATTTCTAGGTGCTCTAGCCAACTGAATTGATCAGCAGAGCCACTACTTTTAGGTCAAGAAGAAAAGAAATATGTTTTGAAGTGCAAACAAATGTATCACCTCCTTGCCAATATGAGGACAGCCACGCTTGTGTCAGTGTTTCTTACAGGTTGCTTCTCTTCCTTTCACCCCCATGGCCTGCTGGAAGAACTTCCTGTTATCTGGGGTTCCCAGAGGAAGGTAGGTGCACCCCTTCACTCATGTACTCCTTGTCCAGCCAACCTCTTTTGTTATGTGGTCCCTGGAGGTGCAGAGTGCAAGCTGCCCTCTGACAGCTGCACTTATGCTATAAATATAATTGTACAAGCTTCTTATCCAAAGCCAAGAGCCCTTGGTGAGCCAGCCTTTACTAGCAGTGGGCAGCAGAGCATTTGCAGAAAGAGACTAGTGTCAGGTCACATGTATGTGGGGAAAATCTCAGAGAAGATGCCCAAATCCTACTGAAAGTTGATAGGAACAAAGCACTTAACAGACCCTTTCTGCTCCAGCATGCCTGGTCCCAAGATAGAGATGTTACACATGCAGGACTCAGTGCTTCTAAGGTGTGGTTTATTCCTGTTAAAATGGAAGAAAGAAAGGAAAAAACTCAATGACATTGCTTTCCCCTGAGTCTAGTCAATTTCCCAGTCTATATTTTTTTTACTAGCGAGACTCTTAAATTTATTTAGAATATAAACTACAACAGAGAAGATCAACGGGTTTTATTTCAATTCTCTGACTACCCCTGATTTAAATTCATTGCACTGATACATTAAAAAAATTAATTTTCCTGTATTTAAAAGGGTTAAAAAAGTAGTAAAAGCAATTCTACTTTACAGGTAATGATAGAATTTAACACTCCACATGAGTGCCAATATTAATGCTATGCTGAGGTATACAGTGAGAAGGAGAGCAAAGTTTTTACTGCTTTTCTTAGATGTTTTTTACAACCAACACTCAGCCAAACTGGGAATAAGATGGCAATGCCACATCCCTTTATGTCCTGCTGGCTGTATGACACCTCTGTTTAATGCAGCCTACCTCTAGCACACTGAATATATCAGCCTCTTTTAGACACAGCTGCCACAACTAATGTCAGGAAGGCAAGTGGAAGACCAGGCATAGGCATATCTTTAGGCTGGCAGTCAGAGAAAAAACTCTTTCTGGAAATTTTTTTGAGGACAATTTATTTTGTAGCATCACTTTAGGGCAACAGGAAGGGTCAGAAGTTAAATGAGAGAGCAATTTGTTGACAACATGGGGAAAATGCTGCTAGTGGATTTTGAAGTGGGAAATGCTTCTTAAAAGCAGGCCAGATGGAAGTTGATCATTTTGATGCTTGCAGGATACAGAATAGACCCGTTGTCAATTATCTAAAAGACTGCACAATTTGTCAAATATGAGTTGGACAAGAAGTGAAAGACTTGTCCATATAGGGGAGTTCACTGAACAAGTTAGCCCAGCTAAGTGAAAATCTCTAGCAAGAGATCTTACTTTAAAGCATAGATTTGATCCCAGATAAAAGATTATACTTTGATGTAACACAGTGTGTTTTCTCTTGTTCTTGTTTTTAAGCTGCATTTCCCAATGAAATGTTGTTTAAACAATCAGACTGTCTACTTATTTTTTTGGTATCATGCCTTGCCTTTTAAATCAACTGGTGATTTTTGACAAAGAGACAGAGGTCTCAGATATGCTCTCTTCCTACACAATTACTGCATACAGACAGCTTGATAGAGAGCTCCCTGCTAATGTCTTCTTGTTGCAGTATGAGCACAAACCATATCAGGCACCAGTGAGTCTGTACTGATGCAGTGTGCCCTGAGAAACAAAGCCAGAGGAAGGCTGGTTTCATTCTTTGTGCTGCTTATGAAGTCTTATTTTTTCCCACAGTCTGCTAAATTCAGCAGCCAGTTTATGCAAAAAGACTATCATATTTATAAAAGGGCATACATTAACAAACTATTTCATTATTAATTAATTATTATTATTAATATTAATATTAATATTTGAAAACTTATTATGGAACAGACTTCCATATGCATCTAGGCATCCAAGGAAGAAGTGGCCTGATTCATTTTCTATTTAAATCAAACCCAGCAGTTTATTTGCCTAAAATACTGTGCTATATCAAGCCATTGTAAATGATACTATATGGGAAGTACAAGACAGGTGAGCTTATAATGTTGACCATGAGCCATCAAAAAACTTGAGTCTATGTGAGTTTGACCAAAATTAATCAAGCTAAGTATCTCAGAAAAGCCTAACAGATAAGAAACAGAGAGAGGACTCCTTAAACATTCATATCTTCACACATGGAAGTGGGAAGAAATACATATGAGGGAAAAAAGGGGATAATTTTCTTGTGTCTGAGAGCCACACAATTCGAGATGCATAAACCAGCAAGCTGAGATATTAGTGAAAGATATCGAATGGGACATCAATCTGACCTAGAGACAGTACAAACAAACTGGTTTATATAGCAGTAATGCTCAGCAAACAGAGCTCTATGTCTGTGTGTGTCTGTGTGTGAGTGTGATACACTCAAGAGGTGCCAGATTGGTGTTAAACTGCAGGGCAGTTGTTTACAGTTTAGGAAATACCTAGCATGAGTCCAACAAGAAGCCCCTGGGATTATCCATGCAAGCACAATCCTTGGGGCATCACAAACATCTTTGCAAAAAGCAAGACCAGCTGGCAGAAAGGAAGAATAGTTTTCTGTAATATTTGAATTTATTAGCCATGAAGAAAGGCTGACAAGAAATGTGAGGCATGACCGTGTACAACAGGAGGCAGAGGTCAAACAAATGCTGCATATTCTGAATTCCACAGGAAACACCCCTTCAGAGGACAGCAGTTACAATCTTCAGGGACTGTATTGATTAAAATGAAAGAAGAAAATACCAAGACAGAAGCAGAAGCAGAGAAAGCCAACATATTCTGAGCTGGCTGCTATCAATCAAGTTAGTACATTGCCCCTCATCATCTGGAAATTCACTTTTCCCTCAGCAGAGCTGACTACATATACGTAGTCTACTGCAATGGAAAGTTCAATCACCTCCAGAGATGAAGTTGCAATCTCAAACAAATTATGTAATTAAGAAATAATTTTCAGAGCACTGTTCTAAGTTGTCTGAGACACAGCCCTATTGAAATCTTTGTCTCTAGACATCCTTAGGCTCTCAATGAGATTTAAGGGATTATTTAAAAATATAGATATTAGACACCATGTGAATATGGCAAATATTCCACAATGTCTGTCCTAAGGCTACAAACTACCAGGCAATTCTATCTAGCAGAAAATAATAAAAGAGCCAATAAGCTCGGGCCTCGCTGAAGTCGAATGAAAGGAAAAACGCAAACCCTCCAAAAGTTGATGTGTTCAATTATGTGTTTCAATGAGTGAAATGACTGAATTTTGTACCCTGTACAATTATATACTAAAGCACACATTTAAAGAGAGGAAGCATAGGGAAAGAAGGAGAAAAGGAGATACCTGAGGGAGAAAAAAGGAATAGCTTAGTCTGAGGATCTCCAAAGACATAGTGAGAAGATCCAGGTATGCAGAGCTGAAGGAGTTCTTCAAAGTCACAGAATCACAGAATCGTTAGGTTGGAAGAGACCTTCAAGATCATCAAGTCCAACCCATCCCTAACACCTCAACTAAACCATGGCACCTAGTGCCACATCCAGGCTTTTTTAAACACACCCAGGGATGGTGACTCCACCACGTTCCCGGGCAGACCATTCCAGTACTTTATCACTCTTTCTGGGAAAAACTTTTTCCTGATATCCAACCTATATTTCCCTTGACACAGCTTAAGACTGTGTCCTCTCATTCTGTCTGTTGCTGCCTGGAGAAAGACACCAACCCCCAGCTGACTGCAGCCACCCTTCAGGAAGTTGTAGAGAGTGATAAGGTCACCTCTGAGTCTCCTTTTCTCCAGTCTGAACACCCCCAGCTCCCTCAGCCGTTCCTCACAGGGTTTGGGTTCCCAGCCCCTCACCAGCCTCGTTGCCTCCTCTGGACACCCTCAAGCATCTCAATGTCCTTCCTAAACTGAGGGGACAGAGCTGGACACAGCACTCGAGGTGCAGCCTCACCAGTACTGAGTAAAACAGTGTGAGAAAACCACTTTCTACTCAAGACTATACTGCCTACACCCCCACGATGCATTTTCTCTCAGGCATAGCCCAGACCCTGAAAGCTGAGTTGGATGTAGGGGGTGTGGGGTGGGGGAAGGTGTGGCAGACTGACAGCCTGAGCACACCAGCAATGAGCAGGAGCTCACCCACCTGCCACTGGCAATATCCTCTGCCCAGGAGGCACTCCACATGAAAGCAAATGAGGTGTTAGCTGACTCAAGCAGTGCAGAGGTCACTGCTGATGAAAGACTGGTGAGCAGGAATTCAGAGGAGCAGCTTGACAGGAATGCAATGGCATGACAGGAGCCAAAGGAGTTGAGCATGCTGCCTGCATCTATTCCTGAAAAACAGAACAGAGCAAGGTGAAGAGGCTCAGCTGTTTTTGCATATAATCTAAGGAGAGAGGACTCGGTGAAGGAGGACTGAAGATATCAAAGGAAGGTTGTCCAAAAGCAATGACAGTGGCAATGTGCTTTCTGCTGAGCTCTGTCCCACCATTTGCTGAGGTCATGCAGTCCTAGGGCTGTGCCCTGCACCTGTGGGCCCACACAGCACCTCCTGTGCTGGCACAGGGGACTCCAAGTGTTTGCAGCAACAGCTCATCACATTTTTGTGAGAAAGGAAACCGCTGCTTGAGCACATGTGCTTTCTTGAAAGCAGGAGAAGCTGGCAGGGGAGGAAGGAGGGCAAGAGCAAGCTTTTGGGTACACTTTAAAACAAGGCAAAACTTAGGTCTGCTCAAAACTTCTTTGTTGCTTTACTGACAGAAAACAGGACTTTCAGCTAGTTTATATATTCATGAAAAGAGCTGATTTTTTATAAAAATGCTTTGTATTTTTAGGAAGGGGATTAGGAGAAGATGAAATTTTTCATGCAACTGAAAAGACTACAAACACTTCTTGATTGCACTTAATGTTGTCTCAGTGTAAAGAGCTGCCAAAATTTTTGCTATCACCTCCATGATTGAGTACAGAAATGAACTACAAGCCAATGATATCTATTTTAAACAAAGCCTTGTAGTCAGCAGTGCCAAAATACATCTTTATCTTTAAAATAATAAATAATATTGACAAAATTTGTAAAAATAGGAACAATTTTTAGGTTGTGGCCCAGTTCAGGGAAAATATGTGTCAAAATACATGAATGACCTCTTGAAAATATTTTGTGCAAAAAACCCACAAAGTTGAAATTGAAATTATACCCTGATCCTTGGTTAGTGTCACTATGTAGAGATAAGAAGCAAACCACTTGTTCATAGGTCTGGAAAAGAATGCAGGCAATAAATATCAGATCCATTATTTCTCCTTTAACAAGCAGTGCAATATTTCAGCCAAGAAATCTCCAGCCACACTCAATTGTTGCTAGCAGCCAAATCTAATCTAAAGACTGGGGACGTGGAAAGAAAGTGGGATACAATTTCTGTCTTATCCTGAAGTCTATACCAAGAATAGCCTTCACTTGATCCAGAAGAACTGTTTATGGCTCCAGGACTTGAATACCTTCCCTGTTGCTCACTTACATGCTTTGCTTGCAGGAAATCAGGTTCCTGCTGCCAGTTATGTTCATCATCATCACTCATCCACGGAGACTTAATAATCTGAGAGACTTTTGTTACTCTGAGTGTGTGTTGCTACTGTGAGCTGATGTTTAACCTCTTCTCTGCCAGGTCATGGCATGTGGTCAAACAGCACACACACATCTCTAGGGATATGGAGGGGCGGAAAACTGATTGGTGAATGGTTCAGCTGGAGATGCTTCTTCCCTGCCCCACCATGCTTTATGTCATGCCTGCCACAGTCAGTTCTGTATGTCAAGGTCTTGTTTCTTGAGTGGCACCTTTAATTTCCCAAAGGGTACCTAAAAATACCTAAATACAGGATTGGTATAAACACTTCAGTTCTGAAATGAAGAGGTCTGTTCATTATTTTATTTCTCAGTTAGAGACAAAGCAGTAGAGTGTAACTGCTGTTGCTGTGCTAGGTAGCTCTTATGCTGCCCAACACACACTCTGTGCTGGAATGATGTTTACTGAGGGACCAGAAGTTGCTGGTTTCTATACAAAGACACTGTATTATGTATGGTTGGAGATCAGCTCTTGAGTCTCGGAGTTTGGCTCCTTTGAACTCTACTGTTGACATCTCTTTTAGACTTCCTTTTCTGATGGAAATGTCCAGCATCTTAAATCAAGGCTATATTTCTTCCCTTGCTGAAAAAAGAAGAATGTGGGATTAGGAGAGAAAGCATTGTCCTTCCTTGTTTTGAGTCACAGTGGAATAATGCCTCCAAGAGTAGCCTTTGCTTACTGGGCCTCCCAAATAATGCTGTCAGCAGGACAAGGGAGCCCAAAGAAATAAGACACAAATATCCTCAAGCACATGAAATAATTCTTTCATCATGCTCAGCAGGTCTCAGAGGTGCTCTTTGTAAAAGTCAAATATTGATTTCTATGTAGATGGATATCTGTGTAGATAGATATCTGTGTAGGCACCCAACCCTCACAAACAACCTTCATGAAGTATTTGTTGCCTGAAATCTGTAAGCCCCTTTCACTTACTTCCCTTTTTCTATTCAGATTTTCCTAAGGATTTTTAGTTGGTTAATAATTTTTTTAAAATTTGCCTGCCCTTGTGCTTAGATTTGCTAACCCCTCTCAGGTCTATCTAAGCTGGCTTTGGTTGTATTGCTGTTGAGCATTAACATATATGAAATTATTTAGATACAAAAGTGTTTTCAGAAAAAGAGGCTCTTGCCATCTGATGTAGCTGTGACAATTTGCAAAGAGGGATTTCTTGCATGTGAGACAATTCCTTAAAAGAATAGGAAAACACGAGAAACACAAGAGAATGACATTGTAGTAACACAATGAGCTGAGCTGGTCCTTGCTGACAAAAAATAGCTAAACCAAAACTCTGTTAAGAATGAAGTTTGGTTGCTTCATTTTGGTATCTCTTCAGTTATTGGGGCATGCTGGCATTGCTTGCAAAGACTGAAATTTAAGTGAAAATTCCTATTTCATCCTTTTTTGTTCACAGAGGTCCAGCCACTGCCTTCTTGCTATAAAATTATATGAAAAGGAATCCAGCTCCAAGGCTTCCTAACCAGAATAAACCCATTTAGCTGACAGAATACAATGTTCAGAGTCCAGACCCCAATTTCTGTCTCTGAAATTTCCAGTTACTGAATTAAAGTGACAAAGTCTGTCTGGATGATGATGCTTAGCTCATTATCTTAGGATGGTGATGCATCACATAGTCCCTCTTTTCACCTGTAAGTGGCCTTCTGAAATGTTGAGATTCTTTTTTTTTTTTTTTTTTTT